>OX401409.1:4222518-4807518 GCA_947846245.1 Cerastoderma edule
GGATGTCCCTTCATCGCAACCTTTCAAACTGGCTCCACGATACCACCGAGATTTCTTAAGAAATGGCCGATGTGTTCCGAATGCAGCGTACAATGTACATTCATTTTAATGTCTATATTGTTTCAGAGAACCGAGGGGCCGTCGGACAGCCACAAATGGTGAACACAGTCGTAGTTCCGTCTCAGATGCCGGGTGGTGCCGGAATGCAATACGTGGCCGTAAACCCCGGAGGTAAGTTGATAAACACCGGTAAATCCTCACCTTTCGATACAAACTCCTAACAGTGATCTCCTTTTATTCTCTGCATCGATCACTGCCACAAGAGTTTCATCCATTTTTGAGTGGAATTTAAGAGCGTTGGCCACCTGACATGGGGGTCCTGGGTTCGAATTCCGCGAGAAGCGGGTTCCGCCCTCCGACCTTGCATTGATCCACATCTGGCGCGAGTTCTGTATCCAGGAAGCAGACTCGAAAGTTAATGACATACAGTGTAAGAACTTGTTTCACGGTCGATGTAAAAAAGTCTTAATTAATCCAATCGAATACCGAAAACAAACACCCCAGCAATTCATTCCTTATAATTGTCTAAAAATAATCTTTGATATATTATAAATAGACCCTGTGGGCGACATTGGTACAGGGTTAGAGCGTCGGGCTCTTGTACCGAGGGTACCGGGTTCGAATCCCCATTAGGCGGGATGAACATTTCCGGACCTAACCCACAAACCGGCGCGATTACTTGTTTAGTTTCCAGGAAGTGACGAGAGTGACTTTGAACAAGCTTAAAGCTTCTTTCGAAATCGATGTTAAACAAAAAAATAAGGCGAATATGATGTTGGAATTGGAATGAATTTCCAATGGTAACCAATCGTCTATTTTTTTTTCAGTTGTTCAAATGCAACAGCAACAACAACAACAGCCGCAACAACAACAACAATACGAAAAGCAGCCGGATCCCGCTATGTTATCGTCACTCCCACCATCGTACGAAGAGCAGAAGGGTGAATAAACAAACCATCCGGGCATTTCGCTTTTTATGACGCCATAATATACAAATTGTTTTCGAATTAAACTCATCCTAATCTGACGGATATCATTCAGTTGAGTCAACTCAAATTTAGAAGAAAATGGACGTCGCTTTGTTTTTATGTATTTACTGTGTCTTGTATATATTCTTTGAAAATCGAACCGTCCATTCATCAGCAAAGATCAAGGTAGAAAAGCCTTTCTCGAATACTTGATCTGTAGTACTCGATTTTAAAAGAGAAAATGAAACTTATTAAAGTCTTTATTGACTGAGCGATTGAACACTTGAAATCGCTAGAAACTATTCAGCATTAAGTTTAATTTATTTATAGAAACACCATCTTATTGGTAGCTGTGCTATGCATAATACAAAACCACCAGCTTTATTTTAAGCGACCATCATCTTAACAGTGCCTAAATACAATACAATACAATACATTATTTGCAACACTATACAAAGTAATTTGCATGTTACAAAATAATAGAATTGATTCAAAATAGAACTAATAGTACTTAAAAAACATGGAAAGGTTAACACTTAGTATGCTGGATAATTTTCAAAAAATATATTTTCGTGTCGGCTGCATTCCAAAAACTCACAAAGCTGCTTAATTTTGACGAAAAAGTATACCAAGAGTAGCAAACAGGTTAGATCAGAGACCAGCCGCAAATTTACTTGGCGGTTGGCCTGGATTTAACCTGTTTGCATAACCATAAGGTCGGTTCTAGCACTTTGCTCAATTCAACTGAATTCAATGGTTTATTCAGTGAATTTAGGCCTCTGATCCATAAAACATAATGCATAAAACATAGTACATAAAAGGGTTAAGGTCACACAAATGGCATCGACATGTCGCCATATCTTCGTAGAAACAAAATAATCAAACTTAGTTAACATTCACCGACTGATGAAATGCTCAACCAAACTAAATCATTTGTACATGCGTTCCGTAATATCTTTTTCTTCCTTTTTCTTATTTTCACAAATTGTTTTATATTTCATTTTTGAAACACATTAAGATGTTTTGTTATAGATTTACAAACTATCACAGTTTTATTGCCTCTTAATCTTTCGTACACGATCCAACTGAATGTGTCTTTTTTTTTACGATTTCTCCTCTTTTTACACTAGTTTTATCTCCCATATGATCACTATCGGACTTTTTGAACTCACCAGTGCTTTTAACCATATTTTGAAACAAAACTTTTATCGGTGATACATATTTTCTTTTACCATAAATACCATTCATCATTCATGGCATCAAACGGCTTCTGTCAGACACAGAAATCTTGTCCATAAATTCAGAGTTAAAAACCTGTTCATGATTTAACACATGGGTCCCGTTTTACTAAACAACTTAAATTAAGGATAGTATTTGCGTAAGTCAAAACTGACAAACAAAGATAGTATATTCGATTAAAACACTCTATTGCAATGAAACACGTCATTGGAAGCGTCTCAGAGATACGCTTCCAATGACGTGTTGCTTTGCAATATTGCTTAGCCCAATATTGAAATAGGCGGGCATGTTGTCTTGAGCTTACGCAAACCTTTAGCATAACATATTTAGTAAAACGGTGCGGATTCGATTAACACAGTCGTTGTTTCCATAATGCTTCACTACGAGGCATACCGACTAGTAAAAATTGAAAACATGCATAACTATTTAATCCAAATCCGAACTTAAATCAAACTAAACAAAGGTTAGAAGGCACGTTTTGAACTATGCTTACTCTGATGATATCTTCTCAGATGGAAAATATTTTTTTTTTCTTAAAATGAATGTGTGATTGATTTCTTTTCTCATATACCAAAGGACTCTGTGATGTATTTTTTATTTATAGTTTCGATTGATTAAAAATATGATTGTATACATGTGTTTGTGATAAACAGGTTACAGACCCAACTTTCTTAGGCAATGTGTCGTTTGCATTTTTTAAACCTTAATCAAACGCCAATTGTTCGACTCTCCCAAATTAAATGAGTTTGAAGCCGACATTTCAAATGTGATGATATTGAAAACTTCTGATGGTCCGAAAACATTTTGGGTCAAAGAGAATTTGCTAGCAAAGAACATTTCCCCTTTTCCCACAATGTTTTCTTGGATCATCTGCTAAAAAACTGCTCAAATGTCGTTATTGTTTGGTAATTGGTTAAGGAGTATTTGAATGCTTTACCAGTCCGAAAACTCATTATAACCCTAACCAGTATTGCGAAGGATCCCCAACGAGCAAAGTGTTGTTTTTCTCGACATGTATGTAAACATAGTATATTGTTTAACGAATGTACGTTTTAAGTATGAAGAGGTTGACAACATCATATTAATTAGAACTATTTTGATTATGATATAATTAACATGCAATTCAAAGGGAAACAATTTATGTCCATTTATTTTTGAATAAGTTATAATATGGTTGTCTCCCTTCATAGTATGATATACCGTTGGTCTAAAATAGAAACCACTTCAGATTTCAAGCAGAGTCTGGAAAAAGCCGCTTAGAAGTCAGGCTAGCGACCCCTGCATAAAGAGAAACTTGCTTGTTGAATATGTTATGTTCGAGCCTTTAACGTTCCCCCCAAAAAATGCCGGATTTCCGATATTGCTAGCAATGTTTAAAATTGCCATATATAACATTCGGATTTCCAAGCTGTATTGGCCCGCTGTGGGGGTCTATCAGTTTTACATAGTCTTTATTTAAAACTGTTTAAAAATCTTCTTCTTTAGATCCAGAACACCCATAAACCATAAACCATGTGTTATGGTAGCGTTACGTCTAACAATTGCAGTCGACGGGCGCGAATCACCTAAAACATCGCCTGTCTCCTGCGGTTTCTGTGTAGGATGTTAAACGTAACGCCGTTAGAAAGCATGGGTTATCATATACCATCAAAACATGAAAGTTGACGGCCAACTCATGCGTGGGTATACAATGTGGCTTTCATTGGCAAAAGTAGGTGAAAAATGCAAACATACCAGTGGTGCGGCCATCTTGTTCGGACGTATTATCGTTAGCATTGGTACCATGATTCGAACTTCAAAGTTTTAAGAGCATATTTTGCAAAGCCTGTTATCGCACGGTGTATTATTGTACCTTCCTTTTCTTTTTCTAAATGATGGGAAGAGCGTATTAACTTCGACAATGCTAATCTTTGATTGTTGTTATCAATACATTTAAGTTGCAGTTTCCAAACAACTTTTTAAAAGATAAATATCATTGAAGCTTTTCAGAGCTCTCTATTTCTGATGGACTTTCGCAACAGAAGTTGGGCTAGAGCAACAGTTTGGGTAATTTATAAATCAAAAAGCACAGAAAACTTTCGGATGTGAAAGTCTATGTTATTCCGAATATCGATTCAGTGTTTAATCCCAAAAATGCTGGGTAATTTTTTAAAAATACATTTCTATGTCGTCTGCTTTCCGAAACATTATATATCTCCTTAATTTTGATGAGGAAAGGTACTCCAAGTAGCAAACAGGTTAGATCACAGGCCGGTCGCCAATTTACTTGGCGGCTGGCCTGGATCTAACCTGTTTGCATAAGCATTGAATCGGTTCCAGCTCTATAAGGGTTGTATTACGTTTCCAGTCCTGGTTGTGAAGTAGGCCATTCTGTTCTGTACCACAACGCTGTTATCAATATCATATCTTATTTTTAATGTAATTCTGTACTGAACTCTTCACTGTGCTTAATCACGCTGATAACAAGTTCAAAACGAAGCTATCAGTAAACAGACACTTGAAATGAAATTGATTCGTCATCAGCAGATTTGTTGTCGAGTAGCTGTCTAAATAATCAAAGATAAGCGCTTATAAATAAACGGGATTCAATATGGGTGGGCGGTAAAAGGTAGACAGGCGCTCAGAAGACAGACACAAATACCGTCAAAATGATAGATTCAACAAACGACAAAAAAACGTGGCCAGCCTAGTCAGTCAGTCAGACATATACTCAGACAGACATATAGTCTGACAGATAGTCAGATTGTCAGACATACAGGCAGACAGACGTATAGTCAGATTGTCAGACATACAGGCAGACAGACAGATAGTCAGATACATAGTCAGACAGATAGTCAGACATATAGTCAGATTGTCAGACAGATAGTCAGATAGATAGATAGTCAAACAGAAAGTCAGATTGTCAGCCATACAGGCAGACAGACATATAGTCAGACAGAAAGTCGGATTCTCAGACAGAAAGACAGACAGATAGGCAGACAGACATATAGTCAGATTGTCAGACGTTCAGCCAGACAGACAAATAGGCAGACAAACATATAGTCAGATTGTCAGACAGATAGTCAGATTGACAGATGAACAGACAAGCAGATAGATTGTCAGACAGAAAGTCAGACAGATAGTCAATTTGTCAGACATACAGGCAGACATACAGAAAGTCAGATTGCCAGACGCACAGGCAGACAAACTGATCGTCAGATAGATAGTCGGATTGTCAGACGGACAGGCAGACATACAGATTGTCAGACAGATAGTCAAATTGTCAGACGTACAGACGAACAGACAGATAGCCAGACAGATAGTCGGGTTGTCAGCCATACAGGCAGACAGACAGACAGATAGGCAGACAGACATAGGGTCAGATTGTCAGGTAGATGGTTAGACAGATAGTCAGATGTACAGTGAAGCCTCGTTTATCCGAACCCCGATAATCCGGATGTCTCGCAATCTGAACGAAATTGTAAGGGAACAGAATTATTTGACCAGTTTGTTGAAGACGACTTTTGAAAACATTGTAGGTAAAGGAGAACTTGCTCGTGACGAGCAATTTCTCGTTTTCCCACAATGTTTTCTGCCATATCAGAATATTATTTGAATTTTATCACGTTTTGAAATGTCGTCTGCAAACTCTTTCATTTGGGACGGTTGACAATTTGCCGTTTGCTAAAGGGTTATAAGTATACATGCACACAGACCGTTTATGTCTTAATGTGTATAAGAACATGCTCTGCTTCATCAGTCCGGATGATTCGTTAATCCGGACATTTTGTTGGGAACGGACGTATTCGGATTAACGAGACATCGCTGTATAGGCAGTAGTGAACAAGTACTGACTTAAATTCAGAAATATTAAAAGAGTGTCTCAAACAAATGGCACACTCTAGAGAGAGAGGGGGACATGGGAAAACAATATTACAAGTCAGTTATGAATGTATAAATGATCTTTTATAGAAAAAGTAAAACATGCACTGCATAAACAATTTGTCCACCTGTTCATTAACTGAGCTTGTCTGATTATCACAAACAACTAATATAATTACGTGTAAATGAATATTTTTTATAATTTTGACCGTTCCAAAGTGAAAACAACGACCCATCAAAGTTTCCGATTATAGCAAATAACAGAATGTTGTGAAAATTAATGTTTCTTATGATTTTGACCGTTCCAAAGTGAAAGCTATGACTCATCAAAGTTATATGAAATAGCACAGTAAATGCAATGTGAGATATTTGGTAGATTATAGGAAGAAATCCCGTAACCAATTGTAACGATATTATGTCCTAACAATATGGCAGCAATCTTTGCTTTGTTCACCTAATTTCACCAGTGAAAGCTTCATTGCGTACCTTGCATAAGTTGACCATTAACTCTCAAGTTCTTATGGTAAATGATTACCAATGCTTTATAACAGTGTTACGTCCAACACTTGGCAGAGAAATCCGATTAAATTAGATCAGAAAAAGCAAGAATACCAATCTGAACACATCGGGTTTATCCAATGAAAACACCTCTGAAATAATAGGGATGACTCCATATTGGTTCCAGCGGAAATGACGTCACTTCACTCTCGTTGTTAAAAATAGATCTTAAATGTGAAATCGTAAAAGTCGTTTAATTTGATTAATGAAATGACTATATTTGTCGCAACTTATAATGTCGCTATTTCGTATGAGTTACAGATAAAAAATGATTAAAAAGGATATCCAACACTTCCATATACATTGAACTACTTAACTTGCACGCTTAGAAAAGGTGTTAATTGCCGGATGCCGAATTACCCG
Organism: Cerastoderma edule; assembly: GCA_947846245.1. Lineage (NCBI taxonomy): Eukaryota > Metazoa > Mollusca > Bivalvia > Cardiida > Cardiidae > Cerastoderma > Cerastoderma edule. The sequence continues at coordinate 4,229,568 of OX401409.1, forward strand.
AAGAATTGTAACCCTACACTTATATCCGAGGTGTATTTCACAGCTCACGGAAATACCCGAGTAGTTCCGATTGCAAGAATACATGTTCCGTCATGGGTGTGGCCATCTTATTCGGACATAGTTAAAATTGGTCACGTAGTTCCCTCGCATGCTAACGCAAAAAAAAGGAAACACTTCTTGAAATGAGCATTTCCTCTTTTTGCTGCAGCAGTGTCAGGATCCTATGTTGAATGAATCGCAGTAAAAGTTTTGAAAATTACAATTCAGAGAATGTTATACTTCCAAATTTTTTCAATGTGTACTGATTTAGCAAGTTATACGTAAAGAAATTATTTGATTTCAACAGAAGTAATAGAAGTAAAGAAATTGAAAATGGTCTTTGAAATGATTGTTAATATCAAGAAATCTAACATTTATAACTCACAGAGCATAATTTTCTAAGATAGTTCCTTTACTTTTATAGTGTGAGTACCCATCGTATAGATTTAATAAATTATTTTCTGAACATCATATTCATTGTGTTCAATATCCCACAGCTCAAATCATGTACAACGATTCAGAAACGAACCGTAGAAGTAAAGTTGCACTATTAGTATCGGTTGTTTCAGTTTCGCCTCTCTGTGGGTCGCCTGTGTTGACTGGATATCCCTTGAATGTCTCTCAGAAATACAAATACTGAAGTCTTTATTTCACTCAATTCCTTTTACAGAAGACATGAGCATAAAATAACATAACATAATGTAAACGAGGCGTCTGTTTTTGTAACTCTCGCTAATCCCTACCTCTCTATCTCTACTTCTCTATCTTTACCTTTCTATCATCTCTCATATATCACTATCTCTCCATGTTTTCGTTCCACTGACAAAATATAATATGAATACGGTTTTGAAAGAAAGTTTAAAGGAGAAACTTGAATCAAATGTGTATTAAACGTATCACAATACAATACTGTGAACTTTGAAACATCGACAATGTCTGCAGAGTAAGTGTTTTCCCCGGAAATAAGCGAAACACCTTGTTGGTCACAGATATAGTGCAACGGAATTCACCTGACGTCGATGACCTCTATCATAATATTGTAATTTTACACTACGTTGGGTTTCTTTATTTATCCTCGGGACTGTCAATTATTTGAACGATAAAACACACGGTAAGTACGGTTTACAATCTCTTGACAATTATTGATTTATAAATACCTGCGTTATCCCACTCAAATTTATTCTTGAATAAAGGTCAACGTCAGGTGAATTTGTCTGCACTATAAGTCACACTCAGCACAATTAACACTTGTCAAAACGCTAATGCGGGTAAAATGAACAAACATAAACTTAAACAATATTCAACAAGTTCACATATTTTTGAGCTGCAAACGTCTTTAAAACCATTTGGTTTGATAATCTGTAAAGAGAAAACATGACATTTTGCAATAAACTATTACGCATCCAACATCATTCATGGCACATGTATATGTGTACTTATCTGTTCTGCATTTGGGTAATCAAAATTTTCACAATTATCTCCCTTTACTCTGATGCATGAATCACTCTCACCACAAGACTTTCATCCAGATTTTGATGAAATATATAAGATGTTTCTTTTCAAATTGGTATCGGTTGCATTAGTTGGTTAAGAAACAATGTCTCCTTGTGTTTATATCTGACCAGTCAAATTGGAAACAATTGTTTCGTTTTCTTTACAAATAAAGCACAAATGGATGACCTTTGTGGTATCATCGTCATCTTTAAACGCCTTGTCGGTTCTACGCAGATGGTCGTGTGATGGCAGTGATCAACCTTACTAAGGGGAGATCACTGTGAGGAGTTTGCTGGCTTATGACACAGGCAAAGGCATAGATAATTCAATCTAAAGAAGATATAGACTTGCTCCTTCGCATTACATGTTTTGTAAAATATAAAGAAAAAAGAATATGAGTAAGAAGGTATACATTGTATTCCTATATACTTATATATCTTTAAATTCATATTTGGTGCAATGACAGCGTGTTACTTCCTTTTTTTGTGGGGATGGGGGTGATTATAAATCGTGTCAGTATTTTGATTAATTGCTATGGCCGGTTAATGTTAGATAGAGCAAAATCCTGAACTTAATTTTCCGTATGTAGTGGTTTAAACTAAGTAGAGTTTAGATTACTGTATTATACCTTAAAAAATTTGCAATATATTTAAATATTTATCTTACGAAGGGCAAAAGGCTTCACGTGAATAACACACGAAGGTGCCAATCATTAAAATATATTTCGTTAATTTTATTGAAAAGTAAACTAGGTAGACACACATTACCAAAATGAGGTAAACTTAAACATAATAAATAAATAAATAAATAGAGCAATAAATAAATGAATTAATCAGTCAATCGATCGATCAACAAGTGTTTCAATCGATCGTTTAATCAATCAACAATTCGATCAATAAATCAAACGATCGATGACACTTATACTTTTGTACACTTGTTTAAGCTTTTATCTATGTAAATCAGCATGTTTTATTTTTTTTTACTAATTAACCCTTTACCAAACGCCAAAGTTTCGACTGTCCCAAATTGAAAGAGTTTGCAGACGACGTTTCAGATTGTGATGAAATTGAAAAATAATATTCTGATAGGGTAGAAGAAGACATTGTTGGGAAAAAGAGAAATTGATCGTAAAGAACAATTTATCCTTTTCCAACAATGTTACCCAAAGCCGTTTGCAACAAGCTGGTAAAATATCGGTATCGTTTGGTAATGGGATAAGATGCATTCCTGAAGCCATTGGGTAGACTACATTAGAATTGGCCATCATATTACCCGAAGCTATGGTGGTCCATTCAGCGACCAACCCATGGATCTAGAAGCGACTGTGGACATTCTTGTGGACACGGTTTGTTGCTGAAATGATAGAAACAGATCCATAACAAAGAGTATATTTAACAAAGAGTTAAAAGATAGGAAAGTCCATCAAATTCCTTACTACCAAAAGCCTACACTGTATACCCCCTTTTTTTGGTAGCAGTTGATTATTGGTCCTCAGATGAATTGATTCTTGACCATCATATTAATAGATTTTAAGCCTTCAGAGAAATTGATTCTTAACCTTCAAATGAATTGAATCCTAACCTTCAAATAGTTTGATTATTAGCCTTTAAATGAATTGGTTCTTAACCTACAAATGAATTGATTCTTAACCTTCAAATAGATTGATTATTAGCTTTTAAATGAATTGATTCTTAACGTTCAAATAGATTGATTATTAGCTTTTAAATGGATTGATTATTAGCATTTAAATAAATTGATTCTTAACCTTCAAATAGATTGATTCTTTACCTTCACATAAATTGACTATTGACTTTCAACTAAACTGATTCTTGGCCTTTAAATAAATTTATACTTGACCTTTAAATTTTCTTACATCTGTGAATATTCTAACAAAAAAACAAGAAAAACAACCATGTGTGGTTGCGGAACCTACTTTGAACAGAATTTCTTACACAATTCAACTTTCAAATAAAGTGATTCTTGACCTCCTAATCCTCTTACATCTGTGAAAATGTTGACAACGACAGAAAAACTTATCTGGTTACTGTACCTACTTTGAACATAACTATTTACACAATTCGAGTAACCTTCAAATCTCGTTACATCTGTGACAATTTGAAAAACAATAGAGAAAGGCATGTGGTTGCTGAAACTACTTTGAACATAATTCCTTTCACAAAACGACTAACCTGCCAATTGCTTTACATCTGTGAACATTTTAATGACCCAAGAGAAATTTGTCCTGTTGCTACACCTTAGTCGAACATAATTCTATTCACAATTTGACTAACCTTCAAATCTCCTTTCATCTGTTAACATTAAAACGGCATAAGATAAACTAGTGTGGTTGCTGAACCGACTTTAAACATAATTCTTTACACAATTCGCTAAGCTTTCAAATTTCCTTACATCTATGAATATAAAATGACTAAGGAGAAACTAGTGTGGTTGCTGAACCGACTTTAAACATAATTCTTTACACGATTCGCTAAGCTTTCAAATTTCCTTACTTCTGTGACAATAAAATGACTAAGGAAAAACTAGTGCGGTTGCTGAACCGTCTTTAAACATAATTCTTTACACAATTCGCTAAGCTTTCAAATTTCCTTACTTCTGTGAATATAAAATGACTAAGGAGAAACTGGTGTGGTTGCTGAACCAACTTTAAACATAATTTTTTACACAATTCTCTAAGCTTTCGAATTTCCCTTACTTTTGTGAATATAAAATGACAGAGGAGAAACTAGTGTGGTTGCTGAACCGACTTTAAACATAATTCTTTACACAATTCGCTAAGCTTTCAAATTTCTTTACTTCTGTGAACATAAAATGACAGAGGAGAAACTAGTGTGGTTGCTGAACCGACTTTAAACATAATTCTTTACACAATTCGCTAAGCTTTCAAATCTCCTTACATCTGTGAACACAAAATGACAGAGGAGAAACTAGTGTGGTTGGTGAACCGACTTTAAACATAATTGTTTACACAATTCGCTCAGCTTTCAAATTTCCTTACAACTATGAACATAAAAGGGCTAAGGAGAAACTAGTGTGGTTGCTGAACCTACTTTGAACATAATTGTTTACACAATTCGCTCAGCTTTCAAATTTCCTTACAACTATGAACATAAAAGGGCTAAGGAGAAACTAGTGTGGTTGCTGAACCTACTTTGAACATAATTCTTTACACAATTCGCTCAGCTTTCAAATTTCCTTCCTTCTGTGACTATAATATGGCAAAGGAGAAACTAGTGTGGTTGCTGAACCTACTTTAAACATAATTCTTTACACAATTCGCTAAGCTTTCAAATTCCCTTACTTCTGTGACAATAAAATGACTAAGGAGAAACTAGTGTGGTTGCTGAACCGACTTTAAACATAATTCTTTACACAATTCGCTAAGCTTTCAAATTTCCTTACATCTGTGACAGTAAAATGACTAAGGAAAAACTAGTGTGATTGCTGAACCGACTTTAAACATAATTCTTTACACGATTCGCTAAGCTTTCAAATTTCCTTACTTCTGTGAACATAAAATGACTAAGGAGAAACTAGTGTGATTGCTGAACCGACTTTAAACATAATTCTTTACACAATTCGCTAAGCTTTCAAATTCCCTTACTTCTGTGACAATAAAATGACTAAGGAGAAACTAGTGTGGTTGCTGAACCGACTTTAAACATAATTCTTTACACAATTCGCTAAGCTTTCAAATTTCCTTACATCTGTGACAGTAAAATGACTAAGGAAAAACTAGTGTGGTTGCTGAACCGACTTTAAACATAATTCTTTACACAATTCGCTAAGCTTTCAAATTTCCTTACTTCTGTGAATATAAAATGACTAAGGAGAAACTAGTGTGGTTGCTGAACCGACTTTAAACATAATTCTTTACACAATTCGCTAAGCTTTCAAATTTCCTTACATCTGTGAACATAAAATGACTAAGGAGAAACTAGTGTGGTTGCTGAACCGACTTTAAACATAATTCTTTACACAATTCGCTAAGCTTTCAAATTTCCTTACATCTGTGACAGTAAAATGACTAAGGAAAAACTGGTGTGGTTGCTGAACCGACTTTAAACATAATTCTTTACACAATTCGCTAAGCTTTCAAATTCCCTTACTTCTGTGACAATAAAATGACTAAGGAGAAACTAGTGTGGTTGCTGAACCGACTTTAAACATAATTCTTTACACAATTCGCTAAGCTTTCAAACTTCTGTGACAATAAAATTAAGGAGAAACTAACCGACTTTAAACATAATTCTTTACACAATTCGCTAAGCTTTCAAATTTCCTTACATCTGTGACAGTAAAATGACTAAGGAAAAACTAGTGTGGTTGCTGAACCGACTTTAAACATAATTCTTTACACAATTCGCTAAGCTTTCAAATTTCCTTACATCTGTGACAGTAAAATGACTAAGGAAAAACTAGTGTGGTTGCTGAACCGACTTTAAACATAATTCTTTACACAATTCGCTAAGCTTTCAACTTTCATTCTTTGAACATAAAATGACAAAGGAGAAACTAGTGTGGTTGCTGAACCGACTTTAAGCATAATTCTTTACACAATTCGCTAAGCTTTCAACTTTCATTCTTTGAACATAAAATGACTAAGGAAAAACTAGTGTGGTTGCTGAACCGACTTTAAACATAATTCTTTACACAATTCGCTAAGCTTTCAACTTTCATTCTTTGAACATAAAATGACTAAGGAAAAACTAGTGTGGTTGCTGAACCGACTTTAAACATAATTCTTTACACGATTCGCTAAGCTTTCAAATTTCCTTACTTCTGTGAATAGAAAATGACTAAGGAGAAACTAGTGTGGTTGCTGAACCGACTTTAAACATAATTCTTTACACAATTCGCTAAGCTTTCAAATTTCCTTACATCTGTGACTATAAAATGACTAAGGAGAAACTGGTGTGGTTGCTGAACCGACTTTAAACATAATTCTTTACACAATTCGCTAAGCTTTCAAATCTTCTTACTTCTGTGAACATAAAATGACTAAGGAGAAACTAGTGTGGTTGCTGAACCTACTTTGAACATAATTCTTTACATAATTCGACAAACTTTCAAATTTCCTTTCATCTTTGAACGTCTTAATGACAAAAGAGAAATTTATGCGGTTGCTGAACCAACTTTGAACATAATTCTTTGCAAAATTCGACCAACCTTCACATTTCCTTACATCTGTGAATATTATAATGACAAAAGAGAAACTAATGTGGTTGCTGAACCTACTTTGAACATAATTGTTTACACAATTCGACTAGGTCAGAATGACTGTCAGGATCTACCCTTTGGTTGTCACTGGGTTCTAGACCTCCGCCGGCACCACCATCTGGGGTAGGATCGGTCTCTCCTGGCTTCTTGCTCTTGTCCTTTTTGGAAACCACATGTGACAACAAACAGCACAGGCATAGAAGAGCTATCGTCCTACGTGATAATGCCATCTTTCAATGCGAAGGTAAAACTATAAGACAAAATACACGGGGTAATACATGTAAGCAAGAACATGATTGCATAAACATGTCCCGTATTTGCATGTATTGTATACACGATGATGCCATCTTTGAATGCGAAAGAACAACTACAAGACAAAATACACGGGGTTTTACATATAAGCAAAGACTTTATTGTATAAACAATCACAAGATAAGCCGATATTTTCCAAACATGTATACACGATAAAGCCATTTCTAAATGCATAGGATCAACTACAAGACAAAATACATGGGGTTATACATGTAAGCAAGAACATGATTGCATATACTATTACAAAATAAGAGCCCATATGTCCCGTGTTTGCAAAAGACACAGGGTTGGTTTTACACATAAGCAAGGACTTCATTGCATGAAAGATCACATAATAAGCCGATATGTCCCATGCATGCATGTCTACCCGATAATGCGATCTTTGAATGTGAATGTAAAACTACAAGACAAAATACACGAGGTTTTAAATGTAAGAAAGGACTTTATTGCATGAACGATTACAAAATAAGCCGGTATGTCCCATGCATGCATGTTTACACGATAATGCCATCTTTAAATGCGAAGGTGTAACTACAAAACAAAATACACGGGGTTTAACATGTAATAAGGACATAATTGCATGAACGATCTCAAAATAAGCCGGTATGTCCCATGTTTGCATGCAATCGTATCTACTCGGCAATCCCCGTAACAAGTCGGTAGATATACCTCGTAGGCAGTACATGAATACACCAGAAATTCTGGGGTAATTTGCCTTATTTCCGGCGGTTAACGCAAAATGCACACAGGCACTAAATAGGTATTTTAGATACACACAAATTGGCTATTTATCACAATTGAATGTTTTTTTTACCCTTTTCATTAAAGATGATCATATCAACACATCTTTGTTTCATATTTTGTCAATCGGCTCTTCTCGGCAATCCCCGGCTTGTGCCGGGGATTGCCGAGTAGATACGATTGCAAACGGACATGCCCTTCGTTGCTGACCTACTTTCAAAAATGGCTCCCCATTGCTTCCGAGGTTATTTTAAGAAATGGCCGAGGTGTTCCGAATGGTTTGCATGTATACACTGGCTATGGTAACTGTTTTCTGAATCAAATTTTAATGACTATTCAAATCTTACAACTTAAGATCTATATTTGGAAACGAACGTACAGGGCAGAAAGTCTCGCGAGAAACAACATGGCGGCTTACCTATTGTTTCAGAGGCTTTTCATTGGATCAAGCCGATGAGTTCAGATTGTAACACTTATAGCGTTGGAACCGACTTCATGATTATGCAAACAGGTTAGATCCAGGCCAGCCGTGAAGTAAACTTATTCAGCATTAAAAGGATTTAGCATACTAACCTGCTGTTAATGAATGGAGAATTATTTAAGCGAAATGACAATACATTTAAAGTAATTTACTCTGCACTCAAACCACCACGTACATTGACAAGTTAACCCTTAAAAAGCTGGGTAATTATCTAAAGATTAATTTTTGTGTCGTCTAATTTCCAAAGCTTTTAATATCTGATTTATTGAAGAAAGATACTTAGAGTAACAAATAAGCCGGATCACAGGCCAGTCGTTATCTATTTTTGCGACTGGCCTGAACCTAGCCTGTTTGTATTAGCATGAAACTGGTTCCATCACTTTAAGGGTTATCTGTCTATAGGATATACCTGAACAAATCGTTCAGAACGAGATATTCATTTGCGTACAAGAGCACGTAAACAAGAAAAGGTTAGACGGTTCAGTTCGTAAACATATTTACAAATGTTGGTCACAGTGAACATGGCAGCAGAGGAATGTGGATAGATAGCGGGTACATTCAAACACGTATGATAGCGAACGGCATACTATACAAACATGCAATAGAATAACCCTTAAAATGCTGGGGAATTTTATTTAAAAAAAAAAGATTTCTGTGGCGTCTGCTTTCCAAAACCTTAAATATCTGATTATTTTGTTGTGGAAGGAAACACAGAGTAGCAAACATTTTAGATAACAGACCAGCCGCCAATTTACTTGGCGGCTGGTCTAGATCTAACCTGTTTGCATAAACATGAAGTCGGTTCGACCACTATAAGGGTTAAGTATGATATCTTTTCCTATAGTCACAAGACTTGCTAAATATAAAGTATAGGCATAACCACCGAAACAAAGTTGAGATCTAGAAATGAATAAGTACTTAACATGTTTGACTTAATCATAAGTTTAAGCAATGCTTTTGAGTCAACACAAACGCTGCCTCTAGTGGCGTGATAAATACTTAAACAAAGCGACCTTAAGAGTATGACTTATCTATTCTCCGCGTACTAAGCTGAGTTTTGAAAACGTACTTAAGTATGATTAAGATCAATTAAACAGTTTAAGTACAAAGTCCTAATTTTTCTAGAACACTTGTCAAAGGTTGCATTTTAATAAACGTTTTACGCTAATAATTTCATTCCCTATATTGTATTCCAATTTTGAGAAATGCCTTGTTGCAAAGAAACACATCATTGGAAGCGTCTCGCAGAGACATTACAATAGTGTACTTCTATGTACGATTCATTCAATAAACATGTATATGAATTTCTACTTATACGCAAATATCTTCCGTGAGTAGTTAAGTAAAACGGTACTCTGGTACTCATAAAAAGTAGTCCATACCTTTAGATTCTTTAATAACAAATGGTAAAAAGAACTTATTCCGATCTATGTCTAGTAAATATCTAAGTATTCACGACACACAAGCTGTTCACAAGAAGGTGTTGGCTGCAATGACTGACTGATATTGCCGAGACAGGGTGATATAGCATGTTTTCCTGTTGCTGGATAAACGGGCGCCTGACTACCCTTGAAAACCCTGACCCGGTTTACTGCTGACGGCTCGTTTGGCTCACAAGATGTAGATTAAAGTCATTGAACTGATATAGGCATTCCTTGTAGGAGATAGGGCCGTCCAAATAAAAGACGCCTTCTTCAAGTCAAGGTTACCAACACTTGTCTTTCTTCTTTTTATATACAGTGAAGCCTCGTTTATCCGGACCCCGATAATGCGGATGTCTCGCAATCCGAATGCAATTGTAAGGGAACGGAATTATTTTACCAGTTTGATGCAGACGACCTTTGGAAACATTTTAGGTAAAGGAGAAATTGCTCGTGACGAGCAATTTCTCCTTTTCCCACGATGCGTTCTGCCATATCAGAATATTATTTTTGAATTTCATCACGTTTTGAAATGTCGTCTGTAAACTCTTTCAATTTGGGACGGTCGACAATTTGCCGTTTGCTAAAGGGTTATAAGTATACACGTGCATACATACCATTTATGTCTGGATGTGTAAAAGAACATGCTCTGCTTCTTCAGTTCGAATGATTCGGTAATCCGGACATTTTGTTACGGACGGACGTGTTCGGATTAACGAGACATCACGGTATAACGTCTTGCGTGAAAATAGACAGGGCATCCGTGGTCTTATGATTCGAGCACAGCGTACCATTTCACTAAACAACTTACATACTAACTCTTTATCAAACAATAACGACATTTAACCACTTTGTTGCAGACGACCTTGGAACACATTGTGGGAAAAGAAGAAATTTCTCGTGATAAGCAAGTTCTGCTTTTCGCCCAATGTTTTCTATAATACCAGAAGATTGCTGTTCAATCAATTGCTTTTTAATTTCTTCACATTTTGAAATGTCGCCTACAAACTATTTCAATTTGGGACAGTCGAAAATTTGGCGTTTGGTAAAGGATTAAGGAAAATATTTCCGTAAGTCAAAGCAGTTAGCCATGAATAGTATCCAAGATAAAAGGACAACATTGTCATGCGATACACCATTTGATGGGTCTCAGAGAGACGATTCCATTGATATGTTACTGTGCCATTTTGCTTTGCCCAATATTGAAGCTAAATGGACTAGACTTAATGCATATTTTAGCATACAATGTCTAGTAAAACGGTGCCCTGGACTTGAAATCGAAAGGCCCCTCTCCGCGTGGGTTCAAATCCCGGTCACAGAATTTGAAATTTAATGAGATGTAGTATCCCGGCTTATTTGAGGAATGCCGATGGGCCGCACAACAAAACTGAAATAAAGTTGACGCGATGTAAAACCCATGTAATAATAAATACTTTTAATACCAAAAAGGGACGATATGACCATACACTGGTATTAGATTCGATTTTAACACAGATTGAATAAGATTTTCCGTTGTATTAACCCTTTTTACCAAACGCCATATATTCGACTATCCCAAACTGTAAGAGATAGGAGACGACATTTCAAAATGTGGCAAAATTTAAGAAAATCTTCTGGTATGGCAAAAACAATTCAGGAGAAAGAAGCAATTGCTGGTTATGAGAAATTTCTCCTTTTTCCATAATGTTTTTCATTGTCGTCTACAAGAAACTGGTCAAATGTCCTTATTATTTGGAAATCGGTTAAGACCATTGGCGACCGATCTGTGTTCCGTGTAATTTTGAGATACACACTAACTATGCAGCTACAACAACAACAACAACAACAACAACAACAACAACAACAACAACAACAACAACGACAACAACAACAACAACAACATGGGATGAGAGATTGACTTTCATTTTCAGAGGTCTCTCAGGTCTAATGAAAATGTCTCCGGGAACTTTCGACTGATCGTTTTATTATTGATTGTAAACAACCTTTTGCCCTTAATGCACTTTTAAAGCACAATTCGACCTTGATACCGGTCAACTTTCTCTCAAAAAGGCTATCTGAACACATCGGGTTTATCCAATGAAAATCCCTCTGAAATAATATGGATGCCGCCATATGATTTCCGGCGAGACTTACGTTAGTTTACTTTCGTTTTCATAGATTTTGAACGTGAAATCTAAAAACTCGTTTAATTTCATCAAGGAAACAACTATTATACGTCATAACTCATAATTTTGCCATTTCGTATAAGTTACCAATGGAAAGGATATGAAAGGTTTCAATACTGCAATATACATTGGACTACTTAATGTAGAGGCTTTTGAAATGCATTATATGCTGTGGCCGATTTACCCGAAAAATTGTCTCCCTACGCTTATATCCGATGTGTATTCTTCAGCTCACGGAAATACCCCAGTAGTTCCGATTGTCGAAAATGGATAAACATTATGTACGGGCAATAGGTACTGACTCTACTTCCTGTGACCTTTCTCCGATACATATCACACAAAAGAACATGAATAATACATTTTTAAAGAAGTTAAGTTTAAACTTAAAAAATTGCCTCGCTTCTCATACTTATTCGGTCATTTATGTCATGCTTTAGTATACGCAAGCGTTATTATTTAGATACCTTGGCCTAGTTCTTAGCAATCCCAACTCGTCCGGTCTATCCAATGAGAATTGCTCTGAAGTTATATGGAAGAATCTTACTATAACTGACACATTGTTAGAGCGATTCAAACACAAAGTTGGCAAGAAACAAACCAGACTCAGCCACTTTCGCTAAACGTCCAAGTGTATTGACTCAACGCTAATAATTAACTATATAACAACATTTTATTTTCCAAATACGACGTTATAACCAAAATTAAACAAGTAACACATAGAAGAATTAACGTTTCTTGAAAATCAACTGTATAACACCATTTTATTTTCCAAATACAATGTAACATAAGTAAAAATAACGTATTTTGAAAATCACACTGACTTAAATACTTCAAAAAAGTCTAATTTTCCTTGTAAATAACAAATACCATATTGCTTACGCTCGCTTCTTGATTGTTAACCCTGAAAGTGTTGAAACCGACATCATGCTTATGCAAATAGTTTAGATCTAGTGAATTGGCGACTGGTCTGTGATCTAACCTTTTTGCAAATCATATGAGATTAAGTAGATATTTAAGGTTTGGGAAAGCAGACGACACAAAATCTAGTTTTAGAAAATTACACAGCATTCTAAGGGTCAATGTTATTTGATTTATTAGACAGACAGGTTATTAGACCTTGCCACCACTGTTTTCTGATTACATGAACAAGACGTATTTTGCAGAAATAACGTACACTACCCGAACTGACAAATTCAATAACTCAAATGAAGAAAAATAAAAGAAAAATGATATTCTAAACAGATCTTAGTGTTAAGTCTCTATAATTGTGTTGTTTCCGTCGTTTTTTTCGAGTATTTGACCGCTTCACTATACTCCAGGGTTGAAGGTTCGAGCATTCAGGCGGGCAGGGAGAGTTCCTGGAAATAATTAGAAAAGATGTGATAATTCCTTTAAACATAGACATGTAATTTCAAGTACCAATGCCACCGGCCCATTTTACAGATTCACAAAATGCTCAATATTGAAATGGATATACAAAACAATACAATACAATATCTTTATTTGCAATTCAATGCCACCGGCCAAAAATACCAATACAGTTTCATATTATGAGTGAAAAAATAAAAAGATTTCAAACAAAGTACATACAATATAATTTAAAACAATATATGAGGCATAAGTTTTAAATGATTAATTAAAGTTATAAAGAGTCTTTTTATATCTAACGCATATGTGCATGGTTAATTAAGATAATGACAGAATACTCAAAGTGGGAATATATGAATATGGAATCAAACACTAAGATTATTCTTGTGTAACCTGCGTTCCTTAGTTGGAAAGAATACACGAAGAAATCTATAATCTTGTGAATAACGTTTATCCTATTTCCTAGAATAAAAAAAGAAACATCTTTAACCAAAAAACTATCCAAATAGTTTTTGCGAAGTTCATCGTGTGCTTAACACTTAGAAAAGGAATGAAACATGGAATGAAAGTAAATCTTCGTTGAAAATGATTTCAGGACAGAAAGTTCAGAGTGTGTTCTTTCATTTGATGCCAAGTTTGTTGAGATATTCCCATAAATAAAAAAGTCAGCATGGGGGGCTATGTTTTTCTTCCGTAATTGCAGTAAAGTAAGAGAGGCGCCATGTTTTATATCTGTCCTTTATTATTATGTGGCTTCACCGTATAAGACAAAGACAAAAATATAATTGTTTCAAGCAACTAGTAAATCTTAGAAGTACACCAACAGAAACGAGGTCAGTATTGGCGTTAGATGTATTTTGGTGCCTACTTTATCTGGTCACCGTTACATGACCTTTTTTTCTTCGATAATAACACATATCTAGATCGACTTTGCGGCATTTAGAACTTATCGTCAACTGAGCCAACATATACTCAGATGAACTTGTTAGCATCTAGAATCAATCAAACAACGACCGAACAACGTTTAAGAATCAATGTTCTCGTTAGTGTTTAATTGCCAGTTCCCCTGGTTTTTTTTTTATTAAGGATCGCAACACTCTGAACCAGGATATTCATTATCGAAAACAGGCATGCATATCATTGTGTTTTCATCAATGTTTTGGGTTTTCATGAACACCAACAATCCACCGAGTGTAGGGATCCTTTTGATATGTTTTGCTGGTGAGGATAGTTCCGTTTTTTTTAATGCATATCTAGAAAGAAACGAGGCGCATCTACAGTTTGTAAAACCTTGGCCCAAGTGAGATTGCTCTTCTTTACACACTAATGTTTATTTTGTTGCAAAAACCCAAGGCTTCAAGGGCACACCTCAGAAAGAAAGAAAAAGTTACATCTGTTTTCACCTAGGTGACGTTTGTATACATTTTAGGCACAATAATCTTATATAAAACACAAAACATGTGTATATATATATATATATGTATAAAGTAACATTTTGAAAACTTCCTACATATTTGTGATTGACTAACCAGTTTTAACAAAAATATCATTATGGGATTGCGATAATACCCTTTTCTCTTTTCGCCAACTGTCGTTTTTCAATTTTGAGAATATGGGATGTGAATTTTTGATTTTGCCTAATCAGTTTTGACAAATATTTCTATCCAACATCATTATGGGATTGCTAAAACACCGTTTTCTTTTTTTTTGCCAACTGTTGTTTTCTATTTGGAAAAAAGTACAATTCTTTAATATTGAATGAGTTTATTTTATCGCCTAATCAGTTTTTACAACTATTTCTATCCAACATCATTATGGGGGTGCAATAATACCACTTTCTCTTTTCGCTAACTGTTGTTTTTGATTTTGAGAAGTTTACAATTTCTAAATATGGAAATTCTTTTGATTGCCTAATCAGTTTTTGCAACTATTTCTACCTAACATTGTTATGGGCTTGAAATAATACCATTTTCGTTTTTCGCCAACTGTTGTCGTTCTTTTCGAGAAGAAGTTCACAATTTCTAAATATGGAAATTCTTTTGATTGCCTAACCAGTTTTTTTTTACTATTTGTACCCAACATCTTTGTGGGATTTTAATGATAACATTTTCTCTTTTCGCCAGCTGTTGTTTTCGATTTTGAGAACTTCACAATTCCTAGATATTGGATGGGTTTTGTTAATTGCTCTATCAGTTTTGAAGCAGTTCACAATTCCTAAATACTAGATGGGTTTTTAATGTCTAAACAGTTTTTACAACTATTTCTACCCAACATCATTATGGGATTGTAATATAACCGTTTTCTCTTTCGCCAACTGTTGTCTTCCATTTGGAGAAGTTCACAATCCCCAAATTATGGGATGGGTTACGGAACGGAGAAAGTGTAACAGTCAAGTACAAATGGCAATTGTCCAACAGAAAAGGGCGTTGCAGGGTCTATATATATACAGTCAGATAATGATGTCGATCTAAATGACGTAGAACATTTTTCTTTTATTAACCCTTTCCCAAACAAAAATGACATTTGACCACTTTGTTGCAGACGACTTTAGAAAACATTGTGGGAAAAGGAGAAATTGCTCGTAACGAGTAATTTTTCCTTTTCCCACAAGGTTGTCTGCCCTTTCTGGAGAACATTTTTCATCACATTTTGAAATGTTGTCTGCAAACTCTTTTAATTTGGGACAGTCGGAAACGTGTTGTTTGGGAAAGAATTGAGCAACGATGCATCTCTATCTGGTATACATACATTGGAACAAACCGAAAACAACAACAGACGTCAAACTTGTCAAATGCCGTTATTGTTTGGTAATGAGTTAAAGCCCATGTACAATTGTATGTCCAAAACTCATGCTGAACTTTTATACAATAACTGTCTGAAAGTACAATTCAAAAAGATATGAATCTTCTGAAGGAAGAAAGCTGTTATGGGCCAATAAAAGACAAAGGAATAGAAAATAGTATTCCGATTCAACAACTGCTAATTGCCGTCCTTTAACCCATAACCAAACAATAACGACATTTGATCAATCTGTTGCAGACGACTCTTGAAAACATTGTGGGAAATGGAGAAATTTCGAGCAATTTCTCTTTGTCCAACAATGTTTGCTGCCCTATCAGAAGATTATGCATCAATTCCATTCCATTTTGACACGTCGTCTGAAAAACCTTTTAAATTTTGGAGAGTTGAAAATTTGGAGTTTGGTAAAAGATTAATCGGTTCATATTCCTGTTTAGCTGTTTTGCTTCAAGGAATCTCTCCCCGAGCGAATGTAGATTTGATCACAGGAACAAGCTTGATAAGGATGTTTATGATAAGAACATTCTAGATTGCAAAATGGAATGCAAATTGGTTTACACTATGACCAACCATGGAATGCCATTTGATATTTGAGCCTACTACGATTCTGGGCTAGTCACCTCAATAAAACCTGTTGATGCGATAAAATAGAACAAAAATGATGCTAACTTTATCAAAGCCAAACTCAGTAAAACCTGTTGATGCGATGAATAGAACAAAAAAAGATGCTAACTTTATCAAAGCGAAACTTAGTAAAACCTGTTGATGCGATAAATAGAACAAAAAAGATGCTAACTTTATCAAAGCCAAACTAAGTAAAACATGTTGATGCGATAAAATTGAACAAAAAAAGCTAAACTTACCCTCGACACACTTTTTGACATAACGCATTCAATCCGTTCCCATCATGTTGTGAACCCGGTTGGTTCCCATTGCCCCCTCCATGTGAACCGTGACTTAACAACACGGACAGAGCATGCTGGTTCCCGTACTGTCGTTGCGTTAAGCCGAAGGGTGTTGAACCACTGGTATTTTGGTTCGTAGGCATATTAATGTGGGCATAAGTAAGGTTCCTCCTTGTAAAAGGAGCATTTATATAGCTGTTGTTATTGGATAGATACTGGTTCCCATACTGAACTGGTTTGATCGTTGAGACGGGAACCACAGTACCACTAGCGCTTGGGTTCCCTGACGAATGGATGCTGGCAGAAGTTAAGTTTCTTCTCGTTTGGAAAACATTCGGGCCGCCGTTGATGTGAGCCGATGGCTGATTCTGTTGTTGGATATGGTCTGCTGATAGGCTTCCATGTGGGGCAGACTGGTGGTTGGGTTGATTGTTTCTGTTGACACTGGTTAAATTCGCCGCAGGATGGGTCAGGTTTAAGTGAGCATAGGTAAGATTACGTGTCACAGTAGATGGCTGTTCCAAAAATGCTACAACAACGAATAAAGGGCACACACAGGTTGCAAGTAGAAAGTCCGAGATGATCGTCATTCTGTAAATGAATAATTAATTTCATTAATACAATCTCCCATAAAAAGAAAACCGTGACATCTCCAAAATGAAATCGAAAGCAGCTGATAAACACTTGCAGCCCGACAGCACTTTCTTTACGGAAAAGAATACGATACAATACCTATCATCCGCCATTTTGAACTCATTCTTTCGTCGGATTACTTCGTTCGCTTCGGTATACATCGATCGGGTCCGAAAAGACTCGTTGTAAGCCGAATAGTTCCGACCTGGTCCGATGTATACCGAAAACGACCGAAGTGTTTCAACGAAAAAAAAAATGTATAAAATTGCAGATTATGAGTGCTGTACCTCAAGAACAATTGGTGCTTCAGCTCCAGTTTATCTTTCGAAAGTATTCAGCAGGAGGTGTGACTAAAGAATATATAAAGGGTGCACAACTTCCATGTCATCCAACGAAAGGTGGATAAGTACATATGAACTGATTTAATCTACATCCGAGATCAAAGGTACACAATAGTTGTCGAACCTTTTTGCTCGACAAATCTCATAGAACGTGACTGTGTTATCTGAACGTTTCGCCCTCTTCGCCGTATCAAACACATTTTCAAGTCACAAGACTTCGATATACAATGTATCTTTATCAAATGCTTGACAAGATATCATTCGGGAACGACACTTCTTTTAGATACCGCAAATATCCCTTTGTCATTGCGTACTTGATAGTCGAAAGCGGGTCGTTATTATTCGTCAAAAGTCTATTACATATTTGGTCAGTGCATTTGACCAAACATATTTTACCGGACATATGTCACATTTACTTAATTTACAATTTGATAGGGTTTGATATTGCATCAACATTATTTCAGATATATTGCAATGCCCGACTCTCAACCGTTTACCAAACGCCAAATTTTCGACTGTCCCAAATTGTAAGAGTTTGCAGACAACATTTCCAAACGTAATAAAATTGGTTAATAATCTTCTGATGGAGTAGAAAACATTGTGGGAAAAGAGAAATTGCTCTTTGCAAGCAATTGCTCCTTTTTCCACATTGTTTTCCAAAGTCGTCTGCAATTAAGTGCTCAGTTGTCGTTATTGTTTGTTACAGGGATCATGATGGAAAAAGACACTTAACTTGACTGCCTACTATGGGGTATTCAGGCAAAGAAAAAGACATTGATTTAGTAAGTCAGTCGAGAGCCTGTATTTTAACTCATACAACAGAACCTGCACATCGTACAAAAGACCTTGCACATCACGCTTTCCGATCAGATCCACCTTTTGCAGCAGGTTGGCTGTTAGTCATAAAAGGATTCCACTGTGACAATGTTAACTCGAGCCATGTCACTTGGACTCAGAATGACCACAGAATGACCACCAAGCATAAACGATTCGTATCTTACTTGATCTGCATTCATTGTATAATTTTATAAAACATGTCAAAATGTTTCTCACGATTGACTGTTTGCTTTAATCTGTATTATCGACGACACCAAACACTGTGATTTACCACAATGATTAACAATTTGCAAACCATAATGAATGGTATACCTTTATATACATATCAAACATCCCCGATTTGAATCTTGTCAATAGTGCATTTTGACAAGAAACTGTGTCCTTGCCTAAACTACAGAGAAAAACTGTGCAATAATAATCGAGGATTAGCACTGTTTATGTATTGAAAGAAAACCATCTCTTCCGTCCGATTTAGGCTATTCTTGAAATCCAAAAACCTTGACAAAAATGATGCACACGTTTGCGCTTGATCACTGGTCCCATGGTTTACAATATTGCGAGACAGCAAGCCGTGAAACCAGTACTCGAATGCTCTAGAGAGAACATATATTTTTGAACGAGGCATATTAGTTCTAGATGCGGCGAAGTTCATCTAGGTATTTGTTATTATCGTGCAAGAAAGGTCATGTAACGGTGACCAGATAAAGTAGGCGCCAAAACAACTCTTAATGTAACCCTGACATGGTTTGCATTTCTGTAGTAAGAAAGGTCGTTAATGATCAATTAATAACGAATGTCTTTTGTGTTGGTCGATATTTTTATCTTTATTAGATCAATTGCTATCAATATATCCATATGGCTTTGCATTATGTAAAAGGTACTGTACGTGCACTATCAACAATGGTTTCAACAGTGAAAGACGAAAACACGTGTTGTAAATAACTGGCAGTAGATTTCAAATAAATCATCTTCAACAAGATTTTGCAGAAATACAGTGAGAGAGAGAGAGAGAGAGAGAGAGAGAGAGAGAGAGAGAGAGAGAGAGAGAGAGAGAGAGAGAGAGAGAGAGAGAGAGAGAGAGAAGGAGAGAGAGAGAGAGGGAGAGAGAGAGAGAGAGAGAGAGAGAGAGAGAGAGAGAGAGAGAGAGAGAGAGAGAGAGAGAGAGAGAGAGAGAGAGAGAGAGAGAGAGAGAGAGAGAGAGAGAGAGAGAGAGAGAGAGAGAGAGAGAGAGAGAGAGAGAGAGAGAGAGAGAGAGAGAGAGAGAAAGAGGGAGAGAGAGAGAGAGAAAGAGAGAGAGGGGGAGGGAGGGAGGGAGAGAGGAGGGAGGGAGAGAGGGAGGGAGGGAGGAAGGGAGGAAGGGAGGGAGGACACGTTGAAACATAAACCTTCAAAGACCGACATTTTCTATTGAAAAATTGAAAAACCACAAAAATTCAGCAACCGATGTCTACCCCTACTCATTGTACCCATCAACAACCTTAACTCGTTATCTGTCTAAATACATGCATTAAGTAAGCTACGGTGGCACAGAGGTGACATATATGCGTTTGTGTTTTATTTGGTAATAACGAGTAAGCTAGTCGAAAAAACGAGATAATTTTGTCGTTTTTTCGATTCGTAAGACCAAATAACTATATAGTTAGGTCATTTTTTCGAGTTAGTAAGTCGAAATAACGAAATATCTAAGTGTTTTTGTCGAGTAACTAAGTCGAAATAACGAAATATCTACGAAATATTTCACAGAGTGAAATTTGTTGCTGTTTTTTGTTTTAGTAAAGCCGAAAAATCTAATTCGATAAAACGTCTTGATGGTATCGCTTTTTCGACTTAAATAGCTAAATCATCTCGTTATTTCGACTTACTTACTCGAAATAAAATGATAAAAACATAACTGAATACATGTCACTGTAGTTAGCCGCGTTTGATAACATGATTCATATCAACCCAAACAGTCTGGTTTATCTTTAGAATGTCGGCCAACAAATGAAGGATTGGTGATATGAGTGTGGGTTTTTTCAACATGTAAGGCACTAGTTCATGTGTACATAATGTGCACCAATCTGAACTCATCCGGTTTGTCCAATGAAAACTTCTCTAAAGTAATACACACGCCGCCATATATTTCACGATACTTTTTTTCATTCTTCTATCGTTATCAAATGTAGATCTTAAATGTAAAATCTAAATGGAAATAGTTATATATGATAAATTATAATTTAAAATTACAAATACAGTCTAACTTGTGCTAAGCAGCCACCCTTTTAAGCAGCCAACCTGCCTTAAACAGCCACTACAGAAAGTCCCATTGTTAGATTTATAGTGTAAATCAATTTATGTTAAGCAGCCAACCTGTGTTAAACAGCCAATTTACTCTGTCCCATAAGCTGGCCTCTTAACACAGGTTTAACTGTACGATTGTGTATGAGTTACCGATCATTATTCAGAAACACTCTCGCAAGTTCTACATAAGCAAAATAAACATTCTTCCATAGAGGAAATCAGACGCACGTCTACGCGTGTAAAATATGTTTAATCCCCTTTCTTTTTCAATTGTGATTACGGCATTTTATGTACCATTTACCTTTCACCATTTGGTACAGGATAAAGGCTTATGCCTGTGATTCCTACGGCTTCCCTTGGTTCAACACTTCCATGCTAAGGGTATGAATAACTTGTCAAAGGCAACTACCACGAAACAAGAGGTGTCGGTGGGAATCAAACACGGGACCCCCGAGTTCTAAGTCCAACGATATAAGAATGACCTTTCCGACAAATTTGTTAAGTTATGGTATGTCCGACCTTATAATCTTGTTTTAATCTGGTAAATTCAAGGTGAATCACGTGTCTGAATAGGTGAACGTATCATCATGGCTCTATACCTCTGCATTCTAGGCATATAAAACACCATTTGCTTCAAAGCTACCTGCAATGACTTATAATTTTCAAGCGTTCGATCTTAAAAGAAGCTTCCCACATACATGCTAACTTATAAACACCTCTCGAATCTTGGCCTATATTCATTGTCTGCTTCAAAGCTACCTGCAATGACTTATAGTTTTCAAGTGTTCGATCTTAAAAGAAAGCTTCCCACATACATGCTAACTTATAAACACCTCTCGAATCTTGGCCTATACTCATTGTCTGCTTCAAAGCTACCTGCAATGACTTATAATTTTCAAGCGTTCGATCTTAAAAGAAGCTTCCCACATACATGCTAACTTATAAACACCTCTCGAATCTTGGCCTATACTCATTGTCTGCTTCAAAGCTACCTGCAATGACTTATAATTTTCAAGCGTTCGATCTTAAAAGAAGCTTCCCACATACATGCTAACTTATAA
This sequence comes from Cerastoderma edule, assembly GCA_947846245.1. Lineage (NCBI taxonomy): Eukaryota > Metazoa > Mollusca > Bivalvia > Cardiida > Cardiidae > Cerastoderma > Cerastoderma edule. The sequence continues at coordinate 4,251,683 of OX401409.1, forward strand.
ACACCTCTCGAATCTTGGCCTATATTCATTGTCTGCTTCAAAGCTACCTGCAATGACTTATAGTTTTCAAGTGTTCGATCTTAAAAGAAAGCTTCCCACATACATGCTAACTTATAAACACCTCTCGAATCTTGGCCTATACTCATTGTCTGCTTCAAAGCTACCTGCAATGACTTATAATTTTCAAGCGTTCGATCTTAAAAGAAGCTTCCCACATACATGCTAACTTATAAACACCTCTCGAATCTTGGCCTATACTCATTGTCTGCTTCAAAGCTACCTGCAATGACTTATAATTTTCAAGCGTTCGATCTTAAAAGAAGCTTCCCACATACATGCTAACTTATAAACACGTCTCGAATCTTGGCCTATATTCATTGTCTACTTCAAAGCTACCTGCAATGACTTATAGTTTTCAAGTGTTCGATCTAAAAAGAAAGCTTCCCACATACATGCTTAATTATAAACACGTCTCGAATCTTGGCCTATACTCATTGTCTGCTTCAAAGCTACCTGCAATTACTTATAGTTTTCAAGCGTTCGATCTAAAAAGAAGCTTCCCACATACATGCTAAATTATAAACACCTCTCGGATCTTGGTCTATATTCATTGTCTGCTTCAAAGCTTCCTGCACTGTCTTATAGTTTTTAAGTGTTCGATCTTGAAAGAAGCTTCCCACAAACATATATACTAACTTATAAACCCCCCTCGAATCATGGCCTAAAATTATCATCTGCTTTAAAGGCACATAAAAGGAGACTGATGCTATATCAAACTATATTATTTGGTAAACTTTTGATCAGATTCAAATAGTTATCACCAGAAAACCCCATCAGCACAACTAAAGCATATAAGTCAACCAGAAATAACCCAGATTAGCTAGGTTAATATTTCAGATTGTGTGACTTTTTCACCCCTGATCTTGACAATTGATACACAAATATTTGAACCGACCAATCAGAATTCATTATTTTGAATATGTAAACAAACAGGTTGTTGATAAACATGATTGAATTGGAGGCAACTATATTACAAGCACAAAATAAGTTATGTTAAAGGAGTCTATTTAATAGGGTCTCAATGCATTCGTAAATAAACTCCCATGACTTATATGAACATGATTAAAGAACTCCATATACTTTTCAGTAATGTATTTGTACTCCTCTCCTTTAATGTGCCTTTAAAGCTACATGTAATGGCAAATACTTTTTAAGCGTTCAATCTTAAAGGAAGCTTCAACCATAAATACTAACTTATAAACACCCCTCGAATAATGGCAATCAATAATAATCTACGTTAACGCATTCTGCAATGAGAATGGGTTTGAAATGATTGATAGCAAAGGAAGCTTCCCACATCTAGATACTAACTTATAAACACCCTCGAATCTTGGCCTGAAATTATCATCTACGTTAAATTAACATGTAATGACTTATAGTTTTCAAGCGTCCGATCTTAAAGGAAGCTTCATACATTATAACTGATAGACACACCTCGAAGCCTTGCTTATCATAATCTGTTTTAAAACTACCTGCAATGTCTTCTAGTTTTGAAACGTTCGTTCCTACAGGAAGTTTCCAAAATACATTCTAACTTATAAACAACCCGCAAATATTGGCAAATAATACTAGTTTGCTTTCTTTTATATTATAGCTTTAAAGCTCACTTCAATGGCTTATAGTTTTCAAGCGTTTGATCTTAAAGGAAGCTTCCCACATACATACTAAGTTATAAACTACCCTTGAATATTGGCCTTTAATCATCATATACGTAAAAGCTAACTGCAATGTGCAATAGGTTTGAAATATTTAATCGTAAAGGAAGCTTCCAACATACATGTTAACTTATGAACATCCCTCGAATATTGATCTCTAATTATCATCTACGTTTTTGCTATCTGCTATAGCTTTTAGTTTCTAAGCAAGCGTTCATAAAGGAAGCTTCCCGCATTCATACTAACTCATAAACACGCCTCAAATATTGGCCTTTAAAAAATCATCATTTGCGTTAAGGCTACATGCAATGACAAATAGTTTACAAGCGTTGTATCTTCAAGGAAGCTTCGCACATAGATACTAAGTTATAAACATCCCTCGATTCTTGGCCTTTAAAAGACAGAATAAAATTTGCCTTACTTCTTTATCAGTTGTGATTTATAATGTTTCCATATTTAACGCGAACGATCACACCAACATTATCAAAATGACAAAAGGAATCGATAGTCTGTCTATTTGATCCTCAACTGGCCTCGTTTATGTAGGTTATCTTCCAATGCAGAGGTTTCCGTCGTTTAACCCATCACCAAACGATAACGACATTTAACCACTTTGTTGCAGACGACTCTGGAAAACATTGTGGGAAATGAGAAATTGCTCGTCACGAGCAATTTCTCCTTTTCCCACAACATTTTCTGTCCTATAAGAAGATTATTTTTCATTGTCAACACATTTTGCAATGTCGTCTGCAAACTTTTTCAATATGGGACGGTCGAAACATTGGCGTTTTGTAAAGGGTTATGATTGTTCGACAAGTATAGATAAAGGACAAGGAGAAGAAAACGTTGGATATGTCACGATTCAAAACCATTCACATATAAAACCGACAACTATAAGTGACTTTCTGAATACGAATCAATATATAAAAAAAAGAGATAATTCTAGGAGGTATAAATCAGACATTTCTCATAATGAGGATTTCATGTTATCTTATCCCGTCCTTAGGTTGTTTTTTGTAAAAGTTATTAAGTGAAATAACGATTTGGTATTGTATTGTATTGTATTGAAAATGAAAATGAATCATTAGTAAAAGTACACTTCCTAACTATTTTTGTTCTTCAGCTATCATCTTTGCTTTTATATGTTCTCTTAAATGTTCTTTGTCGTGGAATGTTGGTATTATATGAAAATTGCTACAAACTGTAACTGTTTTTGCAATAAAGAATAATGTAATGTTATGTATTGTATTGAAATTTAAATGACAAATATCAGAGCATGTGTATTGCTAAAATAATCTTTAACACATTAATCGTCATTCGCATTCATCGGAAGCGTTTGTTGATGTATATGTACATCGTATCAGCATTACTTGTGTTAAGCAGCCACCAATTTTAAGCAGCCAACTTGCCTAAAAGAGCCACTACAGAAAGTCCCATTGTTGGATTTATAGTGTAATTCAATTTGTGATAAGCAGCCAACCTGTCTTAAACAGCCAGTTTATTCTGTCCCAAAGGCTGGCCTCTTAACACAAGTTTGACTGTACCAACATCATAGGAGCTGAAAATGATTCAAGAACGGGCTATGTACATGTTCTGATTCGGTATCACCCTAAGACCAGCGAGCTCGCACATTCCCTTTTCAAATTCTATTTTTCCCTCTGATGTTTATGTACAATCCATCGCAAAGAAAAGTAAAACAATTCTAAGACAAAAATAACATGGAAGATAGTATTCTTCTTAAATGCCATTCGGAACACCTCTGCCATTTCTTAAAATAACCTCGAAGGTAATGGGAGCCATTTTTGAAAGTAGCTCAGTAACGAAGTGCATGTTCGTTTGCAATCGTATCTACTCGGAAATCCCCGGCACAAGCCAGGTATTGCCGAAAAGAGCCGATTGACACATTATGAAACAAAGATGTGTTGATATGATCATCTTTTGTCAATTGGCTCTTTTCGGCAATCCCCGGCTTGTACCGGGGATTTCCGAGTAAATACGATTGCTAACGGACATGCCCTTCGTTGCTGACCTACTTTCAAAGATGGCTCCCCATTACCTCCGAGGTTATTTTAAGAAATGGCCGAGGTGCTCCGAATGGTACTGCCTACGATGTATATCTACCGACTTGTTACGGGGATTGCCGAGTAGATACGATTGCTTTAATCCCGATTGCAAACTGACGTCTTTATAAAGGAAGGTAACCGGCCCTTTACTACGGATTGTTACAAATGAACTATTCCCCTTGATAAAAACTACTAATTACAAGCAAATAAATCAAGTACAACTTTTTTTTTTCAAATTTAATTTTGAAGGTAAAAAAGTCATCATGATAAATCAGTTTGTTTCGCTATTTTTCATTGTCCAACAGAGGGGCGGATCAATTCTTCTGACAATGGTCACGCCCATACTGTTCCATGTATATTTCTTTCAAAGATTGAGATGTAGTCCTGTAATATTCAAACAGGCCATATGTAACCCTTATAGTACTAGACCGACTTCATGCTTTTGCAAACAGGTTGGATCCAGGCCAGCCGCCAAGTAATTTAAATGACAACTATCAGAGCATATGTATTACTACAATTATAATTAATAAATCATTTGTCATTCGCATTCATCGGAAGCGTTTGTTGATATATAAAAACATGTATATATGTATACCGGCATCATTTGAACTTAAAATGACCAAAGAACGGGTTATGTGCTTGGTTAAGTATCAACCTAAGACCAGTGGTATTACATATTCCCCTTTTTTATTTATTTTCCTTTTACGCATACAATCTGTCATAAAGGAAACGGAATAATAACAAAGAAAATACAACACTGACATCATCAATCTTCTCAAATCCTCGTCCTTGAAAACAAAAAGATGCGCGTCTTTATCAAGGGAGGCAACCGGCCCTTTACTGCAAAGTTTTATCAAGGAATTATCCCCCTTGATGATACTGGACTCGAGTAAATCATATACATGTTCAAAACAAATTTAGAATGTATGAAATGTGTTGTGATCGATCAGAGTTTTTCGCTATGTGTCAACAATTTTTTTTGCTCTATTTGTTTACAATATAACACAACGTACTTGACATACAATTGACTAAAAAGAGAAAAAACGACAAAGAAGAAATACATAGAAAGGGAGATAAGAGATAGAGATAATTTAAAGGTTTTTAATGCATATTGACATTTGTTATGAAAACATATATCTTATATTTTTATCCATATCGTTAATTGGCATATCTTTTAAAACACCTGTCAATTTTGAAATAAAGAACTTATGACTGGTTCTTTATTACATATCCTAACATTTGCTAACATGTGGCAAAGCATGAAGGGATGGTTTCAGTATTGGCTTTTCCCTATTACGATGGAAGTTTTGATAGCCCCCGGCTCATTATACCGCTCTTATAATCCGGCAAGAAGTCCTAGAAATGCACATCCAGTCTAGCTATGGTAGTTCGTACCGAGGAGACATCTCGTTTGTGTGAGTTTTATGCTCTGTATAAATTCGTCTGTCGTCTAGAGCTAGACTTTAGATTGCGCAGCATTATCGATTAAAGTATAAACATTCCCATTCAAGAGCCGGGAAAAGTATATTTTTGTTTGGAATGTTATGGTTCACCTTTCAATTATGTGACACATAAATTAATTCATGATAATAAGGTTTAATTATACAATGTGAGCCGTCTGTTTCGTGGTAGTTGAAGCCATATTATTTTACATCGTTATCATTAAGTAAATGTTCAAACTAAAGAAAACATATAAATTGTTCAAACATTAAATGACGTTTGAATCAATTTCAAAAACGGCCAAAAAGAAGGGACTAAGCCAACTAAAAAATCAAATTTTGTAAGTCAATTGTAACAAAACAAATTTGTTTTTGACCCTATACTTTGTTCTTTTTATCTCTCATGTTTACATATTTAGCACTAATTTGGCATTACGAAATGTGTTTGTATTTACAGCTGTATGCACTTACATGTACTGTCTATTTTTTCATGTGTTTGTTTATATTGTAACGATGATAAACCTTAATAGTTCAAGTCATAAAATGGACTTATGTTCTGGTCTATTCTGTTATATTTGCAACCATTAAAATTTACGTTTATATAATACTGGCCTAGTGTATTTCTTGATATCTCAAACTTAATATAAGTACGCTACAATTGAGTTCCAAAGAGGCCGATAGCGGTGCAAAGGTAGAGTGTCGGCCTCTCGTACCGAGGGTCCCGGATTCGAAACCCTGTTAGGCGAGTTGAGAATTTCCGGTTATAACCCACAAATCGGCATGAGTACTGGTTTAGTATCCAGGAAGCAGTCATTGAGAGTGGCTTTGAAGAAGCTTTAAGCTTCCTTCAGTATCGATGTAAAACAAATAAGGTAAACAAAGAGGTCGATGTAAAGCTTAAATTGCCATGCAACGGTAGTCTATTCTCGTACACCAATGCTCTCGTTTGTCCATATAAGATATCAGCGAGGGATACCAGTCGATTAAGAAGATATTCGTTTACTGAATTTAACTAACCGTGGGTAATACAATCGTTTCTGGTCTGTTAGTATGGTCTAATCGAGCTTTCAATTTCTAAATTGAACGCTTAATGTCACAGACAGGTTGGTTAAGTGAATGAGAGAAAACGATCGTTTAATGAAAATGGCTCTATATGTCTAACAGTCTAGTCTTTCGCGACATATCCATTTAAGATTGTATGTCATTTCCTTGTGCAGTTTTCGTTTTACCTCTATCGTTTCTGCTTGACGGTCTGGCGTTTTCGTTTTAACCCTTAGAATGATGGGTACTATTCTAAAAAAGGTTTGTACATTGCCTGCGTTCCAAAGCCTTAAATATCTGCTTAATTTTGTTGGTAAAAGTCATTTAGAGAAGCACACAGGTTAGACCACATGCCAGTCGCCAATCTACTTGGCAGCTGGCCTGTGATCTAACCTGTTTGCATTAGCATGAAGGCGGTTTCAGCACTATAAAGGTTAAGCCACGATTAGAAAATTTGGTGATATTGTCATGGTTCCGACGGGTTGAACTTCTTTTGCGTAGATCGGATTCTGAAGTAGTAGGCAACGTTGGATAGACATACCTCAACATAAATTCTAATTCGAAATAGCGTGTAAATGCTCATTGTCCATTTCAACTACAAAACTACAAGTACAAAAAATATATAAATGTTTCTGCTACGCAATGATGTATATTTTTTGGGAATCGTACTTTGTTTATTTGATGAGAGCTTAGCTTTTAATTTTTTTGGAGTACTTGGACCATATCCTTGTATCTTTTATATTATTATGCATTACGTTTGGAGTTATGCATTTGTGCCAATCGGAACTACTCGGGTATTTCCGTGAGCTGTGAAAGACACCTCGGATATAGTGTAGGGTTACAATTTTTCGGGTAAATCGGCATCCGGCAATTAACACATTTCTTAAGAGTGCACGATAAGTAGTTCAATGTGTATGGAAGTGTTGGACAGCCTTTTAAATCATTTTTTATCAGTAACTCATTCTAAATGGCGGAATTATTGTTTTGACATGTATAGTTATTTCCTCGAGTAAATTTAATGACTTTTAAGATTTCACATTTTGATCTATTTTTAAAAAAACGAAAGTAAAGTGACGTCATTCTCGCGGGAAACAATATGGCGTCATCCCTATTATTTCAGAGGTGTTTTCATTGGATAAACCCGATGTGTTCAGATTGCATTGGTACAAGCCCCTGTGATTGATACAAATCTTTATTTGTAAAACCTTACTTTACGGTATTTACTGCAGACGCCAGTACAACTGCGTGAAAGAAAAGCATACATTGCTGACAATTTGTTGTTTGTTATTCTAGTATGTACCAACATCATATAGATATTGTATATTGTCATTTCTGCTTTTTGCACAATAGTAAAATGTTTAACATGTCAATGTGTTTTATTTGTCTACCTATCTTGTAAACTTTCCTGTTATTTTTTGTTTAGGGACATAACTAATTGTTAATATATCTGTTTCCATTGTATGATATTTTGTGGGCCAGTGGCCCTTATTTACATGATGAACTTTTGAACTTTGATTTCTTTTCATGAGGATTGGTTCTGTCGATTCGGACCTATTATACATTCTTATACAGGCGTGAGGACATTATTCGTCCGTATTGTCGAACAATCATTAATTTTCAGATTTGACATTTGGGGAGAATCTATCACTGCATTCTGCCCTTATTGTTTGGTTGAACAATTCAACGTTTAGACGAATCGAAGCTTTTATAGATTAGGGGAAACATTCGGAACACCTCGGTCGTGTCTTAAAATAACCTCGGGTGTAATGGGAGCCATTTTGAAAGAAGTCCGGCAACTGGTCGTCGGCGAGGAAGGGCATGTCCGTTTGCAATCGTATCTACTCGGCAGTCCCCGGCTCATGCCGGATACAATTGAGAAAGTATGAAACACAGTTGGGTTGATATGATAATCTTGAATAAATTGAGTAAAAAAAGAATACCCATTCAATTGTGATATTTAACCATTTTTTGTGTATTTACATACTATTTAGTGCCTGTGTATAACGATGTAATCAACTGTGTTATCCCGGCGGAAAATAACCGAATTTATTCAGGATTTCAGTTTTATTCATGGACTACCTACGAGGTATATCAACCTTCCTGTGTCGGGGATTGTCGAGTAGATACGATTGGAGGTGTAGTACTTAATGAGGTTTTAAGAAAATTGTTGAAAAAACACCATATTTTGTAACTGTCTCATGTGTGCGTGTTTGTGGCTGTAGGTTCGATCACAGACCGGGTCATAAGGAAGACCGAATCTCAAAAAAACATTAACGACTTCCTTCAAAGCAACGCTGAGAAAAAGGGACGGCAACTTCGGTTGTAAGCATCTGTCTTCAGAGGGACAAGTATGAAGCCATCGTCTATCTTCACCTTCATCACGACTGGTTATCGCTCTACCGCACCACCAGGGTGCTGACAACTAAATTGGTTGCGAGTTCTCATCAAATTCCACGAGTTCAAAACTGAAACATAACCGATAATTGGTTGAATTCAATAAGGGTTGAATCATATATGTTTAATTACTTGTCTGAAAATTCAGGAAAATAGCAAAAGACTACCCTGAAAACTCTAAACCGGAAGTTGCGCAACGAATTTTCATCGTAAGCAACACGTTGGTGCGGTAAAGCGATAACCAGCCGTGAGTATGAGTAGCCTAAAGGTTAAATTCCTGAAAGAAGTCTCTCTTGTAACACTCCCTCTTGCGTATATTGCTCTCAGAAGGAAGCATCTGGGCAGACACACGGCTTTACCAGGCCTCATGGACAGTTTAAGTTTAAACTTATTCATTTCACATCGATTGTGAAACAAGTTCTTGCAACTTGGATTAATCACTCTCGATTCTGCTTCCTTGATACATAACAAGTAATCGCGCCGAATTTGGATGAATGAATGGTCCTGCTTTTCACGGGATTCGAACCCACGACCTTCGTGTTCAGAGGCCGACGCTTTATCCCTGGACCATGGACAGTGGAGTAATGAATCCGCCTCTATTATAAAGAGTCGGGCATCGCAACATAACTCAAATAATGCTGACACCACATTACCCATATAAATAGATAAATTGACATTCGGAACACCTCGGCCATTTCTTAAAATCACCACGGAGGTAATGGGGAGCCATTTTTGAAAGTTTGTAATCGTATCTACTCGGAAATCCCAGGCACAACCCGGGGATTGGAGAAAAGAGCCGATTGACAAAATATGAAACAAAGATTTGATATGATTATCTTTCATGAAAAGGGTAAAAAAAACCATTCAATTGTGATATATAACCAATTTGTGTGTATTAAAATACATATTTAGTGCCTGTGTGCATTTTGCGTTATCCGCCGGAAAACAGCCGAATTACCCCAGGATTTCTGGTGTATTCATGTACTGCTTACGAGGTATATCTACCGACTTGTTACGGGGATTGCCGAGTAGATACGATTGATAAATTGATATACTGTAATCTTTTCTGCAGGTGAACAAAGAAACCTTAAACAAAGATCGATTATGTTTTGCCTCTCGTTCGCTTTTGCTTAGAGGTTAGATATCGGTTCAATACCGCCTTGGTGCTAGTTATACCATTTCTGACAACAAGCTGAATGGCTGGATGGCGGAATGACGGGCGTGCATGTCCAAAACAGTCTGTCTTCGACTGCGATTTCTCTATCGAGTGTTAGACGTAACACCCTAATAAAGCATGGGTTATCATACACAAACAGAATCGGAAAATTGATGGTCAACGCATGAGGAGGGCACAACATGGCTATCATCAACAAAAGCCGATGAAAAAAAAAATACCCGTGGAGCGGCCATCTTGTTCGGACATAAGATCGTTAACAGTGGTTATGTTATTCAAATCGCCTGTATACGATACATGTTTCTATAAGGAGAATTATATATGACAACAATAATTTCTACGTAAACATGGCTTGTGATGGCTCTACCGCACCACCATGGTGCCGAGGAAGAAATTAATTATGCAACTTCCGGTTCAACATATTTAGGAGGAAAATTACGAAATTTCAGCCAATTCCACGAGTTCAAAACTAAAACAATACCTAAAGGCGGTTTGATTCGATAAGGGCTGAATCATGTTTCTAGATTTTCAATTACTTGTCTGAAATTGTAAAAAAATTGCAAAAACCTACTTCTAAAACGCCTAACCGGACGTTGCGCAACCAATATCGCCGTCAACACCATGTTATGCATCACAGCGATCACAAGACGTGGGAAAGAGTTCAGTGGACTCTTTGGTTATACCGCGGTCATTCCCATTGTAAAACAATTAGCTAATGACTCATTTACATGGCAAAGATCGTATCTGCGATAGATGTTCCGTTTATAGAAGCATCACGTCAATACAGACCAAGCGTGGTAAGGCGCTGTTCATTGATTGGACCATATCAGTCCGATCTGTCATTGTAAATGGCGGGTTTTCGTTTTGACAATGTCAATGCATAAGGGTTCATGTCCTTCATTTAAAGGGACTAACCCAGAGACTTACGCTATGGGAATGGGAAACATTAAAATATGATATGATGTCATGTGACGAATACGATGGTAGTGGTAAACGTATTCCATCCCTGAAACCATATCGCGCTGTGATGCGTCGTAGTACAGAGGTCTGTCGTTACTGATGACGTAGAACCCTGATTATGATAGGGGAGGGGGGGTTGCATTATGACATCTACGTAATTTTCCCCCAGGATTAACAAGACCAACCAACGTTTAAGGGGTAACAATCTCAATATTAATGACGTATTGATCACAATTTATTGACATAATATGGTTCGATTATAAAACATCAATGACCCGCCTCGTTTTACAAGCGGTTTCTTCAAATGCCTTAGCTGAAAACGATACTTCAAAAACATAGCAATGAAGCGATTTGTGCTCACCGCATTGTCATAATGATTTAGGTGTTGATTATAAACTGATAAATAGTTGTCGATGGATTCTTCAGTCTTACATACACAATCATATATATTATTTCACAAAGACTTCAAACGACAACAGCTCTTCAGAACATATTTCATATGAATATCATACCTATAAGATTACAGTAGTTTTAAGCGTACGCAATAGAAATGTGCCAATAATGGACCACTTCACTTTAAAGGCTCATGAAAGGAGTCTAATGCATTATCAAACTATATTATTTTTTATACTTTTGGTCGGCTTCAAATAGTTATCACCAATAAAACCGATAGACACAACTTAAACGTGAAAGCCAACGAGAAATAACCTAGATTAGCCAGTATGATAATTCAGATTTTCCGATTCTTCACCTCCGACTTGGTCACGTCATAAACACATTTTTTAACCGACCAATCAGATGTTGTTGTTTTATATAGTTAAACGAACAGATTGTTGATAAACATTATTGAATTGGAGATTATGTTTCAAGCACAAAATAACCTATGTGCGGGGAGTTTATTGAATAGGTCTCACAACGTACATTCATTTTCAGACTTTTATCAACATAATAAAAGAACGCCATATACTTTGTCAGTAATTTATGTACACTAAAATCATCGATTCATATAATTCCATGTGTCTTTATTTAAGTTTTTTGTTGTTGCCTGTTGAATAACGTTAATGCTGCTATAAACTGTTACTGTTTTTTCAATAAAAGATAATGTGATGTAAGAAATGTACTGTTTCAAATGATACGATCCTGATTGCAATAGTCGGGTTGGTCAAAAAAGTAACACACATGTTTGGAAAAGTCACTTCCCGGTCATATGTCATCATGATATTGTCATTTTGTTTGTTTAAGTAGAAACATAGCCGTTTGGTTTATCCCATGCCTTCGTTTGTTTCTCCCGTTGGATCGAAAACTAAAATAGAAAAAAGAAAACATCATTAGTCTGCGTTATTTATCATTATAGTGTTGTAACCGACATCATGCTTATGCAAACAAGTTGGATCTAGGCCAGTCGCCAAGTAAACTGGCGGCTGGCCTGCGATCTAACCTATTTGCTATGCTGTGTATCTTTCCTCGTCAAAATTAAGCAGATATCTAGGTTTTGGAAAGCAGACAACACAAAGATCAAATCCATTTTTAGGGAATTACATAGGAAAGTCATAGGAAAGCTTACCCTCACACCAACGTTGTTTCTTAATATGACTAAACTTATAAGGCGGGGGAATCACGTGACCAATGTGTACGATCTGACATCTGAGCAAGATGACCGCGCCCATGACGGGACAGGTTCTGTTTGCTTTGTTCACCTACTGTTGTCAATGATAGCTTAGTCTGTACCCCGCATGTGTTAACGCTCCGGTTATGGAAGTATATCACTACCAATGCTTTCTGGTGTACACAATGTGGCTATCATTGGCAAAAATAGTAAACAAAAGTAGAGATGGGAACGAGTAGTGAAATCGTTATTCGAATATACGGTTACTACTATTCGAATATATTCGAATGGTCTATTTCACAACCAGTTTTCACGTCCGAAATTGGGAGTAAAAACGATTTTAACAATAGAACTTTTTGCACAAATTCGATTATATTGGCCAAATAAAAAGTAATATTACAGTAAATCATGATTCGAATATTCGGACCTAAAACCGAAAATTCGAATATTCCATTATTCGTTACCATTCATAGAAAGCAGCTAAAAGGAAATACCTGTTTCGTCGTGGGCGCCGCCATCTTGTTCGGACATAATATCGTAAACATTGGTCACGTGATTTCCTCAACTTAAAATACGTATCGTTTCGGGCTTGGTGTTGTAAAGGGTGATTATGCAATGTTTCTATAACATTGTTGTCTGTTTCCGAGAAGCTTTGCAACACATGGATAAGGGAAACAATTAAATTGCCTAAGATGTGCCTATTTTTCTTTTCGTAAAATTCTTTCAAAGACGATACTTAAAAATGTTTATCACCTGATTTTGTATTAATTTACACTAAAACATGCCCACATGTGTTTTTTAAAAAATAATTTTATAAAACAACCTAAATTCAAATTAATCAAAAACTAATTCTAAGTGATAAAAAATGGCAGAAACGATTAGAAATAATTAATCTTACAAATTGAATTAAACATTCCGTCTCCGTAATCTCACAGAATTGCCACTTTAACATCTCCTTAATTGTCGAATTTGTGACCGGTTCAAAAAAATAAAAAGAATTTGCAGATGCCATAAAATTGTGAGAAAAACACATGTTCAGTATGATGAAGGCTATTTGAGTATGAAACAGTCTTAAGCCCCTATTGTGAGTGAGGTGGTTTGAGAATGCAAATCGACGATCATCTTCAGCATGGAATATGATTGTCGATTTGCAATCTCAACTCGACAATCATATTCCATGCTGAAGATGATTTTCGATTTGCATTCACAATAAGATGTTCTTAAGGATTAATTTATCACAGTTATCTATAGACTTCTGTGACATCTCTCACAAAGGCTCATATAGTTGATGTCCACACAGAGGTAGATATAAAGAAGAAAAGTGCTTTCTTGCAATGGGGGTGTACAGGAGATTCTTACCTGAAGAATCTGTACACATTTTAACACATTTCTATTTTACCTTTACAAAGCACTACTTTTTGATTCGAGCTTCACGACAACTTGTAACCTTAAACGGTTACCCTTCTGGGACCTTTGTATTAACATTTAACCATAATTGCTGTATTACCTTTGATGTCTTAATATGCTTTTCTGTGTACCATGTCTCGACCTAGTAACCGCATAAAGATGTAGTCATCGAACCTGTTGATAAATGCAATACAGTATTATCATGAACAACTGGGTCAATAGACTTGAAAAATAACCCGTTTGTTCTTAAATCTAACCCATTGCGAAACAATCACGACATTTGTCCCGTTTGTTGCAGTCGTCATTTTTGGCAAAGGAAAAATTTCCTGTGGCAATATCTACAAACAGGAACAGTACAGCACGATAGTAAAATAATACGATATATAATTCAGGTTCAAGTCCCACGAGAAACATTTAAAGGACAAATGCCTCCTATGGGGCTCGAACCTTTGAACTGTTTCTTCCCCAGGTGGACGCTTTAACCACTAGGCCACGGTGACGAATTATCTTGAATCTAGAAGAAATATATGTATTTCAAGTTAAGGTATAGTCTAAAGCTTAAAGGCTCATAAAAGGGGAGTAATGCTATATCAAACCGAATTATTTGATATGTTTATTGTCAGATTCAAATAGTTATCACAAAAAAACAACAACATCAGCACAACTTAAATATAAAAGGCAACAAGAAATAATCCAGATTAACCAGTCTAATAATTCAGATTGTGTGATTCTTCACCCTTGACCTTAACAGTTGATACACAAATGTTTGAACCGACCAATCAGAATGCGTTATTTTGAATATGTAAACAAACAAGTTGTTGATAAACATGATTGAATTGGAGACAACTATATTTCAAGCACAAAATAACTTATGTTAAGGGAATCTTTTTAAAACGGTCTAAATGCATTCGTTAATTAATTCTGATGACTTTTATGAACATAATAAAAGAACTCCATATATTTGTTTTCAGTAATTATATGTACTCATCTTGTTTTATGTGCCTTTAAAAGACCAGTAGTAAACAGGTGTACACATATTACCACACCATATGAATTTGTAAAAAAGTTAAACCAACATGTAACCACTAAATAAGGGAGATCAAATGAATGCCTTTCTTCTATTAAAACCCTTTTATATACCATTTCAAGTAAGACTATTTACTTGTTTATTTGTATATATGTAAAAATCCTGAGGAAGATGATGTTATTATAAAATACTTATATGACTAGAAACTGTAAAGTGTACGTCAATTAAACTATCTATCTATCAAAAATAAATAGTCGATCGTAGTGCATCTTCCTACGGTGGCACTGAGGTGACATGTGTAATAATTTTTTTTACCGAAGTTCGTTTTCCCGTGATAAAAAAAGATATTATCTCGAGTTCGTTTTCCCGACATAATTTTCAAGTCGTGCGCACGACTTAATTAGCCAATCAGAACTCTCCGTCAACGGTTGACACTGACAAAGGGCCCTGATTGGCTAATTAAGTCGTGCGCACGACTTAAAATTTTATGTCGGGAAAACGAACTTTGGTTCGTTTTGTTGAGATAATATTTTTTTTTTATGTCGGGAAAACAAACTCTGATTCGTTTTGCTGAGATAATATTTTTTATCATCTCGAGAAAACAAATCTTTTTCGTTTTCTCGAGATAATTTTTTTTTATGTCGGGAAAACAAACTTTGCCTCGTTTTCCCTTGATAATAATAAAATTTATTATCTCGAGAAAACGGAATTGGAAAAAAAATTATTACACATGTCACCTCAGTGGCACCGTATCTTCCTGAGTTAAATGTACATTGACCAGTCAGTATTCAATTCATACTGACATGGAAATCTCTCTACATAGCTAAACTTCATCCTGTTCTCTCTCGGAATTTCCTAAAATTCTTCTGCATGTGAAAAGCTCCTTAACATACGCTCTATGAATGCGACTATTAAAGTAAAGTGTCGGTCATCTTCAAAATTCCTCTGCAACAGACTGTTTCTTCTGCGGCTATTCCATCACGACATTTGCGACAGAGAACAACATGGTTTCATTCCAGACATTATAGGCATCCTTTCGAAACACAACCTAACTACACACCTGTCAGAGTTCAAAAGGTCTGGTTTCTTCCCTAATAAAGTGTCATGGAAGAGAATGTGTCATGTGGCTGTTTTCGAGAGAGAAGAACGTGAATGGCTCGAAAGAATGGACGCTTCGTGTGACTTTTCGACATTCAGAGTGTATCACATCCACCTCAGTGAAGCAAACATTTGGAAGGTAGCCAGCGAAAATCCTCGATCACTAGCGCTGATGAAGTTCCTTGCGAACGTTTGCTGTAATCAACCATCGACAAAACCGGAAGTCTGCATACGATGTCAACGAGCTTACCATTGGGAAGTCGAACATCTTTTATTTGACTGTACAAACAATGATAGAGATATACTTTGGAACACCCTTTATACCAAACTGAACTCTTTGAGTGATAATATTGTTATAATGCTATCTCGGTAATCAAGGCTCGAACTTATTGGATGTATGCTTGGAAGTAGTTTAATGCCAATCCTTGATATCAGTACTTACCCCTCATTTCTGATTATATGTGCAGAGTTTTTAAAAGATATATATGCATAAGATGAGTGCGAACGAATGACGAAATAATAGAACAGTATATGTATGCATGCCATGTTCAATCCCTATGTTATTGCTTCTATTTCGTTTTCGACGAAGCTTTAGAAAGTCTCAGAATTGGCTCCTTTAGGGAATAATTATGGAAGAGGCATATAGGTCTCGCCCCTGGGGAATTCTCCTTCTCAATAGGCATAATGTTTCTATAATGCCTCGAGGATCTGTCTTCCCGGGACGAGAATTGTATAAATACGTATATGTTTAGCCGTTTATTTGTGTACTTGTAAACTTTTCTTTTATAAATCATTTGATCCTTATACATTCAAATATATGTACATCTCCAGTAAATGGGGGCAATAAGGTTATATATAAAGTTATATATATTTTGATGATCGGCTTACAAGAAATGAAACAAAACGCGAAAGTGCATGTAGTTCTATTCCATGAACAAATGGCATAATTACAGCTCATCTTCAAACGAAATTGGAATTTCAAGGACAAGTCCTGTAATTACACATTTAATGAGACCCTAATGTTGCTGCATGTCAAATGATAATCTCTATCTAATTAACGCATTGTGATTTATCCGTCCCCGACGCTTTCCCGAGACCACTCCAATAATCATATATACAGAACAGAACAGAACGTTGCAATCGTATCTACTCGGTAATTCCCGGCACAATTGCCGAATAGATACGATTCAGATATTATGAAACACAGATATGTTGATGAGTGTGGGTTTGAGTGTGGGTGTGTGTCTGTAGGGTGTGTGTGTGGTGCATGTGTGGGTGTGGGTATGTGTGGGTGTTGGGTGTGTGGGGGTGTAGGGGGTGGGGTTGCGTGTGGGGATGGGCTGGTGAGTGGGGTGTGGGTGTTTGGGGTGTGTGTGGTGTGTGTGTGTGGGGGGGGTGTGGGGGTGTGTGGGGGTGCGTTTACATAAATATGTAGTCCCTGTGTAATGTTATAATCATGTATGTTATCCGGCGGAAAACATTTGAATTTTCCCAGGATTTCTGGTGCTATCATTAAGTACTTACGAGGTATATTTTCTGGCCTGTGCCGGAGATTGCCGAGTAGACACGAGTGTTATACGTTTATTCTGTCGGGTTTCGCGGTCAACAAATCGCGTGCGCCATACAACTAATGATACTAAATGCTTTGGACAGGCAATCTTAGGACACCACAGTGCATGACTAGATACGGTATGGAAACACCAATTTTACCATCTATCGTGACAAACATTCACGTTGAGAAGAAAGCTTATATTGAAAGCTAAACAATCGATGGTCATCTCGTGTGGGAATGGATTGCCCGATACTAGAAAAATTGCGCCTCACCAATCATTGTGACAAAAGAAAAAACGGATACAAAAATAAAAAATGGAAAGATTTTCTACTCTAACCAAAATTGCTTTTTACATTTTCTGCGTCAAGAGCGATGCCAAATCTAAATGATATGGACGTACTTTGTCTTTCAATTGTATAGTTTTATGATACCATGCAAACGCAGTTTATCATGATCAGCTTTTTTAATTCTGTCGGGTGAAAGTTCGTAAATATTTTTTCCTTTGTTGTATCGAGAATCGATGACCTAGAGGCTCTAAATCGAATAAGTTCACAAGTTTGTTTTCGAATTTCAATAACAGATGTTGGGACAAGTCACTCATCTAGAAACGGTATCTTCCTCGCAAAATGTATATTTTCCTATTCTCTCTGATTTATAATGTTTTTAATATATATATTTTTCCATTTATTCATAGATTGTAATGTATTGTAATGTTTCCCCGATAGAACAGTACATATATATATGTTTGTTTGTCTGATGTTTATTTTTCCGCCGAAATGACTGGTTTACAATCAATTGTATATCAATTACAAACAAAATACAAAAAGCAGAAAATGCAAGCAGAATATCAAGTGAAAAACAGAAAGAAATACAAAAAGAACAAGAAAAACAGAAACGGGACATTTTTGATTAAAAAATATGTTTGCTTCCCTTCTTTTGCCAAACCTTTTACCAACAATGGTAAAAGATTACCATAAGGAAGCAAAAGTTGTAATTTAGAAAAAGATAGTATTTGAAACAAAAACGAACACAAAGGGTTTGGAAGAAGTTGAACGAAAGGCAAATGAACCCGATTACAAGAAAAAAAATCAGAAACTGGAGATGGAGGTGTCTCACCAATTAATCTAACCACGAATAATTGAAGGCGTCTGATAATAGCGTATCGTCTTGACAATCAACCTTTATGAAGGTTATTTCCTTCAGATCAGATGACTAATTATCTCTGATCATTTTTTTCAATGTGCTATCAGTTTAATGTTGGCGAGGGTAATTTGCTTTAAAGGCCCATTAAAGGAGATTGAAATGTGAAAGTAAATCAGAAATAACCCCGATTAGCAAGTTTTATAATTCAGATTTCCTTACTCTTCGCCTCTGACCTTGCCAGTTGATGCACACATTTTTGAACTGGACAATAAGAATTCGTTATTTTGAATATGTAAACAAACAGGTTGTTGATAAACATGATTGAATTGGAGACAACTATATTTCAAGCACAAAATAACTTATTTTAAATGAGTCTATTAAATAGGGTCTCAATGTATTCCTAAACTAATTCTCATTACTTTTATGAACATAATAAAAGAACTCCATATATTTTTTCAGTAATGTTTTTGTTCTCCTCTCCTTTTATTTGCCTTTAACGTTCAAACCTTTGGTCTACTTGGAAAATGGTTTTCGAGATTTGAAAAGACGAAATCTATTCACAATTATTTCATTTATAAAGCATTGTAATTAATTACCTTTGTCGGGGAACGAACGATAGAGGGAGGCAGATAGGCATATGCAGATATACAGAGACATAGAGATAGGTAGAAAACCAATGAGCGAGACATATTGAAAAGTTTTTAGGGCCAGAAAAAAATAGGGAGACAAATAAAGACGAAGAGACATAGATAGAGATAAAGAGACAGACAGACATAGATATAGGTAGAGAACCAATGAGAGAGACATAATGAAATGTTTTTGGGACCAGAAAGAAATAGGGAGGCAGGTAAAGGCGAAGACACATAGATAGAGGTAAAGAGACAGAGAGACATAGAGACGGATAGAGAAACTGTGAGAGAGACATATTGAAAATTTGTTGGGGCCAGAAAGAAATAGAGATACAGAGACAGAGAGACATAGAGATAGGTAGAGAACCAATGAGAGAGACATATTGAAAGGTTTTTGGGGCCAGAAAGAAATAGGGAGACAAATAAAGACGAAGAGACATAGATAGAGATACAGCGACAGACAGACATAGCTATAGGAAGAGAACCAGTGAGAGAGACATAATGAAATGTTTTTGGGGCCAGAAAGAATTAGGGAGGCAGGTAAAGGCAAAGAGACATAGATAGAGATAAAGAGACAGAGAGACATAGCGATAGGTAGAGAACCAACGAAAGAGACATAGAAAGAAATAGGGAGGCAGGAAAAGACGAAGAGACATAGATAGAGATATAGAGACGGAGAGACATAAAGACAGATAGAGAAACTGTGAGAGAGACATATTGAAAATTTATTGGGGTCAGAAAGAGAGAGGGAGTCAGGGAAAGACAAAGAGACACGACAAGTGATACAAAGATATGCAAAGTCAGAAATAGAGTAAAAAAAGATAGACAAAGACAGATAAAGGGAGAGAAACAGTGTGAGATACAGTGAGAGACAGAATGATAGAGAGGAGGACATACTTTAACTTCATATGTAGAATCCTTGGTAATCTTTCTAAAAATACATTTTCATGTCGTCTGTTTTCCAAAGCCTTAAATATCTGCTTAACTTTTATGAAATTAGATACTCAGAGTAACAAACAAATTAGATCACATGCCTGTCGCCAATTTATTTGGCGGCTGGCCTGGATCTAACATACTTGTAAAGGCATGAAGTCGGTTCCAGCATTATAAGGGTTAGAGAATGACATACTGAGAAAACGAAAAACAGTTGAGAGACAGAAAGAATTAAAGATATACATACTGTGAAAAACACGTACAATGTAAGACACAGACAGAGACGCTATGATTCTAGGATCTATATTGGCAAAGTCGTTTTCATCATACTTACGTTAAACCATCAAGTCCTCCCAGTCGCTTCGATTTGGCGCCATACATATCCATACACTCTGGTGGGCAACTGTACAATCTGAAACGATTGGTCCAATCAATGTGAACATAACAGTGTCAAATATACCAATGATCTTACCTGATTGCATAAGCATCAAGTCAGTTCTAGTTCTATAATCGTTAACGTGTTTTACCATATAGTATTGAAACTTTCACTAAACCATTTCTTGAAAACTTTCGTACTACGATTTCTACAGAAAACCACACCAATTCGTCCGGTCATTTTGAAGCTCCACCCTCAAATATCAATGTATCTTGAATATATAATACACAATTCCATTTGCAATGTTATACATAGTGATTTCCATCTTAAAAAATAACATACTTGATTTGAAGTAGTAGTGATTTAAAGAAAGGATAAAGGAAAACACCTTTAGTGATGAGTAAAACATAGTGAAGTAATAATGGGTTTAAAAAATTTTGTCTTAGAACATATATGTAACGGATTCGAAGCAGGTCACATAAAGAATCAAACAGCTACGGTAACGTTAATAATAAATTACCTTGTGCACCATTGTCTACATAGGTCCGAGATTTGGATACCGCCTCCCTGCTGATCAGGGTCTATATGGCCGGCCTTTTGGCTGTCGGCAAGCATCAGGATCGTACACACAACCACCATTACGAAACTCATTTGGATACCCTGCATTATAACGTCTTTCTGAAAGTATATACAATGTATATTGACTAGGTTATGTCTTTGTTTGTTAATTTACACGTTGTTTCACTATTAAATGGATAATATGGAATATTAGACTATTCCAGGTCTTTGTTTCCCTGTATAACTATCATGTAAAGTAATTATATCTACTCGGCAATCCCCGGCACAAGCCGGTAGATATACCTCGTAGGTAGTTCATGATTACACCAATCCTGGGTAAATTCGGCTCCTTTCCGCCGGATAACAAACTTGATTGCAACGTTACAAACAAGGACTAAATGTTCATGTAAAACACATAAATTAGTTAAATATCACAACTGAATGGGTTTTCTTTCTAGTTTCATTACAGTTTATCATATCAACACATCTGTGTTTCATATTTTCTCAATCGTATTCACTCGGCAATCCCCGGCTTTCTATTTGCTAGCTGGATGTTGATTCAAGTGTTTAATCAACCTGTTTTGTCGTTATTACACGTCACAATCAATTCCTGGGGTTATACTTAAAAAAGAACTATTTTTTTTTCGTAAATGTCCATTGTGATGCAGTGCGTAGGTACACAAAAAGCCATATCGCGCTGTGATGCGTCGTAGTACAAGGGTCTGTCGTTACTGATGACGTAGGCCCCTGAACAGGATGAATATGCCTAATTTACGTGAAAGCTTTTCTTTAATGCTGTTCGTTTTCAGCCTGCGGACAGAACAAACTCGAGCTGTGACATCTTAAGGTTCGACTATCGTATTGTAAAAGGATGTCTATTACAGTTCTGTGTGTCAAACACATCTTTATTTATTGTGAAGGGAAGAATACGCACTTCTTCTTTTGTTATCGACTCATGGTGTTATAGTTAAGTCATGAGGGCTTCAATAATTCGGATGAAAATAAAACATCTGTCATTTTTATTGGAATAAAGATTAAATTCACAGTTATACTAGGAAAAAAGATGACAAAAGTCAATTAAAAAGGGGTAAACCATACTCTATGAAGTTTTTCCTTAACATCAATGGTAAAATATTACTCTAAAATGTGCGTAAGTTCAAGATAATAATCTTTTTTGTTTCAACATTGAGAGAAGCTATATTGCAAAGTGACATTTCATTGCCACTGTCCCTCCGACATAAAAGATGACATAAGTCGAAATGAGGATAAACCACTAACTGTTGAGTCTTTCTTTAACATCGGTACATCACGACAAGTTCTGGCGTTTATGCTTTATTCTTTACCAAATGCCAAATTTTCGACTATCCCGAATTGAAAGAGAGCGCAGAAGAGATTTCAAAATGTGATGAAATTGAAGAAGCAATCTTCTGATGGGGCAGAAAACATTGTTGGAAAAGAAAAAAATGCTCGTTAACAGCAATCCTTTACCACAATGTTCGAAGTGTCGTTTGCAACAAGCTGGTCAAATATCATTATTGTTCGATGATGGGTTGAGGAAATATTTCTTTAAAGACGATCATTCTGTGAATGGGATGGACCTGTCCTATACGTTAAATTTTGTCTCATTACAAATTTGAATTAACAACAGGAAATCGTGACAGTTCCAGCCAGACGTAGAATGGAGTGGGCCATAAGGAATGATTTATTCATAGAATTAAACAACATTATGTCTTATTTTGAAACCGCAAAATTGGATTAACAATGTGAATTCGGCCGTATAAATGTTCGGAATTGAATATTGGGAACCATCCCTAGGGTACTTTTATTTTCCCTTAAAAGAACGTTTTTTTTTCTCATGTAAAACTTGGTGACATATCGAGATTGGAATTAATAGTAGAACCCTATAACAGCACGAAATAGCATGGAAATCTTAGATAGTAACCTCTGTGACGAAATGGGAGACCGCTGAAGAATAATAATAAATCCCTATTCTCTCTCTCTCTCTCTCTCTCTCTCTCTCTCTCTCTCTCTCTCTCCCCCTCCCTCTCTCTCTCTCTATCTCTCTCTCTATCTCTCTCTCCTCTCTCTCCCTCTCTCTCTCTCTCTCTCTCTCTCTCTCTCTCTCTCTCTCTCTCTCTCTCTCTCTCTCTCTCTCTCTCTCTCTCTCTCTCTCTCTCTCTCTCTCTCCTCCTCTCTCTCTCTCTCTCTCTCTCTCTCTCTCTCTCTCTCTCTCTCTCTCTCTCTCTCTCTCTCTCTCTCTCTCTCTCTCTCTCTCTCTCTCTCTTCTAGGGAAAGGGGGAGTAGTGTGGTGTATTTCACGCACCTTTTCACTGTTTTCAATTTTGAGTCAGTCTTTGTAGACTACCTGCATAACAATGCATAAGGTTGCTTGTATTAGGAACAAATATTTAATTCATTTTTTCCTTTTCCGAACTAGCCATTTCGTGTTTATCATATAATCGTCTTTGACGAGAAAAGTAGATAGTGATGTAAAATACACTTATTGACAATTAATGACAAGTACTGACATTGTTTTAACATGTAAATCCCATTTTACCTCCCTTTAAAAAGTCCATTTGTTAAGGTCTAAATAGTTAATTCACACCTTAGTGTGATAGGACCCATGATAGCTCAGTGGGTCAAGTGTCCAACCCATGTTTAGTTCAAATTCCCCTCCACCTTCTGGCATGGGTTCGAATGCCACCTATGACAATCCTTTCAATGTTGTACTAAACGTTTTTCTCTATATTTTTCTATTAATTCTTTTTTTTTTTCATATGGGTTTTACATCACATCAACATTATTTCAGTTATGTAGCGATGCCCGACTCTTAATGATGGAGGAAGACCCGAAACTCAACTGCCCACAAGGGCTGGTTGAGGCAGGTAGAACCATCGGCATTCCGTAAGTCAGTCGGGAGACTGCCTCCCATGAAAATCCATATCATATCAATTCTTTAATTTACTTACAGGTAGTAGAAAAATATTGTTCATTTTGCATTTTTACTCATCTTTGCATATTTGATTTAACAACATGATTGACACTGTAAGAATTGGAAATCGCCTGTTTCTAAATAAGCTAAGATGCTACTCGAAAATATTCCTATATTCAAAATGATATACACTTTTGTTTCTACATTGAGAAACATGTACAGTTGTCTCTCCTAGTCGCTTCCAATGACGTGTCACATTGCAGTATAGTGCATTTATTTAAGGTACTACCTACGTTTATCAGTTTTGACTAAAGCAAACAGTTTCATGAGTGGTTTAGTAAATTACTACCCTGGTTCCAAACACAAAAAGTGATTATGACAAGGTGTTAGCTAAAACAGTACAATACTGAATTGTATGGGACGCACCAGTTGTAGGCTAGGGCTCTGAAGTGACTTGCCAAAGGCCACTCCAACTATACTAGAGTGCTCGATGGGCCTCGAAGCCGGGACTCCGAGTTTTGAGTCAACAACCTTAACCACTAGGCCACAGGAGGACAACGTAAATGATGAACAAGGTTGGTATTGTTTCGTGTATATACAGGAACAACGTACTTGTGTTAGCAGGCAGTGCGTTTGACAGATGGTTTATATTGATCATTGGTATGGAAATTTGTCGAACGGTTCGTGATTCTCGTAGAAATCGTCTATTAGGCACTTGGACCACAAATGTCCTAATCAAAGGGCATTGTACATTATATATATGAAGCACAGTGATGCGTATTCTAAGTTGTCCTTATCAAATGGCATTAAAACACAGTGATGTTATTCTAAAAAACGCTCCATGTACGAGGCTATATATCATCCTTTTTAACAAATTTCTTCGCGCTGGTTCAAAGCAAGAACGGGTAGATTTGTATTATCGTGAGTTTTGTTCTGTAAGTGTTCAGAATCCCGGTGATTATTCTCAGCCTAAAACAGGTGGTACGGTAGCTTTAGGCTTTGGATTAGTTTTCTATGGTCTTCCAAAACCTGATCATCGTAACAAAACTGATCTAGTGTGTTAAGGCAATGTAAAAATCCCGCATAAAACAATGCAGAATTATTACTTTGGTCTTGAATATGTATTACACTGTTGTAAGTTGCATGATACGATTAATGCCTAAATGGGTTAATAAACCGAGGCACTTATTCCATTGACGTACTTGATTAATTATTTCGTTAGCGGGTAGGTAAATAAAAAACGCCAGTAAATCTACATCTTTTATTGCTTCGGTCGTACCTTATATCTCAAATCAGACATCTGCCACTGTCTGGATTTGAAGCAGGCTAGGGACCTTTTATCAGATTGCAAGCAATTTATAGGAATTTATGTATGCAATTAAGCTTACGACGTCGGTTTAATGAGAACCATGAGTCCAATAACGAGTCTTAAAGACGGAGAAAGTTAATGTCGTTGTTGTCAGTTTTACTGTGCCATAAACATTATTGCACCGTCCAGATGACATATTGGTTCCCTTCTATGTGGAGAGAGTTATGAGGCATGCTGATGGGCTCTAAATCATAATCACGGGGTACCAGAGGTTGAGACGAGGTGATTTCTTCAGATGTAAAGGTCTAAATTCATGTTCTCTAAACATTTTTATTTTATGGGAATCTAACAACGTCGTCAAGTTGTTTGACACGTGACTATCACTCTCTACAGCATAGCGACAATCGATAAAGACGAGATCTAACCTCTGCGTCACGGAGCCGATCCCTAACTCAGAGGTTATGGTCTTGGTCTCCAGTCCTAGGGAACCGGGATCGAATCCCCATAGGAGACTACTGGGGACTATTCGAAGTGGATCTTTCTAGCTATGCTTTGTTGCGGACATTGTTCGTAAGAAGATAAAGAAAGGACATAACATCTGTGTATCGGAGCCGACTCTCTTGCTCAGAAATTATGGTATTGGTCCCTCTAACCGGTGAACCGGGATCGAATCACCAAAGCTGATTTTCTAGCTATGCTTCGTTACGGACATTGTTGATAATATGTTACATCAGTCTCTTTCCCGATATGTACAGGCTATGACAACCGCTCTGATCCAATTGATAATTTGGAGGAAACGGAGGTTTAGGTAGGTAAATCCTTTCTGTTGTCAACGTCCAAAAGAACAGTTTGAGCTCAAAAGTACTATCCCGGGGAGTCACTGGTGTCCTTTTTTGTGCTTGCTGAACGATAATCCGATACGACACCATAGTAACAGGGTACAAGATGTTGGGAAATGTAGAATGTAGGGTAATTTTTCTAAAAATAGATTGTTGTGTCGTCTGCTTGTTAAAAACTTTAATTACTGCTTAATTTTGTTGAGGAAAATAACTCAGAATAGTAGACAGGTTAGATCACAGACGAGCCGCCAACTAAGTGTGAACCCTTTCCTGGATCCAACCTCTTTGGATAAGCATGGAATCGGTTACAGCACTATAAGTGTTAACAACAATGATACACAATAATTGCCTTGGCTAACTCCGCAACCGTCCGATAATCACAAATCAGCGCAACATGATAGGACAATTCTTGTCATCCTGACAAATCTGTCTGCGTTGTCATTTGTAGCATGTGAACGAAATTGAGATATATCTATGAATCTCCTTTTTTGTTGGACATACTGATTTTTTTTTATAAAATCGTGTACAACGACAAAAAGACAATAAGATTTTGAAGACGTCGTAGCGTCCGATGAAATTGCACGAAACGTGTATAATGTCATTTCAATATTTCTATTTGGTGTATATGCTTCTGAAGATGTTGGAAACTGCCTTTACACATGATATATTTCCGCTCGTTTTCTTTTCGTATACCAGTGACTATTGTTGAATAGTTTACGTTTTGTAACTTTCTAGAAACGTTTATGCAAATGGGTTTGACATAATGTATGTTGTAGAGAACATGCGGGTAAATTTATTAACAGATTACACAACTGTTTGGTGGACGACAGTGTTTTTCACTGATCGCATGTGATGGTCTGATTGAATCTTTGATATATTTATTTGCTCGGTTCATTACAGTTTATAATGAAAATGACATCATAGCTACATGTAGTATCTTTCCCGGGATTTGTATTTGCTTCAAATTTCAGATAGTTCTCCCATAAAGAAGACTGTATTAACATAAATCTGATCAGACTCAGCGGTTGATTGATTGCTTTACCCAGAAACAGATTCCAAACAGTGATATGACACCAAAAACATAATAAATATGCCAAATATTGTCCTATCTGGTATATCATCGGATCATGAATGTGCCATGTTTACTGATTATTGTTTTGTCAGTTTCATGGGCTATTACCATTGATTGATGATTCCACTGCAATTATGATTAATGACTTACGATTGCGAAGTGAAACAAGGATCGAAATATTCGCGAGGCAAACCATCCCAGACCAATCCCTTCCGGCGATAGCTTTATACATTTTAATACAAAACAATGGACACGTGTTCTTCGTGAAACATTGAAATAATGAAGACTCTACAGTATTAGATGTTTAAATCATTCAACTCTGTTCTTTTCCCTTATCAATCATTCTATGCAAAGTTAAAGTGATTCAAACGCCTACGGGAGTACAACGAAAAAGGATACATCGATTGTGAAATAAGTCTTACGACTTAGATTAGTCTCTCTCGATTCTACTTCCTGGATACATAAACAGTATTCACGCCGAATGTGAATTAATGAATGGTATCAAGGCATATCCAACCACTCAAGGGATTCGAACCCACGAGCTTCGTGTCCGAGGCGGACGCTCTACCCCTGGACTATTGTCCTCTAGAGGATGGGGTGCTTGGGCCTTATCAAATTTTGAACCTGGTATATCAGAAAGAAAACTGCTCGTACGTTATACAAGTCATTAGAACCACAAGGACGATGCTTTCCTCCTGTCAATTAGTTATAAAAGGTCTGTGTGTTGTTATATTGTAAGAGCTCGGTCAAACCATTCAATGTCATGACACTGTTTGCCATTTATCCTGTCACTAGTGTCATTTTGGGACGGATAACTAGGTGCCGTATAACATTTGTGATATCCGGCACTAACCATATAATGCATTCATGTGACGAATCATGACGTCATAAAAATGCTATGACGTCATGTTTACATCATTCTCTACTTATTTTTTTCCTTTTTGGTCCGGTTTTATTTACATTTGGTTTGTTTGAAAGAATACATAAATGTTACAGGATAAATAGAATAGATGGTTGGTGTCTTTGAATGAGAAAAGTTGTCGGGCTCGGCTTCGGATTATTATCCGTTTCGCCTTCGGCACACCGGATAATATTCCTAAGCCTTGCCCGATAACATTTCCGATTCACGACACCAACCATCTATTCTTTATATCCACCATATATTTCAAAACTAAATCTCAACCCAAAGTACCCTTTTCTAAAGTAAAAAGACAAGAACCTTTATTAAATTGATTGCGAATAAAGATATGTAAATGTACACACCAAATGACTTAATTTTCGGCCGATCAGTAGGTATTTGAATGAATTTGCCGATATGTTTATTTGAATTCACATTGTAATGTATTCCTTTTATATCTATCTGAACCGTATTTCAGTATCATGATTTTATTTTGGTTCATCACAGAATTATTTCAACTCTATAAAAGTTAAGTCTATTATCATCAAATAGTAAAAAATGGTAAAGGAACTTATCTGTTTTAAGCCAATCAGATGCTTAAACTACAGATATTGAAACATGGCATTACCAAATACAAAGATACTATAGCAATATCACTAAATTATCACATAGTAAAAATATTTAAAAAAAAAGCTTTATCTGTTTAAAGCCAATCAAATGCCTTACTTACATATTTCAAAACATGTAATTACCAAATACAAAGGTACAATAGCAATATCACTAAACTATAACATAGTAAAATATAATAAAGAAGCTTTTTTGTTTAAAACCAACGAAATACTTCAACTACATATTTTAAAACAT
Source organism: Cerastoderma edule (assembly GCA_947846245.1). Lineage (NCBI taxonomy): Eukaryota > Metazoa > Mollusca > Bivalvia > Cardiida > Cardiidae > Cerastoderma > Cerastoderma edule. The sequence goes on from OX401409.1 coordinate 4,280,712, forward strand.
GCACTTACCAGATACATAGATACAACACCATTATCACTAAAGTATCACATTGTAAAAAAAGAAAAAAGGTACCTAAAAAAGATAACGGAACGTGTCTGTGTTAAGCAAATCAAATGCTTAAACGACATATCTTAAAACAGATACATACCAAATACGAAGAGAAAACAGCAAAATCCCTGCTTAACAATTGCCTCTACTTCTTTTCACTCCGTCTAAAACTCCAATGCCAAACAAGAACGTGCAGTGAGTGTCTTATGCGCAAAAGTACCCAGATGATGTATTCCCTATGATGGTGTAAGGCCCAAGTTAGTACTTCTCTCGCCCCGTTCCAAACCGTAACAGAATCTAAACCAAGAAGGTCCTAACCTCTTAAATAGTCTGTGTTGAAGCGAAGTTCGTAACGCTAGGTTTACCGTATTGACCAATCAGTGGCGCTAAACGAACCCGTTACGTTTCCAATATTTGTCGTAAAATCGCCTGTCTTGTCTTAATATAGGAACACTTTCTGTTACCCCTTTGAATGCTGAGTTATCTTCTAAAAACAGAGTTTTGTGTCGTCTGCTTTTGTAAAATCTTGAATATCTGCTTAATTTATATGATGAAAGATACTCAGAAACATTTGTGTAAATTGGTTGATACAGTCGTAAATGTGAATATCAATTTAATTGTGTTGAACCATGCATAATGTAAGATATCTTATTTAAATTGAATAAAAAGGGAAAGAAAGACAAATGGTCACTCAGAATAGCAGAGACTGTTCTGGATCTAACCTGTTTTCATTAACATGAAGTCATTTCCCGCACTATAAGGGTTAAACTCTCCAACCATTGGTTGAATCTTGCCTATTAGTGCTGATAAAATGCTCGTTGTATTTTTATAAAATGAACAACTTAATGTTTCCTATTCATGTTACTGCAATTTGTATCGGTTGCTTAACTTAATCAAGCCCTAACAGTGAACTCCCTATATGAGATTCATCACTGCCACCCCATACATTCTAGTTTCTGGGCGAACAATGGTAGTTACCATTTACAGTGTTTAACTTAAACATTCCTTAGTTTGTGTTCTTAATGCTGACAACAAAGTATCTTATAATTCAAATGTGAATAGCAGGGTTTTATTGCCTCTTTGTAACATTTTATATGAACAGATTGTTTGTTGTACTAATAGTGAGACTTCAATAAAGACTTATATATACATGTATGTCGGATGACCATATGCTTAGAAACACAAATGGCGTTTAGATATGGCGGCGACACCCTAAAAGGATCATCAATTTGTACACTGTGTGTAAAGAAAACGGAAGCTTACTCAATATAAATGGTCAGTGATGAACACAAGACGACATTTACTAGATTAAACTACTATATCAGGTTTATTAACTACTCTACGACAGTATGCAGTCTGATTTTGTTTTTATTTTCAAATCGTTATTATATCCAGTGCAAACGTGGGGAAATAGATTTCTTTACTATTTGTTGCTTCGAACCTATAACGTATTATACAGAAATGAGGAAAACTGCAGGCGTCGTTCCCTACATTTAACGAACCGTAAAATTGTTGTCGTTATATGTATCTTAGGGCCAGTCATGTTAGGTTTTTATATAAAATACAACTATCGATGACATTTTGATAAAATTTGTCGTTTCCTTTTTTGGACGCATGCAGAAGGTCGTCATTATTTTCACTTTAGTAGCACATCTCTCGGAGATGTGCGCTTTAGGAGTGAGACAGCTTTATTAAAACAATCCTTGGCACAGAACCAAAGACTGTTTTCAATTTCTTTAGACCCGGTTATTTCGTTATTTACTGAGAAGTGAGCAGTCGCATCTGTCTGTTCGTCTTTGGGAAAGTCGGTTTATAGATAAACGGAGGAATTCTTTCTTGCGGGCCTTGCAGTCGTTACGTGAAACTAAAAATAAGAACTACACAACAGCAACATGGCTGGATCTTCATCATCAAATGTAGAAAGTTCGAGTGTTTTTTCCTCATCAAATTAATCAAGATTCAATATATATCAATGTTTTAGCTCTTTGTTTTCCTCCTCCTTCGACCCATTTTTCGTTTGACGTAAATATTGTAGGCGTCCATGTGCATGCGCGGTAAATAGTTGCGACGACGATGGTCTTTGGAAATACTCTAAGTTAAGATCGTTGTTTACACAAAAACCCCGATTTAACGGTCTACAATATCTGCGAATTTAATGTTGTTTTTTATCTTTTCTCAACAGTTATGGGCTGGACTTGGAAGCAGTCAATAAGATAGTTTGATGCAACTTAAGAATTCTGTGTTTCTATTTTTACGGCACAAGAAAATTTATTCTCAAAAGATAAAATCCCAATCTCTGAGAGAGTCTCTTTAAGTAGCATCTCCTCCTTCGCCTTGGGTAATGGGGCGTTTTGGTCGTAAACACGATTTATTATAGTCCATGCATGATATATCATTTACGTACACATTTATCCGTTCCGCATTTTTATAACGTCTCCTGATTAATGAGTCTTATTATACTGTTCCCCCGCTGTCTACTGGCCAATCGGAACTACTCGGGTATTTCCGTGAGCTGTGAAATACACCTCGGATATAAGTGTAGGGTTACAATTTTTCGGGTAAATCGGCATCCGCCGATGAACACCTTTTCTAAGCGTGCATGTTAAGTAGTTCAATGTGTATGGAAGTGTTGGACATCCTTTTTAATCACTTTTGATCAGTAACTCATACCAAATGGCGAACTTGTTGTTGTGACATGTATACTTGTTTCCTTAATCAAATTTAACGACTTTTTGGATTTTACAGTCAAGATCTATTTTTAGAAACGAAAGAAAGGGACATCATTCTCGCGGGAAACAATATGGCGTCATCCCTATTATTTCAGAGGTGTTTTCTATTGGATAAACCCGATGTGCTCAGATTGTCTACTGGCTTCACTATGTTCCACAAGGTAGACAACGGTCAGCCTCAATCGTATCTACTCGGCAATCCCCGTCACCTCGTAGGAAGTACATGAATGCACCAGAAATCCTGGGGTAAATCGCCTTATTTCCGGCGGATAACGCAAAATGCACACAGGCACTAAATATGTATCTAAACGCATTAAAAATGGTTATATATCACAATTGAATGGGTTTTTCACCCTATCAACACATTTTTGTTTCATATTTTGTCAATCGGCTCTTTTCGGCAATCCCCGGCTTGTGTCGAGGATTTCCAAGTAGATACGATTGCAAACGGACATGCCCTTCGCTGACCTACTTTCCAAAAAAGCTCCCCATTACCTCCGAGGTTATTTCAAGAAATGGCCGAGGTGTTCCGAATGCGGTCAGCCTATAAATTCTGAGCGATTTGATTGGTCAAAACTCAACGTTCCAAAATTCGATAACAACAACAAGAAGGACACGGTTGTTTCCCTTGTATCATAAGTTTTCCATTTTCGAAGCAGACAGCCCTTCATTAAGCTTAGCTATCCACTAGTTTGTATCAGATTTTTGTCAAAATTCCGAATTTAAATCATTTCGACCGAATAGTTTCATGAGGGAAACTTCGTATTACGGTCAACCGTTCGTTCGAATCGTCAAACGATCATCTCTAAGGACAGTGTGCTGTTTTTGTTCCTTCCGTTACCAACCAGGATTCTGCCTGGTAGACTTGTACCATACCGGTCTTTATATTCGATAGATGAGAGACCGATTTCTAGTCTGGTAGATTTGTACCATACCGGTCTTTATATTCGATAGATGAGAGACCAGTTACCAGTCTGGTAGATTTGTACCGTACCGGTCTCTATTTGATAGATGAGCGACCGGTTCCCAGTCTGGTAGATTTGTACCATACCGATCTTTATATTCGATAGATGAGAGAGCGGTTCCCAGTCTGGTAGATTTGTACCATACCGGTCTCTATATTCGATAGATGAGAGACGAGTTACCAGTCTCGTAGATATGTACCGTACCGGTCTCTATATTCGATAGAAGAGAGACCGATTTCTAGTCTGGTAGATTTGTACCATACCGGTCTTTATATTCGATAGACGAGAGACCGATTTCTAGCCTGGTAGATATGTACCATACCGGTCTCTATATTCGATAGACGAGAGACCGATTTCTAGTCTGGTAGATTCGTACCATACCGGTCTTTATATTCGATAGATGAGAGACCGATTTCTAGTCTGGTAGACTTGTACCATACCGGTCTTTATATTCGATAGATGAGAGACCAGTTACCAGTCTGGTAGATTTGTACCGTACCGGTCTCTATTTGATAGATGAGCGACCGGTTCCCAGTCTGGTAGATTTGTACCATACCGATCTTTATATTCGATAGATGAGAGACCGGTTCCCAGCCTGGTAGATTTATACCATACCGGTCTTTATATTTGATAGACGAGAGACCGATTTCTAGTCTGGTAGATTTGTACCATACCGGTCTTTATATTCGATAGATGAGAGATTGATTTCTAGTCTGGTAGATTTGTACCATACCGGTCTTTATATTCGATAGATGAGAGACCAGTTACCAGTCTGGTAGATTTGTTCCGTACCGGTCTCTATTTGATAGATGAGCGACCGGTTCCCAGTCTGGTAGATTTGTACCATACCGATCTTTATATTCGATAGATGAGAGACCGGTTCCCAGCCTGGTAGATTTGTACCATACCGGTCTTTATATTCGATTGATGAGAGACCAGTTACCAGTCTGGTAGATTTGTACCGTACCGGTCTTTATATTCTATAGATGAGAGACCGGTTCCCAGTCTAGTAGATATGTACCATACCGGTCTTTATATTCGATAGATGAGAGACCGGTTCCCAGCCTGGTAGATTTATACCATACCGGTCTCTATATTCGATAGATGAGAGACCGGTTCCCAGTCTAGTAAATATGTACCATACCGGTCTTTATATTCGATCGAAATGCATGTTTCTATGAAGAAAACAATCTCGGGACACGTCATCTCTTCCAGGCGGGGAAATCACGTGTCACATGTTTACAATCTAACTACGAACAAGATGGTCGCGTGCAGGTATTCTTTGCTTTTTTTAAACTTATGCCAATAATAGTCACATTGCGAACCCCGCATGAATCAACCATCAACTTTCCGGGTCTTGAGGAATATGATAATCAATGCTAAAAAACGGCGTTACGTCTACCACTCGGCAGAGAAATTGCAGTCTAAGACCGAATGTTTTGTACATGCGCGCTCTTCGACTGCGATTTCTTTGCCACTGTATAGTTTAATGCACAATATTTGTTTAACCCTTTACCAAACATCAAACTTTCGACAGTCTGAAATCGAAAGAGTTTGCAGAGGACATTACAAAATGTGATGAAATTGAAAAACAATTCTCTGATAGGGTAGAAAACATTGCGGGAAAAGGAGAAATTGCTCATTTTTTCCATTCCCCACAATGTTTCTCAGAGTCGTCTGCAGCAAACTTAGTCAAATGTCGTTATTGTTTGGTAATAGGATAAAGTCACGTACTGCTTTCCAACAGATAACGTTGTAAGGCACATTTCATTCGGCGTATCGCATATTTCTTGTAGTTCAACTCGATTTTGCGTCGAAAAACACGGAATTCGAACAAATTTTTCCGTGACAATTCCCTATTGTGTTCATTGTTTTTTGCCGTAACACACGAAAATAATGTATAGAAAAACGCAATTGCTAACTATGATTAACAGAATATGATATTTCACCTTAAAGAGGATACATAGAAGGGTTATTAATGGTATTTTGCAATTAATCCATATAATGTTTTTTTTATTGCCAGATGGATTTGTCACTATTCGTTCCTACGTAGAGCAGTTCATCTGATCTGGCCCTACTTATTGCTAAGATCAATTATAACGCATTCATTGCAACAACACAGAAACCATAGTGACACGAGCGATTTCTCCATTTACCACTAGGTTTACTTTTTAATTCTAAAATATACATTTCTATGCTCTTTATCTGTTGATTTTCGAGTTGTTTCAATTTGTACTAAATATAAAAGAGTTGTAAGAGGGAATGGATGTGTTAATACGTTGGATCGCTAATGGTTTGAACAACAGACCAGTTTCATCGAAATAGCAGTGGAACATGAGATCATTGTCACGTTTAGGAATAGAGAAAAAATAAAAAAACGTATTTCTAATTACGCACGGATTCATCTTTGTATTTAGCTTTTAATTTCTAGTTATGCACGGGATCTTCTTTGTCTTTAATTTCAACTTTTAATTATTGAATGATTACATAGTCATTTATTCAAGGTCAAATGTTCATACCTAGTTATATCCTTTTAACATACTGTAAGTCCAACGTAGTATATGGCTAATTAAAAAATGTAAACAGTTGTTATAGACTGAATGCAACTGTAGGTTGATAACCGCGGATATTCCAAGCAATCTATGTCTCAGGTATGGTATCGTTCGATTGAAACATAAACATAGCACAAGAGCACGATGGACCTACACGTTTACCCCTATGATTAAGATACACGTTTTTCTTTTTGAATGGCTGTTAAAGCCGGTTTAAAATTTATTTCTGTGTTCTGTTATGTCATGGTTAACCCTTATTTACCAGGGTTAGGCTGTAGGAAACTCCCATAAAACTAGAGGTACTTTTACCGATCGGGCTTGATATTGGAACCCAAAGTACCAAGACTCCCACCTTAACCAGTTAACTACCTTAAAACGATAAAGTCGTCACGAGCAATTTCTCCTTTTCACACAACGTTTTCTAGAGTGGTATGCAACAAAGTGGTTGGCTGTCGTTATTGTTTGGTAATGGGTTCAAGCGACTAAAGAAACATAATCATTTTACCTTACATTTAATGAAAACAAGATATTTGGTTCCGTGTCTGAAATAGTTTGTCGTGATTGACTTTGAGAAAAAGAAAGACTTGTAACTATAAAAGGAAATTCTACTTAGCCAGTGTCATCTGTAGTTAAACCTTAGACTGATGGGAAATATTCTAAAAATAGATTGTGTCGTCTGCCTTCCAAAACCATAAGTATTTGCATAATTCTGATGAGGAAATATGAGGAAATATACTTGAAGTAGCTAACAGGTTAGATCACAGACCAGTCGCCAATTTATTTGGCGGCTGGTCTGGACCCAACCTGTTTGCATAAGGATGAAGTCGGTTCCAGCGCTATAAGGGTTAACCTTCGAAACAAATATAAAGTAGAAAACAGGCTTGGTGACAGACCAGCCGCCAATTTACCTGGATCTAACATGTTTGCATAAACATGAAGTGGGTTCCATTACTATAAGGATTAAACAGAATTAAAACATTACAGTCCTTAATTAATTTACGATAAGTGGATGAGTCCATTATTGAGCGGAAACATGAAGTTATAGGTAGTTTTTTAGGTATTAGTTTAGACATATGATATTGTAAAATACTTTTTTTACAATTGGATTGGGACAGAAGCTTTTAGCTCAGTGATTCCCCCTCTTTATTACATCTGTGTTTCATTTTGTAATATATAGGTAGGTAAGTTTTAGGTAACAAACATAGGGATCTAGTTTTAGACCAAACTATTTGGATGTGTTTATGTTTTCATCTTTATAGTAGACGTGAAATGTAGATGATATTCATAGTAGAAAATACTCGGATGAATCAATTGGTTTAAGGATGGGAATTCAGGATCAAAAGCGTTGTTGAAAATAACTTAGATGAGCTGATTATGGAACAAATAGTTTAATAGCAAATGTGGGCGTGCATATTCAATTCTGATATCAATATCGTTTTTATGTGAAGGCGTACGCAACAAAATCCATAAAGAAATTGGAAACACAATGTTAAACTGTTTTCCTATTTGGGAATTGTGAAAATAACACACAAAAAACGAACAATGTTTATAAAAGTTATAAAGTGATTAATTACAACCTCTTTCTCTCTCTCTCATCTCTCCAACCTTTCTCTCCCCCCCCTCTCTCTCTCTCTCTCTCAATCTCTCAAACGAAAATGCGCAAGGTCGAATCAATTTCACGACCCTCGTGTCTTGAGACTGTCGGTCTATCCCTTGGAGAACTGTCCTCCATAAACACATTCTCCTATCTATTGTCAACGCTATGTCATAATATTGTGCCGTTTGTGATTAAAGTGAAGGCATGTCATATCTTTAACATTTGGGACCTGATTATAAGTATTATCAGAGACAGAGACATAGATAAATGCTTTCTATGTCTCTGGTATTATAAGTATGCATCATGTCAACAGACAAGATTCAAAAAGAATGTCCAAAAAGAATTGATGAAGTACTTACATTCGAATAAAAAAAAAGATTTTTTTTTCAGTGTCAATGTTGATGTGAAATATGTGCAAAGATGAGTAAAATGAAAAATGGACATATCAATATATTTAACTAACTTTAGGTAAATTAAATAATTAAAAGAAAAATACAAAGAAAAATAACTTAGAACAACAATGTTCAGGATGGCATCAGTGGGATTCGAACCTATGCCAGAGGAAGAAGGGTATTTGTACTAAGCATAGGTAGGTCACTTTACCCACTACGCTATTATCGGTCCTATTATATTAAGGTGTGAATTAACTATTTAGACCCCAAGAAATAGAGTCGTTAAAGGGAGGTAAAATGTGATTTATAAGTTAAAACAATATCATTACAAGTCAATAAGGGTATTCTGCATTACTCTATACTTTTCTCGTCAAAGACAAATAGATGAAAAACAAGAAATTGCTAGTTCGGCAAAGGAATGAATTAATTAAGTATTTGCTCCTAAAACAATCAACCTCATGCATTGTAAAGCTAGTGGTGAACAAAGACTGGCTCAAAATTGCAAAAAGTGAAAAGTGTGTAAAAATCACACTCCCCTCCCCGCCCCCTTCCCCTCCCAGAGAGAGAGAGAGAGAGAGAGAGAGAGAGAGAGAGAGAGAGAGAGAGAGAGAGAGAGAGAGAGAGAGAGAGAGAGGAAAGAGAGAGAGAGACAGAGAGAGACACAGAGAGAGACAGAGAGAGACAGAGAGAGAGAGAGAGAGAGAGAGAGAGAGAGAGAGAGAGAGAGAGAGAGAGAGAGAGAGAGAGAGAGAGAGAGAGAGAGAGAGAGAGAGAGGGTTTTTTATTTGGGTAGTCGAGTGTCGAGTACTCTACGAATGAAATAGAAAAGAAAATCACCGAATTATGCAAGGAGGGACTTTTAAAATATCATTTGCCGTACTTCATCTTCTATATTGCATTTCAATTGACTTTTATCATGCGCTGCATACGTGGGTAAACTTGTTAGTGTTTTAACTATTGGATCAAGCGCATTCAAATACTTCACAACTCATCCCTTATTGAAACATTTGGGAGATGATTACAAAGGTTAAGCATTCTCCTACATAAAGATCTCCCTTTCAGCATAGGGCTATAGCGATCGTACCTTCTCGGCATTCCCCGGCACAAGCCGGTAGATATACCTCGTTGGTAGTTCATGAATACACCAGAATCCTTGGGAAATTCGCCTGCTTTCCGCCGGATAACACACCTGATTTTAACATAACGACAAGGACTGAATATGTTTGTAAATACAGACAAATTGTTAAACTATCATAGTTGAATGTTGTTGCTTTTTCTGATTTCATTAAATGATATTATTGTTCAGTGGAAGAGCGGGTCTACTACCGAAGGTAACGGGTTCTAACCCCCGTTAGGAGAGGTGAAAATTACCAGGATAAACCTTCAATTCGGCGAGAGTACTGATTTGTCATCAAGGAAACAGTCACCGAGAGCGAATTTGTATGCAAATAGAAAAAAACATATCAACACATCTATGTTTTCTCAACCGCATCTCTTCGGCAATCCCCGTCTTTTTCGTCGCTGCCATGTTGCTGGACTACTTTCAACATGGCTCTCCATCACCTCCCAATCGTATTTACTTTTCATAAAAGACTATGGTATCAACACATCTTTGTTTCATATTTTCGCAATCTTATCTTCTCCGTAATCCCCGGCTTGTGTCGGGGATTGCCGAGTAGATACGATTGCAAACGGACATGCCCTTCGTCAATGACCTACTTTCAAAATGGCTTCCCATTACCTCCTAGGTTATTTTAAGAAATGGCCGATGTGCTCCAAAAGTATTGTAGGGAAGCACAGGTAAGTAATCCTCCTCGGAGTTTGACATAAGTATTGTATAAAGATTGTTCCCCTTCAGGCTAAAATAGTACCAGCCCTCAGTATTGACTGAAGGAATGCTGTTTGATTCTTCAAAGTATGACCTTGACCGTGGATAGTTTTTGGTGGGATCGTGCCAATTACATATAACTCGATCAAGGCGGCGAAAGAAGAGAAGTAGTGCTGACTCAATGAATGCAACTAATTGACAGTATAAAAAATAATGATGTAAAAGTGAACTTGTTTCTCATATCATATCACATCATATCGTCCCATTTGGTCATTTATAGAATAGACATTGTTACATCTTTATAGCTTTGTTTATTCAGTTTTTTAGTGGGAATGGGCTTCATAAATAACTTTTTGCCGTTGGGCATACGTTGTGAATTGCAGGAATTGTCACGGAAGCACATACTTCCATCGACAGATGTAGAACACTCCATAAAACCACGTTTTTTTTTTGATAACACAGCGTTTGAGAAAAGCTGTATCGAACGATAACTGATTGCCACAGAACTTTTTGAACATTTTGAACGTATATTCGGCGATACCCCCGCAAACTACATTGGGAATTGTATGTACAAAAAGATGATAATGGTGCTTCCATTGGCCGTTGTTCTAAACGCGACTTCACATCTTCATTCAAACGTATTTAAAAAAGACTGATTGGGTTTGTTTTTAATGGTTGTAAATACCAACTCGGAATAGTGACAATTTGAACATACATGAACGAGATGCGTGATTACCTTTATAACACAAACCAGTAAATAGCGTCTTGATATTGTTCGTCACATTATATATATTTATTATATATATCATATTCCCTGTTCAATTAAGACCATCTTTGATCTATGGTAATACATCTCAAAGCACGTGGATATTAATCCTTAGAATGTTGGGTAATTCTCTGGAAATGATTTTGGTGTCGTCTGTTATTCAACATCTTAAATCTGCTTAATGTTGACGAGGAAAGATACTCAGAGTAGCAAACAGGTTAGATCACAGACCAGCCGCCAATTTACTTGGCGGTTGGCCTGTGGTCTACTTTCTTTGCATAAGTGTAAAGTCAGTTTTGGCACTATTAGGGTTTAACTCACATTTGTTAATACATGTACCTTGTTTCTCCCCAATGAATGAAGTTTATGTTCCCACCAAACCCTTAACTGCAGTCAATCTAGTATTGTACAAATTTTTAGCAACAAATGCAAAAATCTTCTTTTATGTTTCTTTTTTTATTTCTAGACAACAATGCTCATGATGTTTGAAGGGCATTGTTAAGGGTGTGATGGTCTTTGGGCATGCGCATAATTAGTGCTCGAGACAAGACACGTGCGGATAGCGACTGAACCCTTAGATTGCTAGGTAATTTTCTAAAAATAAACGTTGGTGTCGTCTACTTTCCAAAACATTAAACATCTGCATGATTTTGATGAAGAAAGATACTCAGAGTAGCAAAATGGTTAGATCACAGGCCAGCTGCAAATTTTGGCCAAAATTTGGTTACTTTCCTGGATATAACATGTTTGCAAAAGGATGAAGTCGGTTCCAGCACTATAAGGGTTAAGTAAGATTCAATGCCAGTATATAATTCAACATCATTTGAATAATTCGCCAAATTTGTCTTGTAATGCCTCATTCTGACACGTGTTTATCACAATGAGCAATGGTAACGCCCTCCGGTCTACGGTCTAGTTTGCCATTACACGTTTTGGAAATCAGACCTATTAGGAATGGCATGTCAAAACAAGATTATTACGATGACACAGGAAAACTCAGGATGGATTACAAGCAAGATATACAAGGTATATCAAAAGGGTCTTTGCACAAGTTCTTGTAACATTAGACTTGGCATTAAATAGGTTTTCGTTTGTACTTGAGATGATACATAATTGATAGTGAATACAAAAAAGAGAGAAGACGCAATTAGGAGTTATTGGTCCAGCTTATAGATTTTATAGTTCTTTATGTACTGTTTAAAAAGATCAGTTGGCAGGATTTGTAAGTCGAGTAGGGGAAAAGGGGACAAAGAGACAAGACAGCCGGTTTTAAACTTTTTCTAAAAAAAAGAAACAAATAACGGTTGGATGTTTTGTAAGATACTATGTTTTATTTGAATTGTTAAATCTACAATAATTCTTGGGGTAGAATACCTATAATCCACCAGTTTCAAACTCATTCTTTCTTCGGATTACTTCGGCCATTTTCGGCAACATCGGTGGGAGCCGAAACTATTCGGATTGATGCGAATGGTTTCGGCACCGACCGAAGTTTACCGAGTTCGACCAAAGTAATCCGATGTAAGAATGAATTTCAAAATGGCGGAATGTGGGTTTTCTGTCTTTACCCTTTACCAAACTCCAATTTTTTGACTGTCCCAAATTTAAAGAGCTTGCAGACGACATTTCAAAATGTGATGAAACTAAACAAAAATCTTCTGATAAAGCAGAAAACATTGTGGAACAAGGAGAAATTGCTCGTTTAGAGCAATTTCTCCTTTTCCCACACTGTTTTCCAGAGTCGTCTTCAACGAACTGGTCAAATGTCGTTATTGTTTCGTAATGGACCAATACAATTTCACTGCTATGTTTAGACGCCTCGTTTACATTATGTTTCATGTTATTCTATCCTCACGACTTCTGTCAAAGGAATTGGGTGAAATAAAGATTTTGCATTGTGTTGTGTTGTATTGTATTGTAATGTATTATATTGTATTGTATTGTAATGTATTGTAATGTATGGTATTGTATTGTATTATAATGTATTTTATTGTATATTATAGCATTGTATTGTATTGTCTCATATTGTATTGTATTGTATCATATTGAATTGTATTGTATAATATTGTGTAGTAATGTATTGTATCAAATTGTCCTTTTATAACGGTTGCAGAAGAACACCACTAAAGCTGGTGGTTGTTGTCGCAAGGTAAGTATTTACGGTACACTGCGTCAACTGTACGACGTCACCCTTAGTGAGCGGAATCACAGCCGTGTTGGAAGCCGACGGAGAACTTCCGATGAAAGCCGAATGTGCGTCGATCGATACGAGTAGTCCCCCGTTCTTCTTTAGCCAGCACTGCAAATAGACACAGTTATAAGTTGAGTGAAAGGCTCATACAAGGAGACAAATGCTACATCAAACTATACCATTTTGTAATCTATTGGCCAGATTCATATAGTTATCACCTAAAAACTATCATCACAATTCAATCCTGCAAGCCAACGAGAAATAACAAATATTAGCCATGTTTTATACTTCAGTTTAGCTGATTCTTCACCTCTGAGCTTGTCACATCATACACAAATGTTTGAACCAACCAATCAGAATTCGTTATTTTAAATATATAAACAAATAGACCAATGATAAACATAAATGAAATGGAGGCAACTTTATTTCTAGCACAAAATAACTTATTTCTAACGACTTTATTGAATATGGTCTCATAGCAATTACTTCCATGAGTTTTATGATTTTAGGATGCGATTCTCGAGGAGTATATAAAGATATGGCCGATAGCGAAAACGGGAGCTGATCTTCGCCATGTGTGTTCGTGAAAATCTGATAGGGTACGGACTGTAGTAAAACAAGAAGGATCATCTCTAAATCCTGTCTTTGAAGGTACTGCTAAGGAGCCAAATCGGCTAATTTTAAATAAAACAAAGGAGGGCTAAAAGTTACTGATACACAATGTACCGCCATACCAGCATTTCAGCTTCAGCCAAATATGTTAAAGCAGACGCCTCTCGCTGACACCAGCAATGTAGGATTCGTTTATCGATGGTGGTATAAAGAAGTGCCAAAGGTTACCGGTATAAAATGAACTGTTTCAGTTCAAGGCATTTATGTTTACCTGTATACGTGGATTGGCCTCTGTTTCGTCTTTCTGTATGGTCACTGAGAACAAATACACTCCAGGACTGGAACATGTGAACTTTGATCTTGACCGATCAAATGTACTACGGGCGCTCGCAGACACAGCAGTGAAGGAGGGTGGGCGATTGTTTCCGAGTGTGAGGAAAGTCGGTTTACTAGCGAAGAAAAATACGGCCGCTTCCCCTGTGAAATAGATTTTATGATAAACATAAAACAAGGAAAAAACATTCATGTCTTTGTTTAACCCTTTACCAATTACTTCTTTTCCCACAGTGTTATCCAGAGACGTCTGACACAGACTGGTCAAATTTCGTTATTGTTTGGTAATGAGTTTAAAAATCACAACACGTGGGCGAGTAGCCTCCTTTTCAGAGAAAGGTTTACATTTGCATGATATATGTGTCACCCGGGTAAGCTTTAGCTCATCACAAGGGGCTTTTTAGATAATGTGATTTATTTAGCTAATGGGGATCTTGCTCTCCATTACTGCGTATTTTTTCGGAACGAGCAAGACAATTTTTTATTTCAATCAAGCAATATTACCTGGTGATGGTTATATTAGTTCAAGGTTAAACAATGATGGACATATGACAAAATGTCTTACTCACTCAAATTCCTTAATTTGTCAGAGATTGTTCATTACCAATTTAGTATTTAGACAATTTGTCCAGTGTTTTTCTTCAAACATAACTACAATTAAGGATAAAGGATTATATAATTATAACAAAAAATATATGGTTTCCACTTCTTGCACCTTTTATTCCTTTGTGGAATATGCAGGCTTTATCAAGCATGAATTCATGCTACACATAGAAACATAATAAAACCTCTTCATGAAAACCAACCTATTTACCTGTTTGCCCTCCTTGGCTCCCTGTTGTTGTCAGTGTAGTCAATGTTTTGTTGATTTCTCCAGTAAGTGCAGCGAAGTGATCGACTGTTGTTTTTATACTTGTTAAATCTTTTACGAGATTTGCGATTTTAACACCTTCAGAATTCTGGAAATTTCCTAACTTGGCATTGACTAATGCTATCGATGCATTTAAAGCTGTATTCGATGATGTGTATAGTTTGTTTAAATCGATAGTAGTCTTGTTTAAGAGTGTTATATCAGTTTCAGCCGAATGTAGATGTCCATTCACTGTAGCGTTGATAGAATTGATTGTTGAGTCCAGTTTGGCCAGCGAGTTATTAAGGGTGATTATTTCACGTTCGTTTACGGTTAATTTAGAGGTGACAGTCGAAAGTACTGATGAGAAATTGGCTACTTCGGAATTGAAAGATTCGTTAAGAAGTTTGATTGACATGTCAAGGCTTTCTTTTGTTTGATTCACAGCCATAGCAATGGATTCCGATAGCTGGCTACTCAAGTTCTGCATGTTTGCCGAATTTTGATTAGATGACGTCATCAGGCTATTAATAGTCACGTTCAATGCGCTGATCTGATTGGTCAGTCGAATATCCAGCGAGTGCAGATCGTCTGACAGTTTGGGTACCAGACCTGTTTGAAAATAAAACCATAACCATAAAAACAAAATTTTACCACGTTATATAATTATGTTTCTTTGTATCCAACTGTGTATATCAGGCGTTTCTACTCGGCGATTCCCGACACAAGCCGGTAGATGTACATCGTAGGTAGTTAATAAATATTCCAGAAATCCTGGGTAAATTCGGCTTTCTTTTCCGCCATATAACACACTTGATTACAACATACACACAGGGACTAAATATTTACGTAAATACATTAAAATTAAACATTAAATTACATAAAAAATGGTTAGATACCACAATTAAATGATTTATTAAAGATTATCAACGTGGGAACCTGGGTAAAATTAAGTTAATATCATTTCTAGAAACTACAAGGTCTGCGGAATGAGGTCCAACTCAAATTTTTATTCAAGCATGATTTTTGGAGGTATTATAGCCATTTGTTCAATTAGTAGAGCAATTGGTTAAAATAATGACGCCATCTTTAATAGCGTTTTTCTCTATAACGTCAAGTCACGACTTTGGGCTAAAAGTCTCAGTCATTTGCTCAATTAAAGACAATCAGATGTATAGAAAACCACGATAAAATGGAACTACAGTGTACTCTTAAAAACTTAAACACGAACCTCTATCCTCATCAAGCGTAGCCTTTAGGTTCTTCACGACGCTCTCCAGTTGTGTTAACTTGGCGCCAAGCTCATTCCTGCGAACCGTTTCCATAGCAAGCGTTCTGTTCATTCTGTCCACATCCTGCTTAAGGAACTCTGTTAGGTCGTTTTTACTCTGCACCTCCTTTTCCAATGCTTCACGTTTAGCAATTTCCTCATTGATTTTAGCTTCTAGCGCCGCTGTCTTCGTAAAAAGAGCGCTCAGCTGATCTGTACCGGAAGTGAGCGCGGGTTGTGTGACACTTTGCGACACCGTTGATGTCGTAACTAACCGGCTGCACGTTAGAATGCAATAAGCGTACAAAACATACGTCCGTACGTCCATCTTGCTTGTGTGATACGTGATATCTGATATGACAGCAGTTTGCACTGAAACTGTTACAAAATCCTTGTGTTACTAAGACAGCAGTTTGAACTGAAATTGTTATAAAATTCTTGCGTTACTTATACATTAGTTTGAACGGGTATTGTTCCAAAATCCTTGTGTTGCTAAGATATGTAGCTATTTCGAATGAAGCGATGTAGATTAACCCCTGTACTGTCATTTCACTATCGTACTGCATTTTTGACCGATATCTAATGTATACGACTGCAAACTCTTACCAGAGATTTCCAATTAGTGGATTGATGCAACATAGCAAGGGAGATTACTTTGAGGAGTTTGATACGCGAAAAAGGTTCTTGTTCATATATGAGAAAAGTTGGAAGTACAAAAATGTCGTTTGAAGAATGGAGGCTTTATATCACTGTATGAAAAATGAATCAAAAGTTGCCATTGAAAGCAAAACTTATTCGGGAAAGGTCAATATATATAAGATTGCACTGACTGTTTTCTTTAAATTTGAAAACCGTTGATACTCTTTTTGATTTAATACATATAGGTCAAAACATTTAAACGCGGACCTATTATGCTTGCAATGGCTATTTTTGTATTTGCAAATCATTCAAAATTACAGTTGTTGTACAGTTTCGACTTCCAAATATTCTTATGAATGTGAACAACTACATTTGATTAATCAAACGTGCGACCTCCAGTGTAAAAGAGAATTTTTGGGATATTTGGTGTTTAATCTATTAACTGCACAATATTATTAGATGGAACGTATATGGAATTTTCTGCCACGTCATAAATTAACAAAGAAGTATTGAAAAGACTATCGAACACGTTGTGCTGTGTAGAAACAGTGTATTGACATGAACAAATGTTCTCCCTTTTTCGCCGTGATTCCTTAACCCTAGGAATGTTGTGTAATTTTTAAAAAAAAAAACCATTTTTTGTATTTTCTTATTTCTTAAATACCTGCCTAATTTTGAAGAGAAAAGATATTCAAAGTAGCAAATATATTAGATCACAGGCAATATGCCAATTTAGTTGGTCTGGATCTAATCTGTTTGTATAAGCATGAAGTCGGTTCTAGCACTATAAATTCTGGTTAATTCGGTTTAGGGTACACCCACATGATTTAACGAATAGAAAACGGTTAACAAGTGGACCCGTTTTTGCCTCAGTATATAATTTCGAATCGAGTTGATACTGGAGATATGGAATAAAAGGTCAAACTTAATATCTTGTTGATTGACAAATAGCGCAATTATGGGCCATTTATAGGTTGAATTGTTTATCTAAAGCCAGCCACCCTTGGAAACCAAAGGAGTCTATCTCATTTCTCTTAACAAACGTTTTAAGGGAATTTAATTAGAGATAAAATCGGTATAACCTTTAATATCAGAGTTGAGCTTTGGAAGGCCTGCAATTGCTCGAAACGATATAATTCGGCATTTGTGGCAAATGACAGAGCGGAAATGGTTTATTTTGTGTGCGTTTGGCACGGATTGTTAGAGAATAAAATCACAGCCTTACAAAGTTTTTTTTTGATTGAAGAAAGACATATTGTGTTATGGAACAAAGGCCTCAGACCCACAAGTATAAGCATCGACCATCTCAAATTACGAAAAAGATGTATACATCTCGTCGAATGCGCCTCTTATAGTTGGTAATGGTTCCCGAATAAAATGAGGATGGCGGAATTTGGGAATTACTTGCTAGGAAATCATTTATTCACTATCATCAATCTGAGTTTCAGTTGTTCAAACGGCAATTACCACCCATGAGTTGAATATCTAATAAGACCTTTTGAGAAAAAGGCTCATACACAAGTTGATTTTCGTTTGAACTGTTAAATCTGATGGAAACCCCTGTGTCATTTTCGTTCATTTTCCGTGCATTAAATTTCACTGTTATTTGCGTTAAGTTGCTTTTTCATATATCAGACAATCTAAACGTCAAAATAAAATTCGAATCTATAAAGTTTTTGTATTTTCTATATACAACTAACAGTAGCAATTGAAAGCACCATTGGTTGAACAATCGTCAATTTATCTAAGTATGTACTGCTTTCTTGCGGCAAATCTTAAAAGCAATGTCACGCTTTTGCACAAAATTACATATTTATTCATTGACCACTTTAATGAATAAAAAAACGGCCAACAATCTGAGTTTGTTTCCTACGACTTTTCTCCACAGCTCTTATATAGCGATAGGTACAGCTGTTGTGCGTTTGTTAAGATATTCATTTTAATCTTTATCTTTTTGTTTTGAATCTGTAAACAACCGCCTTAAAACACCGGTCGTCATTTGGCTTATGCGGAAAGAAGTGATGCGGCAGCATTTTGTTGTAACATCCGATGAAACAATTTGTCTCCTATTGGCTAAACTGAGTAATTATTTCAACGTATATGTTAAAGGCAACAGCTGTTTAATGCTGAATGAAATTATCATGTGTTATTTTTCTACGAAATTAACTCGTCTCTAATAACCCTCATTTATGAATGTTATATTTGCCAGCCAAAAGGTGTATGTCACTGGCCAGCCAAATATCCCCAGGAATGCGTTGTGAAAAACTTGCTCAAATGCATAGTTAGAATTATGAAAAACGACAAAGTTTAAATACCATCCATTAAACATGTATCGTGATTTCGGTCCTAGTTCACAAACGATATACTGTTACACCAAGGATTCAATGCAATACTATAGCAATTGCTTCATGTTTATGAAGCACTTGCTATAGTCTTGCATTGAACCCTCGACATGACCTCACCAATATTGCCATAAGCGACAGACACATCTTGCAAAGTCAATTTGGTAACAGCTTTATTCGTGTCAATGAAAATGATACATGACGTCCGCCATTATAGCTATTAGAACGTTTGAAATATCCCTGGTATTATTCTAAAGTGTTTAACCCTTTTAGTTCTGGAACCGACTTCATGCTTACGCAAACAGGTTAGCCAGCCGCCAAGTAATCCTGTGATCTAACCTGTTTGCTACTCTGAATATCTTTCCTCATGAAAAATAAGCATATTTTTAAGAATTTCGGAAAGCAGACGACACAAAAATCTATTTTTTCGAAAATTACCCAGCATAGTTAAGGTGGAGAATCAACTTTTACTTCGTAATTTTTACCTCTCAATCATCTGAACCAAAGTAACGCAGAAAACCCCTCCCACACCATTCTCCGTCTTTGCAAATCTGAACACATCGGGTTTATCCATTTACTTTCGTTTCCAAATATAGATCTTAAATGTGAAATCCAAAAAGCCGTTTAATTTGATTAAAGAAACAGTCATATATATCACAACTTAGAATGTCGCCATGACGTATGAGTAACCGATAGAGAACAATTTAAAAGGATGTCCAACACTTCCATATCTATGGAACTATTTAACGTGGTCGCCTTGAAAAATGTGTAATTTGTCGGGGACGATTTATCCGAAGTATTGTAACCCTATACTTATATCCGGGGTGTATTTCTCAGCTCACGGAAACACCCGAGAAGTTCCTATTGCGTCAGTGCGTGACAAGGCTTTGCGGCTGGCTACTTATTATGATGTAAAGGGGTTTTTGGTAATGAGTCTGACATTCAATGTGACACCGGGGGTCACTAGTATAAAAACTCACAAAGGTTAGTCGCCTGTGACACATTAGTTTAGACTTCAACAGTATACCATCCAAGCATTTGCTTCTTGTCGGAGGAAGAAAGAGTGTTTATAGAAAACCATGACCACCATGAACTTCCTTTTTGGTAAGAAGTTTTAGCATTGATAAGAAATTATATGTTTAAAAGTGTTTTAAAAGATTCACGATGTTAACCCTTAAAGTACTGGAACTGAATTCATGCTTAGGCAAACATGTTAGATCCAGGCCAACCGCGACTAGACTGTTATCCAACCCGTTTGCTACTCTGAGTATCTTTTCTGGACAACATTCCGTAGATGTTTAAGGTTTCGAACAGTTGCTGACACAAACATTTATTTTAGAAAATTACAGAAAATTTTAACGATTAAGTTTAAACTAGACAAGCTCTTAAAATTTCATCAATCATTTCTTATCTAGTTTCCCGTACTTGAGGTGATGTAAAACACATTTCGGGTTGTAGAGAAATTATATTTTCGTAGTATTCCAGACGAATAATCAATTGAGACGCACAAAGAGGGGTCCGACATTAATTCAGGCAGATCTGCTAATTTCCACAGCATTTGGCTGTCAAAACAACTGGTCATATTAAAACCACATGAAATGATATAAGTACAAATAAATTACTGAGAGTGTATATGGAATTACTTTATAACATTGTATTCATTAACATTATTTAATGAATGCTGTTAGACCCTATGTAATTGACTCCTTTAACACAAGTTAGTGTGTGCTTGAAATATAGTTGTCTATATTTTTATCATGTTTATCAACAGTCCGTTTGTTTACATATTTGAAATAACGAATTTTGAATTCTATGTATCACGTGACTAGGTCAGAGGCGAATAATCAGGCAATCTGAATGATTAAACTGGCAGATCTGTGTTCTTTCTTGTTGGCTTTCATGTTTAAGTTGTGCGGATTGTATTTTCTTTCGTGAACACTATATTGAATATGACCAAAGGTTTACCACATAATATAGTTAGATATAGCACAAATCTTCTTTTATGTGCCTTAAAGTTGGAAACGATCGTTTTTCCCGAGAAGCCACTGTTGTGTTTACTTTATTGTAAAACTTTATTGAATCTGAAAAAAAAAACCCAGATGATATAGTTTGATTTTTGCATTAATCTCCTTTCATGAGCCCTTTAAATACGAGTACAACATATGTGTACCTTTAATCACTCCATCTGTATTGTCTTGTTCAGTTACAGTGGCCACGGTGTTATTTCTCGGCGTGGAAATACGTTCAGCATCAGTTCGAAGTGCAATCCCTGAATGTCACGACTTCGGCGACTTTCAACACAAGTGGTGGCAATGTAAGAATAGGAGCGATGATGCTTTAATGTCCGGGAACGTGCTTGAAGTTGCCAAAGAAAATTGCAGGTAAGATTAAGACTTTTATTTTGGAAATGTCCTTGTAATCAAGGTATTCCAGCTCAATTTATTCAAATTGTCAGCCTGATAAGGCCTTCATCAGGAGAATTTGTATTTCACCTTCTTTTTGTCAATTCTTTTTGTATACAATTTAAGCCTATAAATAAAAATGTATGTGTAAATAAAAATTCTCTTGATGAAAGCCTTATCGGAATAAAAAATTTGAATAAATTGAGCTGGATTTTTTTGTTTTATATTCGTTCCCTTCGGAAAATTGTTAACATTAAGCCTTGTAATTAGTTTACCCATTTCCTGATAATTTGACGTTTTATGAGTGGTATAGATTGAAAGTAAACTAATATTCGTATAATAAACTGTGAAGGATATGTAAAATGTATTGAATGTATCTTTTGGTATCTGTTATAGGGCACAAGAACCAAAGCTGGCCTGCATACGTCAGGCCTATGCCTCGTGTGATAAACTTGACGTCGCTGTCAATGCTGTTAGGGATACGTATGCCTACTGCACAGGGACCGAAGTGGACAGCGTATTTGCTTATTGTAAGCTTCAATCTAATATTTCATAGAAGACTATACCAATGACATTATAAACAGTTTATGAGGTCATTGGCTATACTTATATTTTACATAATGAGTTTAGGAATTGAATCATTGTTTCTTGTAACCGATTTATCTATGACGCTAGATACGATTTCTTGATATGCGGTTCATTTCGTGATGGTTCCTTTATTCCCTCTCCATTTTATTCAATCTTACTTTTTTCATTGTTAAGCAAACATACTTCAATTGTTTTATGAATGTATTACATGTATTATTGGCTGGCCAGAGGCCTAAATGTACGAATAAAAAGTTAAATAAAGGTTAAAAAAAATCACTTTTAAACAGTTTTGATACAAAACAGTCTTTCTTTATCCCAAACAAATATTCCTGCAATAAGCAATAAAAACTAACTTTTAGAGAATTGCAGGACTACCATCTATACAGGAAACACATACGTGTTCTACCAGGTCATCTCTTGATTTCAAAACTATGCACCAGAAGTCGAAACTCAAAATGTCTAAATGGGAATTACTACGATCCGAAAGTACTTCGTAACAGGTACGGGACTATAAGGGCTATCATAGGGCTAACATAGAACACGACCTTATGTTTCCTTGGTAATATGTATTTATTTTTCATCAATGATAAGACCATTGCTAAATCTTAACATTCCGGGAAGATTTACCAAGTTGTTTGCTTATTAAGTTTGAAAACCAATAATCAGTCATTTCGAAACTCATTCTTTCGTTGGATTACAAAAACACAGTTGTCGAAAAAGGTACTTAATTGACACATATGTTGCTAATCAAAAATTTATGACATGATTTTTAGACCATTATATTTCTTTCATTTGGCCGGATGGTACTAGTTGTAACTTATGAAGTAATTTTTAGACAAATCTGTTTCTATCTTTTAGCCGGATGTTACTAATCATTAACTTATGACGTGATTTTTAGACAATTTTTTTCTTTCTTCTAACCGGATGTTACTAGTCATAATTTATGACTTGGTTTTTAGACAATTCTTTTTCTTTCCTATAGCCGGATGATACTAGTCATAACATATGACGTGATTGATTTTATTTCTTTCTTTTAGTCGGATGTATCTAGTCATAACTTATGCTGTGATTTTTTGACATTTTTATTTCTTTCTTTAAGCCGGATGTTACTTATCATTAACTTATGACGTGATCTTTAGACAATTCTATTTCTTTATTTTAGCCGGATGATACTAGTCATAACATATGACGTGATTTTTAGACAATTTTATTTCTTTCTTTTAGTCGGATGTATCTAGTCATAACTTATGTCGTGATTTTTAGACAATTCTGTTTCTTTCTTTTTGCCGGATGTTACTATTCATACCGTATGACGTGATTTTTATACAATTCTATTTATTTATTTCAGACCTAGAGCATAGCTACACACCGTTGAGTAGGGATTGCCAACTGGAAATCAAACGTTTTAGCCAGCCGTGTATCGAACCGACGTTTTTGGAAATCGTATTCCAGAGTCCCCCCATAGACAAAGGACTGCATAACTATTACGAGTAAGCCTAGTTTAACAAATAACCCATTAAATTCTAAAATCGGAACTACTCAGGTATTTCCGTCAGCTCCTCGGATATAAGTGTAGGGATACAATATTTAGGGTAAATCGTCCTCGGCTTATAACACATGTCCTATAAGCGTCTATGTTAAGTAGTTCAATGTATATGTAAGTGTTGAGCACCATTT
Organism: Cerastoderma edule; assembly: GCA_947846245.1. NCBI lineage: Eukaryota > Metazoa > Mollusca > Bivalvia > Cardiida > Cardiidae > Cerastoderma > Cerastoderma edule. Next base: position 4,304,493 of record OX401409.1, read on the forward strand.
TCAATGATATTTGATCGGTAATTCATACATAACAGTGCCTTCATAAGTGATATATATAACTGTTTCTTTTAGCAAAATAAATGACTATTTAAATATCAAAATTAAGAACTATATTTGGAAATGAAAGTACAATGACGTAAGTCTGGTGAGAAACAATATGGCGGTATCCCTATTATCTCAGAGGCGTTTCTATTTGATAAACCCGATGAGTTCAGATTGTTAGTTCCATTATCCCTCAGGATCTTGCGCTTACAGTCACCTACAAAGTTCGCAAATATTATACACGGCTAAAATATATATAAAAAAATATATAAAAAAAAATAGATAAAATAAAAAAAAATAAAAAAAAAAGAAAATAAATAAAAAAAAAAAGATAACCTAGCATGTTCAAGCAGTAACTGACAGGACATTGATCTTTATTTCGCATCCCTCGAATTTCAAGCCGTTTCATTGGCCAAGACGCATCACATGATGACCCCCTACAAAACCACAGAGGTTAAGTAAGGGTGGGGGGGGGAGGACATGTGACGCGCCGTGACGAATGAAATAACGAGAACATAATAGACGTCAGTTTAGGTTGGAATCCCGTGAATAGCGGGATCTGCGATTTCAACCTTTCATCCGTGTCCTGTTTAGGACAGTAGTCCAGGGGTAGAGCGTCGGCTTCAGGGTACGAGGGTTGTGGTTTCAAATTTCGAGAAAAACGGGATCTGCCTTGTGAACTTTCATTAATCTACATTAGGCGCGAGTACTGGTAATGTATCCAGGAATCAGAATCGAGAGTGATTAATCTAAGTTGTGAGAACTTGTTTCACAATCGATGTAACATAAATAAGTTTAAACTGAACCTTTCACCAATCAATATATGGCACGAGTACTGCATCTGTACCCAGAAAGCAGAATCGAGAGTGATTAACCTTAAGAAAAGTTGTAAGACGTGATTCACAATCGATGTAGAATGTGAAGTTTGAAACAAATATAGATTATCCGTCACCTTGGCCTAGTGGATAAAACGTCCGCATCGGGACGGGGAGGTCGAAGGTTCGAGCCCAACGGGAGGCATTTGTCCGGGGTATGTTTCTCGTGGGAATTGTTCCGAAATGGCCGGTTCGTGAGCCGCGAACTAGTTAAATCTAATGGTAACCAACTAATACCGGCTGTGCACATAGTATAGTGATAGAAATCGGAATCACTTGGTATACAGTGAACCCTCGTTTAACCGGACCCCGATTATCCGGATGTCTCGCAATCCGAACGAAATTGTAAAGGAACGGAATTATTGGACCAGTTTGTTGCAGACGAATTTTGAAAACCTTGTGGGTAAAGGAGAAATTGCTCGTGACGAGCAATTCCTCCTTTTCCCACAATGTTTTCTGCCATATCAGAAGATTATCTTTGAATTTCATCACGTTTTGATATGTCTTCTGAAAACTCTTTCAATTTGGGACGGTCGACATTTTGGCGTTTGCTAAAGGGTTATAAGTATATACCGCTCATACAGACCGTTTTTGTCTTAATGTGAATAAGAACATGCTCTGCTTCATTAGTCCGGATTATTCGGTTAACCGGACATTTTGTTGGGAACGGACGCGTTCGGATAAACGAGGGTTCACTGTAATCAGCTAAAATTGTCCCATAAGCCAAAAACTGGCTGGCCCTTTCAATAGGGGTGACACTATGATGAACAAACCTTATATACCGTATCTTCTAAACAGGCTGCAGACTGTGATGAGTGCCTGCCTGGTTCCGTTCACGGAAAGGCTTATCGTACCTGCTTGTGGGATGAAATCGGGGCGTAAAGTCATCAGGGATTACATGGCTATCATGACTCTAAAGAACATCGCAGGGGCCGCCGCTTACGAGAGACTTCTACCACTTTTAGTTCCTCAGTAGAACATGGTAAGGATGTTTGTCGTATCATATTTTGATCTATTTAACAATTTCTGGTATGAAAGGGAAAGGTCATCCCATAATTCTATATCCAAGGTGAACATATTGAAAAGTAAATGTCACGTAAGCTTTGGCTTATGAACACGCTGAAGATATATTTAACTCTTACCAAAAGCCAAGTTTTTGACTGTCCCAAATTGAAAGAGTTTGCAGACGACATTTCAAAATGTGATGAAATTGGAAAATATTGTTCTGGAGAGGCAAAAAACATTGTGGGAAAAGGTGAAATTGCTCGTCACGAGCAATTTCTCCTTTTCCCACAATGTTTTCAAGAGATGTCTCCAACAATGTGATTAAATGCCGTTATTGTTTGGTAATGTTAAATATAAGACATTTTGTCGAAAGCAAGGTTTGGGAAAAAATTGCACTTGTATAGATCAAACGCGGTGTTGGATAACTCTGATCAGAGCCACTTTATCTCAGGTATAGTAAAGGTCTAACGCAGTATATGGCCGAGTTCAAAAACTATAAACAGGTGATATATGCTAAATGCAACGGTAGATAAGATGAGAACCCCTTTTCTCAGGTATGGTGTAGGTTCAACGCAGTACATTGCCGAATTGAAAAAAGGTCATGATATAGGCTAAATGATACCGTAAGTAACTCTGATCACAATCTCTTATCTCAGGTATTGTTTAGGTCTAACGCAGTATATAGCACAGTTGAAAATTGTAAACATATGATATAGGTTAAATGCAACGGTAGGTAACTCTGATCATAACCTCTTATCTCAGATATGGTTTAGGTCTAACGCAGTATATAGCACAGTTCAAAAACTGTTTAACATGTGATATAGGTTAAATGCAACGGTAAGTAACTCTGATCACAACCTCTTATCTCAGGAATGGTTTAGGTCTAACGCAGTATATAGCACAGTTCAAAAACTGTAAACATGTGATATAGGTTAAATGCAACGGTAAGTAACTCTGATCACAACCTTTTATCTCAGGTATGGTTTAGGTCTAACGCAGTATATAGCACAGTTCAAAAACTGTAAACATGTGATATAGGCTAAATGCAACGGTAAGTAACTCTGATCCCAATCTTTTATCTCAGGTATGGTTTAGGTCTAACGCAGTATATAGCACAGTTCAAAAACTGTAAACATGTGATATAGGTTAAATGCAATGGTAAGTAACTATGATCACAACCTCTTATCTCAGGTATGGTTTAGGTCTAACGCAGTATATATCACAGTTCAAAAACTGTAAACATGTGATATAGGCTAAATGCAACGGTAAGTAACTCTGATGACAATCTCTTATCTCAGGTATGGTTTAGGTCTAACGCAGTATATAGCACAGTTCAAAAACTGTAAACATGTGATATAGGTTAAATGCAATGGTAAGTAACTATGATCACAACCTCTTATCTCAGGTATGGTTTAGGTCTAACGCAGTATATATCACAGTTCAAAAACTGTAAACATGTGATATAGGCTAAATGCAACGGTAAGTAACTCTGATGACAATCTCTTATCTCAGGTATGGTTTAGGTCTAACGCAGTATATAGCACAGTTCAAAAACTGTAAACATGTGATATAGGTTAAATGCAACGGTAAGTAACTCTGATCACAACCTCTTATCTCAGGTATGGTTTAGGTCTAACGCAGTATATAGCACAGTTCAAAAACTGTAAACATGTGATATAGGTTAAATGCAACGGTAAGTAACTCTGATCACAATCTTTTATCTCAGGTATAGTTTAGGTCTAACGCAGTATATAGCACAGTTCAAAAACTGTAAACATGTGATATAGGTTAAATGCAATGGTAAGTAACTATGATCACAACCTCTTATCTCAGGTATGGTTTAGGTCTAACGCAGTATATATCACAGTTCAAAAACTGTAAACATGTGATATAGGCTAAATGCAACGGTAAGTAACTCTGATGACAATCTCTTATCTCAGGTATGGTTTAGGTCTAACGCAGTATATAGCACAGTTCAAAAACTGTAAACATGTGATATAGGTTAAATGCAACGGTAAGTAACTCTGATCACAACCTCTTATCTCAGGTATGGTTTAGGTCTAACGCAGTATATAGCAGAGTTCAAAAACTGTAAACATGTGATATAGGTTAAATGCAATGGTAAGTAACTATGATCACAACCTCTTATCTCAGGTATGGTTTAGGTCTAACGCAGTATATTTCACAGTTCAAAAACTGTAAACATGTGATATAGGCTAAATGCAACGGTAAGTAACTCTGATCACAATCTTTTATCTCAGGTATGGTTTAGGTCTAACGCAGTATATAGCACAGTTCAAAAACTGTAACCATGTGATATAGGCTAAATGCAACGGTAAGTAACTCTGATCACAACCTTTTATCTCAGGTATGGTTTAGGTCTAACGCAGTATATAGCACAGTTCAAAAACTGTAAACATGTGATATAGGGTAAATGCAACGGTAGGTAACTCTGATCACAATCTTTTATCTCAGGAATGGTTTAGGTCTAACGCAGTATATAGCACAGTTCAAAAACTGTAAACATGTGATATAGGTTAAATGCAACGGTAAGTAACTCTGATCACAATCTCTTATCTCAGGTATTGTTTAGGTCTAACGCAGTATATAGCACAGTTCAAAAACTGTAAACATGTGATATAGGTTAAATGCAACGGTAAGTAACTCTGATCACAACCTCTTATCTCAGATATGGTTTAGGTCTAACGCAGTATATAGCACAGTTCAAAAACTGTAAACATGGGATATAGGTTAAATGCAACGGTAAGTAACTCTGATCACAACCGCTTATCTCAGGTATGGTTTAGGTCTAACGCAGTATATAGCACAGTTCAAAAACTGTAACCATGTGATATAGGTTAAATGCAACGGTAAGTAACTCTGATCACAACCGCTTATCTCAGGTATGGTTTAGGTCTAACGCAGTATATAGCACAGTTCAAAAACTGTAACCATGTGATATAGGTTAAATGCAACGGTAAGTAACTCTGATCACAACCGCTTATCTCAGGTATGGTTTAGGTCTAACGCAGTTTATAGCACAGTTCAAAAACTGTAACCATGTGATATAGGTTAAATGCAACGGTAAGTAACTCTGATCACAACCGCTTATCTCAGGTATGGTTTAGGTCTAACGCAGTATATAGCACAGTTCAAAAACTGTAACCATGTGATATAGGTTAAATGCAACGGTAAGTAAATCTGATCACAATCTTTTATCTCAGGTATTGTTTAGGTCTAACGCAGTTTATAGCACAGTTCAAAAACTGTAACCATGTGATATAGGTTAAATGCAACGGTAAGTAACTCTGATCACAACCGCTTATCTCAGGTATGGTTTAGGTCTAACGCAGTATATAGCACAGTTCAAAAACTGTAAACATGTGATATAGGTTAAATGCAATGGTAAGTAACTCTGATCACAACCTTTTATCTCAGGTATTGTTTAGGTCTAACGCAGTATATAGCACAGTTCAAAAACTGTAACCATGTGATATAGGTTAAATGCAACGGTAAGTAACTCTGATCACAATCTTTTATCTCAGGTATGGTTAAGGTCTATCGCAGTATATAGCACAGTTCAAAAACTGTAACCATGTGATATAGGTTAAATGCAACGGTAAGTAACTCTGATCACAACCGCTTATCTCAGGTATTGTTTAGGTCTAACGCAGTATATAGCACAGTTCAAAAACTGTAAACATGTGATATAGGTTAAATGCAACGGTAAGTAACTCTGATCACAACCTCTTATCTCAGGTATGGTTAAGGTCTAACGCAGTATATAGCACAGTTCAAAAACTGTAAACATGTGATATAGGTTAAATGCAACGGTAAGTAACTCTGATCACAATCTTTTATCTCAGGTATTGTTTAGGTCTAACGCAGTATATAGCACAGTTCAAAAACTGTAACCATGTGATATAGGTTAAATGCAACGGTAAGTAACTCTGATCACAATCTTTTATCTCAGGTATGGTTAAGGTCTATCGCAGTATATAGCACAGTTCAAAAACTGTAACCATGTGATATAGGTTAAATGCAACGGTAAGTAACTCTGATCACAACCGCTTATCTCAGGTATTGTTTAGGTCTAACGCAGTATATAGCACAGTTCAAAAACTGTAACCATGTGATATAGGTTAAATGCAACGGTAGATAACTCTGATCACAATCTTTTATCTCAGGTATTGTTTAGGTCTAACGCAGTATATAGCACAGTTCAAAAACTGTAACCTTGTGATATAGGTTAAATGCAACGGTAAGTAACTCTGATCACAACCGCCTATCTCAGGTATGGTATCGGCCGATTGAAACATAAACATCACACGAGAGCGCAATAGACCTATAGTCATGACCCATTCTAATTTATATATTTATTTACATTATCCTCTATTGCAATAACAGTAACAGTTTAGAGCAGTATCCATATAGCACAAATATTTCAAGACAACGAACATAACAGAGAACATATAAAAGCATAGATGTTCGCCGAAGAACAAAAAGTGTGAGAAAGTATATTTTTACTTATGTTTCATTAGACATTGTTAACTTCTTTAACAATAAATTACAAGTTTTGCTTATCTGCAAAGAAGGTGAGATTTGCCATATTATTCAACATGATAGGAGAATTCGTAGACATAAGATGAATATATTTTTGTATTGATTTTATAAAGAAAGGCTGATTGTCATAACCCCCTTTTAAATTATATGATGTTAAGCTGATGGTTATAACCCTTTTTGATTTATAAATGGCAAGGATGATTATGTGGATATACTTAATAGACTTGATAGTTACTGCGTCCTTTGTGATAGTATGTGACATAATATAGAAATGCTTACGTTGAATTTATAATAAATTCACTTGTTATTGATTTTTTTTTCAGATATTGACTTACTTGTTTTGGCCGATTGGAAGAAATAAACTAGGCAAATAGACCTCTCAATACACATACTTGGAACGATAAACAGCCGCGAGAATATCTAGTGAAGGGATGCCTTTAACTTTAGTATTGCCTCAAAAAGACTAACATGTATATGATTATATCGTAGTGCTTATTTTTAGACAGGCTTGTGATTATTCTTGCTGCAATGTGTATTACCCTATCTATTTGTGGGAAAAAAAACATAAATGAAAAGAAACCAGTGCAGCAAAACCATAATCACATCTAGTCAATGTTTCATTTGCCAATTGTAAGATACCTCGAAATAAATTTGTATAAGCACCAACTATTCATTTCTGTACTTTGCCATTGAAAAACTGAAAATCTGTTTATCTTTTCAATGAACATCTTTCGTTTGTAGGAAAACATAAGCTTCTTTTATCTTATACATGCATATCTGTTTATCCTGAATGGTTACTGCTTAATTTGGACGTCAATTCTAGCCCCAGACAAACACGCTAATATTATTCTTGTGGACAAGTTTCAATCCTTTTTTCAACTAGTTTTGGTATACAAGGGAAAGGTTAACCTATAAGTCTATATCCAAGGTTAACATATTAAAAGGCTATTGTCACGTAACCTTTGGCTTCAAAATGTGATGAAATTTGAAGAGATGATCACCTGATTGGAAAAAATGTTCGTTAAGAGTTATTTCTCCTTTTCCCACAATGTTTTCCAAAGTCGTCTGCAACACAGTGGTCTTATGTGGTTATTAATTGGTAATGGATAATCGTATTCTTTAGTCGTCATTCATCTACCATTGAAGACGTTTTTACCTCCACTAAAAAAACCTGACATGCTTTCAAAGGAAGACATTGAGGTATTCACATTGTTCGTGAAGCGCAACTCATCACCTGTGAGCTAACTGTGGATACCAAGCAAAGACTTTTTCACATGGAGATGATATGTATCCCAAATAGATATATCAGTCCCCCAATAGAAACTGTTTATCTACATCTGCAGCATACGCAAATGTACAAATGTACATATAATATCTCCCCTTAACCGCTTTCATCTTTAAGAGAAATGTACGGTTGATTGTTGGATTGCTTGCTTCATAACCAGTGCCACCAATCTTCGACCCTGAAATTGATTTGTGAATTGTTACCCATAACCCGTCACATGATGTGCCACTAGTGGTCTCACACCTGTTACGAAGTTCTTCCTTTTCGTAGTACTCAAAAATAGTTACATTTAGAAATCTGGAGTTTTGACGTCTGGTGCATAGATCTGCTGGTAAGAGATGAGCTGGTAGTACACTGATGTGTTTTCTATATAAACGATTGTCCTGCAATACTCTCAAAGTATAGTTTTGATTGCCGATTGCAGGACTATTTGTTTCGGGATAAATGAACACAAATGCCGGTACCTCGGCTTGATTTGATAGTTTGTGCACCTATTTTCGTACTCTACCAGTACGTTTTGTTCCGCAGAAAATACCTGATTTGATATTTGAATCAATGGGACTTTAAAATCTTAAAAGTAACAGGTGTATGGTCTAGTGAAAGCCATTGCCTTCATGTCAACGCGGTTTGTATCGTCCTTAACGGGTATCGTCCCTTGGATCTGCCTTCCACGAACCAGGGTTACGTTTTACCAAAGATCTCATACTTAAAATTTGCGAAAGTTCAAAGCAACATCCCCCTCTCATTCGATATTGCAAAATTAACTCGTCAATGGAATCCTCTTTTCGAGACGTTTCCAATGACTTGACACATTTCAGTTGTACACTCCCATATAGGAGACTATCCATGTCGATCAGTTTTAACATACGCAAATATTTTCATAAAGTCATTTAGTAGAATGGTACCTTAAGGTTTAAAATCTTCGTTTACAAAATTGCCGTAACCCTTAAACTCAAAGGTAATGAATCCCAAAGGTAACCTTTTTGTGAATTAACCCCGCCCCCCACCCCCTAAAAAAACACACGTTTGAAAGAATTGTAGAAATAGAACCGGTAGGACTCGTGTTCCACTGAGGTAAAATACATCACATTTTATATTATTGCAAAACTCAGTTTCAGTTTACAAAAGATTTATTAAAAATAATTATTCATGACAAAGAACATATACGGCATGGATGTTAGCGGGAGAGCAAACAAATGTTCAAAGGTGTATATCTACCTAATTATATAATTTGTATTAATTGTTTTTTCTTTTGGAAATAATTGACGAGTTCTAGTTCTTCTGCTTATTTAGTCAGCGCTAGAGAAATTACCATAAATTGCATCTTTTATAAGGTTTAGCGTTCTAGAACCTGTCATACAACAATCTCCATATTGAGTCATTTCATGCATAACAGTCACTGCTAAATTGTTCGTTCCACTTTTTGTGTTTGTTTCAAAGGCTTATATAAGGTTTTCCTTTTTGAAAGAGTAATCTGCAATAAACTGTATACATGAAGTTGTTTGGTAAATGCTTATCTGCGCATTCTTATCGGCCCGTTAGGGTATTGTTCTTTGTGTAGTAACAAGGGAGAGCAATTTTACGTGCTTATTTGACTGTTGTAGATACAGTCAAACTTGTGCTAAGAGGCCAGCCTATGGGACAGAGTAAATTGGCCGTTTAAGACAGGTTGGCTGCTTAACACAAATTGATGTACATTATAAATCTAACAATGGGACTTTCTGTTGTGACTGTTTAAGGCAGGTTGGCTGCTTAAAAGGGTGGCTGCTTAACACAACTTAGACTGTACATTGAAGTAACTGTTATTGCAACATCATGCGAGACAATCGATTCCTTTCGTTTTGATCAATTAGACAACGTATGTTCTCACTAAACTTTTCAAGCCTTTTATTGTCCTGCACCACTCTTTCCACCGTGCTTCTGGGGTGACATACTTTCTTTAAGAAGTACAAGCAATAACATCCATCTTTGGTACCCTGGATTTGGCTTTGCGTGACTGTTTTCCGTTACAGAGCATAAATATTTGCTGAATTAGAAGAGGAATTTGTAAAATTATGACGCCATCTTAAAAAACTTTTTCTCGATAACGTCATGTGACGACTTTGTGCCAAAAGTCTCAGTCACTGGCACATTTATGAATAACGTCAAGCCATTTGATATATACAATCTTTTAACCTCAGAAATGCATATAAAATGCACCCTAGAAGCATTAGGAGGTTACCTAAAGCAATGGCTATTCTGCACCGTATGAACATCTCTTTTTAATGCACAAGTCATGTCATAACTGGTCACTGATTACATTTACCCATGGATGAGTACAAAAGAAAAGTTTTAACATAGTATGATGCTTTTTTTGCAAAACAACCTTTACTCCTTTACAAGATAAAACCTCACTTTACCACAAATGATGCAGTTGACATTGCAAAAGGATTATTTGATCATTATAACAATAAAAGTATATCCTTTCTTAAACAATGCTTTCTCCCCAATGTCAACCCATCCAGTAACAGTACAAACATGTTAAACCCTATCAGTCAAGCATTGTAACCCATCTGGTAACAGAACAAACATGATACCCCCGACCAGTCAACCATCACAACCAGAAATTGCTGCCATCTTTGAACTCAACTTTAGTTTTTAAGCAAATTGTCATGTGACATTTGTGTCGGTAGTGATCAATCCCACAAAGGGAGAGCACTGTAAGAAGTTTGCCTCTAACCATAGTGTGTAATTCGACAATTGCGTAAATAGTCGGTGGATGGGCTACTCATTACAAAATCACACAGTACTCATTGCCTGTTTTTTTGCCAATTATCTCAATTATTTTGCAATTTACATTTTTGGTATATATACCACGGGAATCCACTTTGTATTTAGGAATGGTAGCAAATATTTCAACGAGTTTAAAACGGGGGTTTGTTGGTTCGAAAAATGGTCTATTTAAAATGATGTTGAAGCACCACCCAAAAGAAAGTAGGATCAATTATACTCCAAACAGTTCAGACGGATTGTGAGAATATAGCAGTGGCTTTCCGCCATGACACTCTTGGTTTATAGGAATATGATTAGAAATGGAAATCCAATTTTAGGTAAGTCCCGGCACATTTTCACCTCGCCTAACGGGGTTCAAGAGATACAAGAGGCAGGCGTCCTACCAATGCACCAATGTCGCCCACTGTTTAACTCCATCGACGATCGACCTACTCCACGTGGTAAATGTCAAGTAGCAACGGCCTTTGTAATAATATGTAAATCAGATATAATGGGTCTGACATTGGATTTGACCTCGCTGTAGCTTGTATATAAAAATGTCCACTTTGGACTTGTAGTGTACTCATTTAAACTAAAACTGTGAGGTGTGGTGGGGGCAAACTTTGAGTGTTGTTGAAGGAAACCTAACAGTAGGACATTTGAGATCATGAATGTCGTTTTAGGTAAGAAGTTCTTGCTTTTTCGTAATATGAGTTTTACTGTAACATACTGACTTTAGAGTTCGGGAGGCGCCTCCGTGGCCTAGTGGTTAGAATACAGAACTTGAAATCACATGGTGCCTCTTCGCGTGGGATCAAATCCTGAGAGGGATATGGATTTTCAAGAGAGGCAGTCTCCCGACTGACTTACGATATGCCGATGGTTCTACCCGTCTCGACCAGCGTTTATGGGCAGTTGAGTATGAGGTCTTCCTACATCATTAAGAGTCGTGCATCGCTACATAACTGAAATAATGTTGATGTGATGTAAAAACCCATATAAAATTTTTAAAAAAAAATGAGTTCGGGATGAGAGTGTTTACTAGTTTAAAGCATTGTAAATGAATTTATTCCATACTTTTGTGTTCCATTTTTTCTCGATTGCAAGCATTTTCACAAACACTCAATATGCAATCTGCTTTGCATTACTATATATATTTGATCAGATGGGTGGATTTGCACAATGAAAGAATGTTTTAACTTAAAATTACTTAATCGAACTTTTATCAAACATAATCATTATAGACTATGCCAAACGTGTGCATATTTCGACAGAAAAGATCATCTGAAGGTACTGGACATACCATCAATAAAGCAGCTAGCTATACCAAAAAATCTCCATTACCTTAAAGCTGGAGCCCTAAGCGTCATAGTCAACACAAGGGCTAGAAAAAAATATGTACTTCCCATTGATCATTGTGTTCGACAGATGCACTAACCTGTGTATTTTCGCTAAACCCATTACCAAACAATAACGACATTTGACCACTGTGTTGCAGGAGACTGTGGAAATCATTGTGGGAAAAGGGGAAATCGCTCTAAACGAGTAATATCTCCTTTTCCCTAAAATGTGTTCTGTCCTATCAGGAGATTATTATTGAATTACATCTCGTTTTGAAATTTCGTCTGCAAACTCTTTCAAATTTGGACAGTCGAAAAGTTTGGTAAAGATAATTCTATACAGGGTATAGGAGTTCGACAATCAAAAATACGACGTATTGTTTGTACGTTGTATGGTGGGTTTTATCGATTGGAGAAGATTTCTCAAGTCTGCTTTTCTAGTTTCAGCGACTTTAGTTTTGCTTTTCGGGATGAAGGCGGGCGCTGTATCAATGCCTTTTATCCTGTCGGAATGCGATAACTACATCAATGTCCAATATGTCTGGTACAAGTGTCTCAACAACACATACAGACATTATTCTGTGTTTTCGAAGCCCCTTCTATATGCACAAGACATTTGCAGGTACGTTTATACGGTCCATTGTCGAGACATTCACTCATGTGTTGGTTTAGTTTGTGACTCTTATAAGTTTAAATTTACTGCAAAAAGGATTTGTTTCGGAAACTATGTGCACAAGACATTTGCAGGTACGTTTATACAGTAGCCGTTGTTGAGGTTTTCACTTATGTGTTGGTATAATGTGTGATTCTTATGAATTAAGATTTACAGCAAAATGTTTTGATTCGGAAACAATTATCCCAAAGGCGCTGATCAGATTAATATATACCTTTGTTGCCACTTTTGCTTTGTTTATTGGAGTCTGTTGACAGGTGCTGTCATATGTAAGACATGCTTCACCATTCGTATGTAAAATTGTATGTAAAATGGTATGGCTATCCATATGTAATATCTAATGCCAATAAAAAGATTATATTATGTAATGTTATGAATAAAGAGAAATAAAGATATTACAAACTGTAATGCACCATGTCGTTCAAACTTATCTATTATAAAGACAGATATGCAACTGTCTACATTTGAAGCCATGCATACATGTAGTGCGATCACAACCAAATTATATTGAACAACTGTGTGTCAATGTGTGGCGAACATTCAGATTAGTGAGGAGAAGTGATCATTTTTAGTGTGCACCACTCTGGTTTTGGCCAAAGTCGACAATTTTTCTTTCAAATCAGGAGATGTATGCTAAAGAACCTAAAAACAAATCTTTACCTTGTTATTAAGGTTTTAATAGCTTGAGAAGCTTCAGCAATCATAGAACATGTGTTCGGAAAGGAAACCCAACAAATCGAAGTGGAATGACTTGACCCAATCTTTAATTTCAGTTCTAGACATTTCCCAAATACTCGTAAATGTTAACATATTCATGTCAATGGTGAATGTTGCTCTGTTACAGGGACCAAGAAAAGAAGAATGAGTGCATGAGAGGAGCCTTTTCAAAGTGTGATAACATTGACGTTATTATTGATGCAATTGGAGGAACTTTTGATTTTTGTAGAGGCAGCGAAGTGGATAATGTGTTCACTAATTGTAAGTTTTACTCGCTGAATAACAGCAGAACGGGTCCAAATAAAGGACATTATTCAAGCGTATTGGTGTGGGTTTTACATCGACGAAACAGTATCCCAGTCAAGTTGCAATGCCCGACATTTAATGATGGAGGAACTTTTTCAAACTCTCCTCATTGTACTGAGAGTTATACATATGATTCTTAATGAAAGAAAGGGAGATTACTTTTACCAAACCCTCCAAATTGTACTTATAGTTATCCATATCGGTCTGGTGAAAGAAGGGGAGTGACTTGTCCGACAGCATTTCCATTGTTGTTAGATTTATTCAATTTCATTTGATAAAAGAAAGGGAGATAACTTTTACGAAACCCTTTCCCTTTTTACTGAGAGTTATCCATATCAGTTTGATTAAAGAAAGGAAGAGAACCTTGACCATAGCCTCTCGATTTATTTAAAGTCATCTGCATTGTTTCGACGAAGGAAAGGGCGAGAACATTACCCAAAACTTCTCGATAGTACTTAAAGTCATTCATACCGTTTCAATGAAAGAAAGGGCGAGAACTCTACCCACACCAAAGCCACTGTACTAAGAGCTATTCATATCTTTTTTTTGTGAAATAAAGGGAGATAAATCTACTAAGAGCCATTTCCATTTAACCCCTAAAATCAAATACGAAAAGAAGATACCTTTTATTTGACCGCAACATATGAGTATAGTCATTTTGACAATACAACATATAAACAATCAATATATACTGGTCAATAATCAAAGTACATATACGAATCAAAATACGAATGCCCAACCGATAGGCACAAAACGTCGTCGCCTAAACTTTTGTATAATGTAAACAATGTATAATGTTGATAATTATTTATTGTATATCTTTCATCCAGACCTAGAAAATGACTATCAAGAACTTAGTGTGGCGTGTGAAGCGGCAATCTTGGGAAATAACAAGAACTGTAACACCCCTGTTATCGAACCTTGGGATGCATACACCACCCTTCAAGACGGAATGATGCATGTCTACAGGTAGGCTACATCGTTTTATCAAAGCATGTAAGTGAACAACTTGTACTACGAGACGCATAGCTGCCTACACACGAGTACGCGACTGAATCCATATGATTATGGCACAAAAAAAAACCAGAACCTTTGTAAAGTCACAAACATCTACTCTATTAATGTATAAACCCTTGGTGCCCTAATGTATTCAATTTGACTCTGAAAACGTCCAGATTTCAAATGGTTCCGAGAGAGCATGCACCAAAACACCCAACCAACTAGCTTAATCAACTTCCATGGAGAGCTAGCTACGCGGCAGACTTCTTCTTCTTCTTTCAGTATTTTCCGTTTACCAAAGCATATATTTACAAAGGACAATGTTAGATTATATCCAGGGAACTTTTAAATGGAAAGTACTTATCATCGTCAAATTATGAGGCGATATCTTATTTAGATAAAGGCGACACTGTCGTCTAATTTAGACACTGGCGAGTCAGAAAGCACCGATTTGTCTAAATGTTACTCGTTTTATATTACATGTTATATTGCATCGTTGATATTATGCCAGTTCGTTACTCGTTAATGGTGTAAGAAGACTCCACACTCAACTGCACTAAAGGTCTGGTCAAGCCGGGTAGACATCATCGGCATTTTGTAAATCAGTCGGTAGATTCGAAACACCGTCGCCAGGATCCAAGCACTGACAGGTCAAAAACAAACCATTAACGTTTAACAACACTCTACATAGAAAAAAAAAACAAGTGTAGTTGTTTGTTGCATTTGTGTTGTAGCAAGGTTTTGTTACTTGAACATGAATTTTAAAGTTTAACAACACTCTACATTGATAAAAACAAGTGTGGATGTAAGTCGCATTTGTGTTGTGGCAAGGTTTTGTTACTGAAACAGGAATTTTAACGTTTATCAACAATCTACTTTTGTAAAACAAGTGTAGTTGAATGTCGCATTTGTATTGTAGCAAGGTTCTGTTACTGAAATAGTGATTTTCAAAACCAGCTTTGAAAGACCACATGTGTAATGTATTGCCTACATTAAATAATGGCCTCTAAATGTCATGTAACTTGCATATAAACAAAAAACGTTTCAAACGGTGTAAACATACTTTCTTGAACAATCTATTATAATAATGAAATTTAAATCTCTACCAATTTCATGAAAATCACGTTTAGACATCATTCAGACAAATGCGGGGCATATAACCATGACAAGATAGAGCTATTTGAACAGTACCACCAACTTTCCATGATAGTTCTATATGGCCATATATGCTGTATATCTATATACCTGTAGAAAAGAATCTTATGCGTGGCATAATACCATGACTAGAACGTAATATTTGAAAATTATCCTGTCACTAGTGCCATTTCGGGACAGATAACTAGGTGCCGTATAACATTTGTGATATCCGGCACTAACCATATAATACATGCACGCGACTAATCATGACGTCATAAGAACGATATGACGTCATCTTTATATCATTCTCTACTTATTTTTTCCGTTTTTCTCGTGTTTTATTTACATTTTGTTTGTTTGAAAGAATAGATAAAGGTAACAGGATAAATAGAATAGATGATTGGTGTCTTTGAATAGGAAAAGTTATCGGGCTCGGCATCGGAATATTATCCGTTTCGCCTTCGGCTCACCGGATAATATTCCTACGCCTTGCCCGATAACATTTCCGATTCACGACACCAACCATCTATTCTCTATTTACCACAAACTTCCCATGATAGTTCTATATGGCCATACATTTCGTTCGCTTATACTTATAGGTGGGAAGCTTCGTTAGAAATGTGTTTTGGAGATTTCATCGACAGACCAAGTGTTCCCGAGTGTGGTATGGCATCTGGGCTTAAGGCGTTTACGGACTTCCTGGCCATCAAGTCCCTTCAAAACACAGTCGGAAGCATCATATACGAGAGATTCATCTCCTTGTTATTTTCACAGTACTAGGTAATGTTACTTGTCAAACGCAGCCCTCACAGTTAATGAAATAGGAGGCGACAAGCTATGGCTTTTACTTGGTTCAGTATGAAAATCACATTAAAGAAAATCCACCATGTAATAAAATGTTATTCTCATGCTTGACACTTACTAAAACAAAAAATAGAATTGTTATTTTTTTCTAAATATCAATGAAAAGTCATTATCTTAAAATGTCTTTAACCATTCCATTATTGATATCAATGTTTATCTTCTTTTTCAGATTGGATTAATGTCGTCTTCTCAGCAAAATGAAAACAACAAACGGACCAGGCACATGGAACTTTGAAAACTTTTTACCTAAATGATGGATAGCTTCAAGAAATGCACACATAGATCTTCTTATGCTCGGTTTGTTGCCAGATATATTGTGTGCAAATTGACATATGCATATTATCCTTTTAAACACCAAAAGCACGTCCGTAGTAAAACGACCAAACACCATCTTGTGAAGAATATTCAATATATCTTAATAAACACTTCCTTTGAAGCAGTTTAATTTCGGTTATCTCTTATGTTTCAAAGGAGATCTTATATTTTAGGACGGGACTAACCTTGTTTGACAAAAGGGAAACAGCTATCCTTAAATGGTGGAAGCACCTGTACACTGTACAACGGTGAAATATCTGTCCCCATCTCGATTTGACCTGTAAAATGGAGCAGAGATTAGTAGACAACATAGAGAAAAGGGAAGCCAATCTGATGCATCCCGATTTCTTGCAATCACTAGGATTATCTCCCATCATTTTTCTTTGAGACATATTAAGCAACCACGCTTATATTGGGAAACAACCTGAAAAGTTGATATGGTAGGGTAAAATGGGGTTGTGATCAATTGCGATTGTCGTGTTATGATATACGGTTGTTTTTTTGGAACTTAAGAATACTTTCTACAGTTTTGTAAAACAAATTATCCTCTCATGAAATTTTCTAAATTTTTGATAAGTTCTTTACAATTTTATTGTAAATTCAAAAATGAAAAATGAAAAAGCAGGTCGACGAGTTATCTTTTTCTGTAATATGACAGTTTCGACATATGGTAACTGTTTTGGGAAAAAATGTCAAAATGACTTAACCATCTTCAAAGGTAATAAACTAATTTCTGGAAGTTTTATTTTAAATAAAAAAGATGAATTCATACATTAAATACTTTATATTTCAATGCTTTCTTTTTTCAAATTATTACAATCTAAGGAATTTTTGTAGTCCAAATCGCTTTTTCAAATTTTTGTATTCGACAAAAACAAGGAAAATCAAAATGTATATTACAAAAAATGGAGGTATTTAAAAAAAAAACATTCATAAAAAAAATCTTATTTTTCAGTACATGAAAAAAAAATCTTGAAATGCAAAAACAAAACATACATGTTTACAAGTTGGTTTTTTCTGTAGAATGACAGTTTCCATGGTAACCTTGAAAAATAGAAGCTGCGTGCGTAATATGCCTGAGAAAAATATGATTATGTTAATGACATGTTCTACAGTTTTATAACCAAATAATCCTTCAATAGGATTTTCTAAATTTTTGATATGTTACTTAGAATTTTATTGTGAATGCAAAAATGAAAAGAAAAGTGCAGGTCGACGAGTTAGTTTTTTTGTGAAATGAGAGTTTCCATGGTAACCGTTTGGGGCAAAAATGTCAAATTGACCATACCGTCTTCAAAGGTAATAAAAACAATTCTGGGAGGTTTTTAAGCACAAAAAAACATGAATTCATACATTCAATACTTTATTGTTCAATGTTGTTTTGAATTATTACAATATGAACAATTTTCGTTATCCAAATCAGTTTTTCAAATTCTTGTATTCACTAAAAAACAACGAAAATTGGTATTATATTGCAAAATAATGAAGATATTTCAAAATTTATTTCATAGAATTTTCTTATTTTTCAGTATGTGAAGTAAAATTCAATCTTGAACCACAAAATGCAAAAAAAAGTATATGTTGAAGAGTTAGTTTTTCTGTAAAATGACAGTTTCCATGGCAACCGTATTTGAAAAACATTTATAAAAACGACAAAAATAACTTTAAACTTGAAAAATAGAAGCTTGGGGCTTACTACCGCTCTCTCAGAGCGCGAAGCGCTCGGAGAGCGGATAACGGTAACATACGTACGAGTAACAAGTTATGTTAACACCGGTTATACCATAAGCAAAAAAACAGGTGGCTTCCGGTTTACCTAAAGGAGAAAACTCGGGTTTGCTTCGGGTGTTTCCGGCTTTACGGAATGGACTGGTTCTAGCTAAATTTATTTTCAAGCATTACCTTTATCTACCAATACATCTACCAATAGTGAACCATTCATTGAAAAGAGAAAACTCGGGTTTGCTTCGGGTGTTTCCGGCTTTATGGAATGGACTGGTTTTACATAAATTCATTGCCGCTCAATGAGTTTATTTCCGCCAATCATGAATGAACCATAAACCATTCTATCGAAAAACAAAACACGAACAACAGGATCGGCGCCACCGCTTCAAACTTTAAATTGGACACAGTGTTCAACTCCTTGAAAGGAAAACGAATCGCCGGTTGTAGGTAAGAGAACTTTTTGTACTCTTTCATTTCGTTATAAAACAGTATATCTAATTAGACCATTTTCACCAAAATTCGTCGTAGAAAAATCGAGAAGCCGAGCCCTCGTCACGCCTCGCTGAAGATGCTTCCTCTAAACAAACATCCATCTGAAAAAACTTCTTCCTTTTAAGTAGAACTACAGCATTCATTTTTTAGTATTACAGTACATGCTCCCTGCAGTACTTGGCTAGAAAATGTGTGTTGCCCGGTGAAATAAGTGTTCACCTATCGATTCGGTGATTACACCCTGCAGTTAGGCATAATCTCATGTTTATGTAGACGGTCTATGTCATTGTTGCGATGTGTAAGGAAAGCATTGGGTACACATCGTGTTGTAGATGGAATACACTATTATGCTGACCAATAAAGCAACGATATCAACTCGTCAGTTGCTGATATGGATTATTTGTTATTGTTGGAGCTTTTAAATTGAGTACAAGGTACCTTCTTGACAATTCAATAGCAATTCAATAATTCAATTATGGGGCGATATTTTAAGTAACAATAACAGTATGAATTTCCTTTTCAAAAAGTGAAATACCCTTTTACATAGGCGTAGGAGCTGGGGGGCCAGCCCCCCCCCAATATTCACACTGGGGGGGGAGAGTATACTCTGCCCCCCCCAATATTCACAATGGCAAATGAAGATATTTGAAAAGAAATATGAAAGAAACAAAATTAAACAGCAGAATAAATGTGTTTTTTTTGTGCTTTATCTTACACCAATTCGCCTTTTGTTACGCATTATAACAAAAATCCTTTTGACGTCATCATTGCAAATGGCAATCTAAACACATCTGGTTTATCCAATGAAAACTCAGCTCACTGAAATACCCGGGAAGTCTAGATTGACGAAAACAGTGGTGTAAAACGTGTTCTAAGGAGTCAGACTCAATATTGTCTTCAATTGTTACCTAAAGGGGTCAGACTCAATATTGTCTTCAATTGTTACCTAATGCTTGAAAATTAATCTAAAACGAGTTGAATGTATGGCTGTGACAGTCTGGCCGCTGCACCTTTTGTTTAGATCAATGCATTTAATTTCAGCGTGCGATCGAGACCTGGCATATCCTTTGATTATTATTATTTTTTTTTTATTTAAGATACACATTTTCATACGCTTTCATGTTATTCTTATAATGTTATTGAATTTGTAAATGCATGAATAGCCATGAAAAAGTTTAGGAACATTTATTCTTAGACGGGCCCTCATCTGAAGTTGGTCCCCCCAATATTGAAAACGCTCCTACGCCTATGTTTTAAGTATTTGGTTATGTATGTCACCTTATATGGCAGTATTTTATTTTATTCGTTTCGTCCAGTGATGATATAATTCCAAAACATTGAGAATTTTGTCCTAAAGGTTTATGGTAATAGATCCCTTAGTTGTTTTTTCTTTATATTACAGAATGTATGATGGTTAGAAATATGTCAATTCTAAAGAAAAGATGCAGACCTGCATAAACATTGATTCTGTTTTATAATACAAGTAAGTATATGTCTAAACATGTATATTCTTTCTCTCCCCTTTGAATAAACAAACATAATTGTCATAAAGATTGAAGGTAACTTATTAATGTAATATAGCAAAGAAGCAATTCTCTTTAATGTGGAAGTTTGTTTTTTTCTTTAATTTGAACATTTTTGTATGATCCAGAAATGTTGATGAATTTGGTGTTGCTCACAATTTGTAAATAACTATTTCTCTTTTCTTTTTCAAAAACCTTGGTTAGAATGAGAATGAAACCAAAATAAGTCAAGACAGGTTGGACTATAGATTTTTTTTATCACCAATCAGCTCTTTGTTTATTTTGTCAGTAAACTGCTTCAATTGATTACCATCAGGAATGAATTATTTCCATTGTTACCAATTAAAAATTATAAGTCAGTTTAATGTGGCCAGTATTGCCAAAAGATTTAAATTTTTTATTTTTCTCTTTTAACAGCCAAATCTGATGACTAACTGGCAGAGTAAGGAAGGTGTAACAGCAACAGAACATTCAGTGATGTGGATATAATAAAAAAAAACAGATGAAGATTTACAAGGAGATACCTTAAATCTTCATGTTTGATCAGTGAATAGTCTTAAAGTTTAGTTTTCTTTTCAAAAGACTTATTTCATGAAGAAAATATAACATCAACAATGATATATCATATGTTATGGACATCAAAGGACAATAATATAGAAAAATTGAGAAGGACTATGAAATATTCTATAATGACGACACTGTCACATGTCTCATCTTTTCTTTCTTTCAAGAAGCCTTAAAAAAACACAACTCAATCAAATTATTGAGACAAAAAGCATTATCATATTATGTTAAAACTGCTTAGTAAGCCTGCAGCAGACCAGAGGAAGACAGTAACTTGAGTCATTACTTGAATTTCTTTTCTAATTATTGCATGAGTATGAAGGGAAAAAAGATGAGAGTTTAATTTGCATACATCAATGTTGAATTATTATTTCTCCTTTGATTTACCACAAAATTTTGAAACATATTATGACAAGGGGAAACAGGCTCAAAGAACATTTTCCTTGTCAAAATTGCTTTTATTCATTGGAAAAAGAAACTTTAATTAATACCTGTTATTGCTTTAAATTTGAAACATTTTGTAAAAGAAAATGGCTACTTTGTATATCATAGAGTATTTGTTATTTCTTTTATTTGAAGAAGTTGAACAAAAAAGTTTCTGTCATATTTTTCCAACTCTCAGAAGTGTTTTTCTATTCAAACAATGAAGGTCAGGGAACTGTTGATGTCAAGAATGAAGCTAATGTGCCAAAACTAAGCTGTGACTTTGTTTTTTCAACCAAATTGTTAAAGCAAGGAATTAGAATACATTAACTAAATGCTGTCTGCTGATTATCACTTATGTCTTTTAACTTCATTTCATTAATCATTTATTGCATACAGAACTTTTTCTAAGTTCTTTAATAGATAAAAACATATAAAAAAGCAGTGTTTCATGTGTTAACAAAGGTTTATGAATTATTAATACGAAAAATTAAGGATTTTTTTTTATTTTAAAGTTAAACGAAATACCTTTTGGCTACAACAAAGCTTTTTGTTGTTATTGAATGACCTTTTGTAGATCAGCAAAGCAATCTCTGGGATTTTCTTATCTATATTGAACAATAAAGAACCATTCAAACAAAGACCTGATTGGCTTTCTATTTGATGTAATTTGGTAAGACACAAAGCATGTAGATGAGTATGTTGTTGAGCATCATCTGAAACTATTAATCCAACTGACCCTTCTTCATCATTAAATGACATGTTGTTTTTTTTCTCATGCTGATTTAAACCAGTACCTACAACACATGATTTTGTGAAGAAAATTCTATGATTTCAAGCAGAAACAGACTTGTGGTTCAAAAATTATAGTTTGGTGGTTCTGTCATTGCATGAGTAGTTTGTCCTTACATGATGAATGACTCATTATTGATGAAAGGCCCTCATACACAGCTTAAGCAAGCTTTAACCTTTCCCAAAAAACAAATTGACAGAGTTTGCAGACGATATTTCAAAATGTGATGAAATTGAACAATATTATTCGGAAAGAGCAGAAAACCTTGTGGGAAAAGGAAGACTTGCTCGTTACGAACAATTTCTCCTTTTCCCACAATGTTTTCTAAAGTAGTCTGCAACAAAGTTGTCAAATGTCGTTACTGTTTGGGAAAGGGTTAACTAATACCCATATAGAACATAGTCCATCAAAAAGGTCTACCAGGAGACTTGCCCTTTTACTGAACACTATCTAAATGTGACAAAGATGACAGCTCTGTGATAAAATGAGTATTTGCTCCCCCTTAGTAAGCTAATTCTTTTATTTCCAGAAAGTTGTACTTTGAATTTAGATTGAAAAGCATATTCAGTATGCAAGTTTCATGCAAAATCCATAACAATGAGTTGAGAGAGCGGTCTAGATGCAATGCCTTTGTTCATATTATGCTTGAGAAATATATAATAATGTTAATAACCTATTATAATTTTATGGATAGTATGATTATTCTTTGAAAAAATTGCATACAGTAAATTTCGTCCGAATACAAATGTTTATCCGACTTCTATGCAAGAACCTCTTCGGTAAAAGATGTATTTACTCCCGTGGATGTGCAGATGAAGTGCGCAGTAAAAACTACCGAGAACGTCCTTAATCATCCTCTATAGTTTTATGGATAATATGATTATTCTTCGAAAAAATACGCAAACAGTAGATTTCATCCAAATAAAAACGTTTATTCGAGTACTATTCAAGTATCTCTTTGGTAACATATTCATTATCTCCCTTGGATGCTCAAATGAAGTGCGCAGAAAAACTAGAGAGAACGTCCTTTGACCTTTCCCAAACAATAACGACATTTGACCATTTTGTTGCAGACGACTTTTGAAAACATTGTGAGAAAACGAGCAATTTTTCTTTTTCCCGCAATGTTTTCTGCCCTATCAAAAGATTATTTTCTAATTTTATCACTTTTAGAAATTCCTCTGCAAACTCTTGCAAATTGGGACAGTCGAAAATGTGTTGTTTGGGACAGGGTTAAGGCCTTTTAAACAGCATATTTGTCTCATCACCACAGTCACCGCCTGCGTCCTAGAATCAAAGAACCAAACCTTGCACACGTCATCGTTGGTCCACCGTAGGCTTCTTAAGATAAGTAATTGTTTACTTCCAGTACCAATAATGTGTCTAATTTTTTTTGCAAAGAATGCAGTTTTTTTATTGCACTGCGTGCCAACGCGGTGCTTTTTGTATTAGGTTTGTAAAGGGTAACTGGTGATCAAGAAAACAGATTGATAATGTTGTAAGCGGCCTGTAAGTTTTTTGATAATTTTACATTTTGTTGTAAACATTGTATTATTACTGTCAGTGAATAAAAAACGTATTGTTTATCACGTTTTGAGTAACAGTTCTCATAATTTACTGTTAAATCAATGATTCATTGTGGTTTAAATATGGATCTGCTTTTTGTTTTTTGAAGCTAAAAAGGATATTCGGATCCCACCTTTAAAACACTTTTGAGCAGAGCAACAACGCATGTTTTCATTTTATAGGGAAAAACAGGTAGTTTTTTGTACTTGTTATGTGTATCTTATGCATCATGCCATATTTAATATTCTTATTAGTAGGTGCATTTCATTTCCGATAATCCGTGAGATTTCAACAGGGCCAATTTACGCACAGCATTTCTTTTGTACATGTTGTAAGCGGTACAGTGTGTGTTCTACATTACTCAAAACCGAAAGCAGCACACAGAGATCCACATTGGGTATAAAGCTTGTGACTGCAAATAGCTTTTGGATCCTATTGTTCTGCTTCGTAATGCTCTTATTTTATATTGTATACATGTACATACCAATTGTCTTTCGGTTTTTGTCAGCCTGGTCCTATTTCAACATTTTATGTTTCAAACCTTTCATCAACCTTTTATGTGTAATCTTGTGATTTTCATGCCTTTAAAACCACATGTACATTCACCTGAATTTCTTCATTCAACATCATATATGATGTTCTACATGAACAACTAAGTATACAACATTCATGTGAAAGTACACTTTCCCATCATGTTGTCCACAACTGTGTTTGTACACTCTAGTTATTTCGGCTAACATCAAAGGTTTCTTCACATCAAGTTGCTACAATTTTTTTTTCATATGTTTTACATGTACATACTTTTTCATTTTTGTTGTTGTTTTTTATTAAAACCATTTCATTATTTACAATGTTACCTCAGCCATGATAGTTCCATTGCATTTAAACAGCTGAATTTCATTACGCAACATCGTGTGTAACATATAGCATGAACAACTGTGTATACAGCAATCATGTAAAACATATCTTTCCCATGGTGTTCCTCACAGCTGTATAAACACTTAATTTTCATAAGTTTTGTTGCCATATCATTATAAACCCAATTCATTAATTCATGTAATGCCTTATTCAAGTTAAATGGTGTAATCTTGAAGCCTTTTTGCATTTATACTGATGAATTTCATTACTCAACATCATGTGTAACATATAGCATATACAACTGTGTATACAGCAATCATGTAAAACATATCTTTCACATGGTGTTCCTCACAGCTGTATTAACACTTAATTTTTATAGGTTGTGTTCCCATATCATTATAGACCCATTTCATGTAATGCCTTATTCAAGTTAAATGGTGTGATCTTAAAGCTTTTTTGCATTTATACAGCTGAATTTCATTACTCAACATCATGTGTAACATATAGCTTGAACAACTGTGTATACAGCAATCATGTAAAACATCTTTCCCATGGTGTTCCTCACAGCTGGCTCTTATTTTATATTGTACTTCGTGCCTTTAAATCCACATGTACGTTCACCTGAATTTCTTCATTCAATATCATATGTGATGTATTACATGAACAACTAAGTATAAGAACACTTTCCCATCATGTTGTCCAAAAATGTGCTTGTACACTGTAATCTCTTTCGGCTTACATCAAAGGTTTCTTCACATCAAGTCTCCACAATTTCTTTTTTCATATGTTTCACATGAACATACTATTTCATTATTATTGTTGTTTTTGTTTAGAACTACTTCATTATTTAGATTCTGGCATGTGGGACTTTTGCAAGTTATTGAGGTCAAAGTTCATCAATTGCACTTGTGCATACAGTTCGCTGGTAGAAATTCTTGCAAGTTCCATTTTAATATCTTTCTTTAATGTTTTAATATCTTTTTTTATTTTTTTAAGTCAAACTTATTTTCAGATGGTTTAATAGACTCCATTATAATTAGTTGGTGCATATCTAACTAAAAATTTCTTATAATTGCGAGCTTGCCAAGTTATAATTCCAATCTTCATTTTTTCTTTATTCTTTATTTTATAAAGTAACATTTCTTCAATAAAAATATCCTTGTTATATTTAAATTTGTCTTTTATTTCAATATCCATCTACCATAAACCCAAAATACCGCTGCATGACATTTCATTACTTATATCCTTCCAACAAACCGTTTTCTTTTTCGCAGTGCTTCCAACTTTGCTGCTTCCAGCAGCAATTTTTTACTTGTACAATTATTAATTGGAGAGCTCATGCAAAGAGAGGATAGACGCCGACTTAGATACGACTTAAAGATTAATCCATGACCCAATCTTGAAGCTGTGTGAGAGCAAAGCCAGTGTGAACATTTTAGTTTCGTGGATAAACTGTGTTGATTCTTTTAGGTATATGGCCTCTAATAGTCAAATATTTTTCCATTGTTTCTATATATATATTGACTGTAATAGCTACAAAATATAAAGCAGTTGACATACAATGACCACATTGACACAGCATGTTATGGTATAAGTTGTTGCTATTATCCATTCATTTTTTCATTTTTTCATGAGTTGTCTTCCTTTAAAACTGATTTTTATTTTCGCCTGATTTTTACTGATCTTTAATTTCGCCTGATTTTTACTGGAAGGTTTGGATTTCTGTTTGAAATCTCAATCTAGAATCATGTAATGCATCATTTTACCGAGAGTTCTTTAAAAAAAAAACAGATTTATCATCAAGGCATAAAGATTCGGTTTCCCATTAGCTTCAATGTTATTGGAGTTAAAATGGAAATTTCTTTCGTTAAAATCTTTTCATTTGTGAAGATCTTCTATGTGACAATATTTCATAAATTTGCTATCATGTACTGTTGGGATATGCAACATTCGAGTAAGGGGCCTTAAGTCGGGTATTACATGCTATTTTTATTTCCAACAATAGTTTGAGTGAATTAACAGGACGGTTGCCCCTCCCCCAAGGGCCGAGTCAATTCCTTCAATGTTTGACGTTTGCTGACTACGGTTTCTGCTTGTGTCATAAACAGGCTTATCTTGCCAGTTTATGGCGATAACGTTAGTATATGGCGTGTAAGGATTTTTTTCGCCACGTTTTTAATAGTGCAGACTATGTATTAAGGGTCGTTGCTGACTTCAACGCCAAATTGTCCAATTGTCCATTGTTCTCCCTACTTATCTATTCATTGACCTTTGTGGTGTTTTCATGTTTCTTGTAAACTATTCAACGATGCCTGTTTTAATGCTACACTCTCGCACAATCTCAAATTCCACTGTAACATCATTTAGAAAATGCGGATTCTGCCAATGCAGCTTAAAACCAACCCTACCTTATTCAAAGCATATAATGTAGATAAAATCACTCCAATTGATTAGAAAAAGGCATTTTTAAAGAATACGAATTTTGCAGCTTTTAATACATTAAATGATGTACAAGATGGAAAATTATTGTTGGTGATTATTTCCGAGCTATAGCCAAAATTTCCATTTCCCCTTATCATCTTCTATACGGAATATCAATTATTACTTAGAAGAAACAGATACCCTCCGAATAAGCTATGCTAGACTACAAGTATATTGCAATGCATACATTAAAGAAGACTTACTAGAGTGTCTGATTAACAAGTATTCCTTCTGGTTATTTGGGTACTATCGAAGCATAAAAGGTAGCATCTGTTTCGGATTTATTTGCAAACGCCAGGCCAAACTCACACAGATACTCTACAACAGTTATAATGACATGGTGCCCGTACGTTGATGACGACGATGTCAGAGGTAAATCATTAATATGGCTTTGGCATTGAAACCCTAAAGTTTTGCAATTCCTTAACCATATCTGTGTAAGAGAACACATTGTTACGTGTTGAAAAACGTGCAGTTAGTGTACTAACAATCTGCCGTTGAAATAAGCATGTGTTTTTTCTTGTAACGTGTCTCTTAATACTATTTCTCTGCAGCGCTTGCATACGTCATTCGGAATCTTCCCATTATGCACGTATTAAATGTCATCTCGAATAGGACGACAAAAGCTATGTTAATTTGAAGAGCACAATTGGCGAATGAGAGACCTAGATACCACTTGACAATCCTTATTTTTTTTTGTAATTGTATATATGGTCCGTTTTATTTACGGTTATTGCAAGCGCTTGTACTAATTCTAGATTGTTGGCTTATATTATGTGTAATGTGCCAGAGACCTTCTTCACTGACTAAAACATTGTATTGTATTGTCTTGTATTGTTTAATACTTAAATGTGGCACTGTCTGAGAAAAATGGCCCAAAGTGGGTTCATGGGCGAAACTAAGATTTTATCTTTTCTAGACACTATAAGATCTGTGAATTGAGATCCCATTCAAATTTTTACCCAAACATGATTTTTAGAGGAGCTTTAGCTATTTGTAAGGCAACACCAAAACAACTAGAAACACACATTTTCTTACATTTCTTTTGAAGCTATACATAATTTATAAAATTCATACATTATATTTTGAAGTGCGACAGTTTGTGCAAAATAATGGGTGCAAATCAGTTTCAGTAGAAAACAAATATCTACCGTAATATAAGTGAACTTTATTCGCAAAGTAGAGCAATTGGTAAAATTATGTCGTCATCTTTTATAGCGTTTTTCTCCATGACGTCAATTGACAATTTTGGGCCAAAAGTCTCAGTCACTGCCACAAATGAACTAAAATAAAAAATGAAATGTTCGCACCTATTATTTTTGATTTATCCTGTCACTAGTGTTATTTTGGGACCGATAACAAGGTGCCGTATAACATTTGTGATATCCGGCACTAACCATATAACACATCCACGCGACAAATCATGACGTCATAAGAACGAAATGACGTCATGTTTACATCATTCTCTACATATTTTTTCCTTCTTTCTCGTGTTTTATTTACATCTTATTTGTTTGAAAGAATACATAAAGGTAACAGGATAAATAGAATAGATGGTTGGTGTCTTTGAATGGGAAAAGTTATCGGGCTCGGCTTCGGATTAGTATCCGTTTCGCCTTCGGCTCACCGGATAATATTCCTAAGCCTTGCCCGATAACATTTTCTATTCACGACACCAACCATTTATTCTCTATGTGCACACCCGTCGACTGCGATGTCTCTACCGAGTCTCAGACGTAACGCTGTTATAAAGCAAGACTAATCATAAACCAAGATAACGGAAAACGTTATGGTCCAACAACTCATGCGGGGTACACAATATAGATATCTTTGACAAAAGTAGTTGAAAAAAAGCAAAAGTATAAAAAAAAATATATTTTCCAGATTTTACTGTGGGATAAATTTAAAAAAAAAGCCACTTGAGTCTGATGAATATGTGTTGGCAATTCCTAGGTCTGTTTCTGTCAAAAGTGTGCAAACGAAATCACATTGTAATTGCTTTATTTTGAAGGCAATGGGGTCAACATCTTGACATCAAGTAGAATTTTTATTACCAGATTAACCTTTCTGATTAATATGGCAACAAATTTGGTCTGAGGAAAATCTGTTGTATTTTCCCAGGGTCGCGTTTGTGGAAAATGAAAAAAAAAAAAAAAAAAAAATCATTTTCTTTTTTAGATTGTCAGAAGAAAAAGTAAACAATTTTTGTAGATTAGAAATACCTTTTTTTCTTGTTACCAAAAAGAATTTGACTACAATATAAACTAGTTGGATTACTATGAAAACAATTTTGGTCTGACAATAATTTGTCAGTGTTTCCCAGGTTAGCGTCTGTGAAAAATTAGCAAAACATGGCAAACCCGAGATTTTCCTTTAAATGCAGTGATTTCAATCTCTTTTGTCACCAAATATCATTTTCATTACCAGATCAACGTGTCGGTTGAATAAGTAAATAATTTTTGAGGGATGAAAATTTGTCGTTTTTTCCATGTCCGCGTCAGTGAGAAATGAGCAAAAATAGCAAAGTAAAATATTCTTTTAAATGCAATTATTTCACCCTCTTTTGTTACAAAAAGCTTTTGCATATCCAAAATAAATGTCGGATGAATATGAAAAGAACTTTGGTCCGATGAATATGTGTCGTCTTTCCCAGTGTTGCGTATGTGAGAAATGTGCAAAAATAACAGAGGTCAATTTTTCTGTTGAAAACAAAGATTTCAACCTCGTTTGGCACAAAATAGATTCTTCATTACATGGTAAACTTGTTGAACAAATATGCAAGAAATGCTGGTCTGATGAATATTTGTCATTTTTCCAAGGGTCGACTCTGTGAGATATGAGCAAAAGTAACAAAGTGGATTTCTTTCACTGAATACAGTAATTCCAAACTATTTTGTCACCAAGAAGCATTTTCATTACCAGATAAACCTTTTTTGAATGAACATGAAAACTCTTCTTGTTCGATGAAAAATTATCCCTGTGACATGAGCAAAAGTTACAAAGGCAAACATTTCCTTTGAACGCAATGATTTTAACATTTTTTGTCACCAGAAAGCGTTCTCATTACCGGATTTACTTTTCGGATGAATATGAAAAATATTTTGTCTGCTAAAAAAAGCCAATCTATCCAAGATCGGCGTTTGTGAAATGAGCAAAAGAAATAAGGTCAAATTTTCCTCAGATAGCAATGATATCAATATGTTTGACACAAAAGCATGTTTTAACCAGATTACTGGTCCGATGAATTCAGGATTAAAAGAATTATGGTCGGATGAACATTTGTTGTTTTTATCCAATCCGCGTCTGTCAAAAACGAGCAAACATAACGAAGTCAATTTTCCTTTAGATGCAATGATTTCAACCTCTTTTGTCACAAAAACCCTTTTTTATTACCAGATTGCCTTGGTCAGATAAAAATTAAAAAAAGATTGTTCGATAAGAATTTGTTTGTTTTTTAAAGGTCCCGTGTGTGAAAAATTAAGTAGAAATAACAATGTCAAATATTTCTCTTGAACATTATGATTTCAACCTTTTTTGTCACCAAATACAAATTTCATTATCAGATAACCTTGTTCATGGATATGAAAACATATTTGGTATGGAAAAAATATGTTGTTTTTCTCAGGTCCGTGTCTTTGATTTTTTTTTACTTTTATTTTTTTTAAGTTTTGCTCATTTTTCAAAAAAATTAACCATTGAAAAAAAAAGATAAATATTCTGCCTAGAAGTTATTATGGCAATTCGAATGCTTCTTGGTGAGAAAGACGTTGAAATCATTGTGACTTTGTTATTTTTGCCCATTTTTAGTTTCATCGGACCTCAAGTGTCTACAAGTTGATCCAACAAGTTAATCTGGTAATTAAAATGCTATTTGGTGTTAAAAGAGATTGGAAATTGCTGCTTTCAAAGCAAAAAAATGATTTTAGTTATTTTTACTCTTTTTCCAGACACAAACCTGTGAAAAACTGACAAAATTCAATCAGAATAAATATGTTTACATATTCATTCGACAAGTTAATATGGTAATTAAAATGCTATTTGGTGAAAAAGAGGTATAATTCACTACGTTTAAAGGAGAAACTTGATTTTGTTATTTTTGCTCATATTTGAACAGACGCGGAACTGGGTAAAACAAATTTTAATCGGATTAACCATTTTTAACATATTCACCGGACAAGCTTATCTTATGCTGAAAATCAATTTTGGTGACAAAAGATGTTGAAATAGTTAAAAATAGAGAAAAATGACTTTGTCAGTGTTGTTCTTTTTTCACAGACACAAACCTGGGAAAACTGACGAAATTTAATCGGACTTAAACTTTCTACATATTCATCCGAAAAGTTAATCTGGTAATGAAAACGCTATCTGGTGACAAAAGAGCTTGAATTCATTTCGTTCAAAAGAAAAATGTGACTATGTATGTTTTGCTTATTTCTCACAAACGCAGACCTTGGGGGAAAAAAGGACAAATGTTTATCCTACACAAATTGCTTACTTATTCATCCGACAAGTTAATCTTGTCATGAAAATTCTATTCCATTAAAATCATTGTAATCATAGGGAAATGATTGCTAGACGCGGACTTGCTAAAACTGACAGTTTTTAGAAAAAGAGTAAAAATAACAAAGTCATATTTTTCGTTTAAACACAATGATTTCAACCTATTTTTTCACCAAAAACATTTTCATTACCATATAAACTTATCCGATGAATACGAAAACAATTTTGGTTTGTTGAAAAGTTGTTGTTTTTCCCACAATGGCGTCTATAAAAAAGGAACAAAAATAACAAAGCCATTTTTTAAATTAAACCATTGATTTCAACCTCTTATATATGTCACCAAATAACATTTTCAGTACCTTTAACTTGTCGGATTTATATGTAAAACAATTTTGGGCCAATGAAAATTTTACAGTTGTTTTTAGGTCCGCGTCTGTAAAAAATAACAAAAATACCAAAGTCAACTTTTCCTTTGAAATCAATTATTTCACTTTTTTTTTATCCGATAAAATTTTGTCAGTTATTTCAAGGTTATAGTCTGTGAAAATTGAGCGAAGATAACAAAGTCAAATGTTTCCTTTGAACGCAATGGCTTTTACAATTCCTGTCACTTGATAGCTTTCTCATTACAATATTGAATTATCCAGTGAATATGTCGACACATTTGGTCCAATGCAAAATTTGTCGGTTTTTCAAAGGTCAGCATCTATGAAAAATGAGAAGAAATAACAAAGTTTAGGTATAAAAGTAAGGTACGGGACTGCCTTCTTATCTGACATTTTTAGTGCATCGTCACTTCTTGATCTGGTGCTTAAATACTGCATTTTATAATGGACTGAGCGTCTCTTGTGGACCAATGGTTGACATATTGCCCTAGATCTCGGGGTCCAGGGATCGAGACCTACCGGTGTTTTTTTGTTTCTTGGAAGTGTCTTTTGGTAAGGATTTTCGGAAACATAGACCTAGGGTCCGTTTTACTAAACAGTTTACGCTTAAGATTTGCGTAAGTCTAAAACAATAAGTCCTTTTATTTCAATATTTGGCAAAGCAATATTGCAAAGTAACACATCATTGGAATCGTCTCTCCGAGACGCTTCCAATGACGTGTCACATTGCAATATTGTACTTTCATTGAAGATGTTATCCATGTTAATCAATTATGACTTACGCAAACATTTTCCGTAAAGTGTTTAGTAAAACGGGCCCCAGGACTGATGAATGCAGGAAACTTATAATATAACTGAAATCTTGTTGACACGGTGTTAATTCCTTTCCACAGTGTAAGACAGAGAAATTGAGCATTTCAGCATTTTGAGATGTATGAGTATATATTACTGCTAATTGATAGGATTGAACCGGATAGTTAACTCATCCAAACTACACAGCTATCTCCTAAAGACATCCATTATTTTCGTAGATATAGCCAATCTGGTTGTAAGCGACAATAATCAATGTAGACACAATCAAATAATGTCTTTCGAAGGGATTAGTCATTTGGGAAACTTCAGTAGAAACTTTTGAAAAGACTTTGGGTCTGCATAAAGATAGCTGTAGGCAAATAGCTCTCATGCATTGTTAAAAAGAGATCGCTTAAACAGGATTGGCTGTATGTGAAACGACTTCAGTCTTACTTTTAATCAAGAATTCAAATCAAACGTTATAGCAGGAAGACCAAACCTTGCTTAGGTAGGGAGGTTTTGCATGAGGAACAGGAAAATGTTATGATAGTAGGTTCAATCGGAAATAATAAATAGACAACAACTATAAAGTACAATTGACTCATTTTATCTTTGTACTTTCGGCTAAAAACATTGAGATAATAGGAAAACACATGAAGAATTGGTTGAATTTAAGACAGAATCGAAACTTTATGCGAGCAGTGTTTATGTAATGTGACTGCTGAAATATTTTTGTGGGTTGACTATTTTGACACGAGATGATATATAGACATATGCAGCGTCAGCATCAAGCCTTAACCGAGTGAAAGTCACTGAGACCTAAACTGCGAAATAAGTCGACACTCCGGTCACTTGACATTGTTCCTTAGAGAGCAATCCTTAGACCATTGATCAACCAATTATGTCCATCAAAGTACTGAAAAGGAATAATGCTTGTTTTCAAATTCTTGATCGAAACTCGGGCTTTCATGATCTTAAAGGTAAAACATGAAAATAAAAAGTTATCTAGTGAGAGGAATAAGATAAAAAAACACCCCCTTTTCTATATGTCATTCACAGCAACAAGACAAGATATGAGTGTTTCAAGAAAAAGTTCAAGTTCATTTTATTTTGTAGATAGAGGAAGACAACATTGCTACGAGCAACCTTTTATGTTGTTTTCTCTGTACTAAAGAGTATTTATGTTTCTTTTACTCTATTATTTCTTTCAATTTGACGATCGCAAACGCTCACATACAGGAATATGCATACTAGGTTTCTAAACAAAGGCATTAAATCTGCTTTCGCGAACATTTTAGGCAAAGGCAGCATCTTAACGAGCTATTGTGTAGGCTAAATATCGATATATAGGGTACAGGGATACATAAGTCCATTGGTCATGTCCATTCGTTGTTCGTCTCATATCGGCAAGATAGATGATATTAGCTCATCCTGAAACAGAAGAATATCTGAGTTAATAGAACGTAAAACGAAGGATTTCTATGGATTTAGTACATATCATGATATGCCGATTCAAGAATACTTTTGTTACATTACTCATATTCAATTTAGCATGAACTTTGGGACTTCTTCAAAGATTTGCAACAAATGGCGAATTAAAGTTGAACAAGAAGGCCTCCACCAAGAAAGTCCATATAGACACGGCTGTCAGACGTCTAACACAAAAGTACTTGGCTCATTCCTCATTTGCGGCAATGGGATATTTTGATGGAATTTATTTTGGCAAGACACTGTAGAGCCCTGCCTTTTGCTTCTTAAGCTAATGAAATCTGAAAAAGGCGTTAGATAATCGAAACAGTGTAGTCACGATTCCAAACCCCATTATTACAAAAAACACACAGACAGGGCTTTCTATATGTAAAATATCCCTTATTTATGTGAAACCTAAGTCTGCTGCTATCTTTGCAATGTATTTTGGCGGTCGCTAAAGACAAATAACATATGCAGATCCCTGCATAGTTCTTGTGAATCTGAGAAAACCATAAAATATCAGAAATATCTTTGACACGGTGTTTAACCCAATTCAAACGAATAAGCTTACCAGCGATTGTTTGCTGTAGGAGAAGCATGGCCATGAATCCATCGTACGTAACGGATCCAACTATGTTAATAAGAGTCATTCCTGCAAGGAAATCCGTCACTAACTTCAGCCCAGATTCCCCTCCACACGCAGGCACAGTTGGAATTTCCATTAACGGAGCAAAGCAGTTAACCATATCTGTTGTCGCTCTACAATTGGATCAAGAATATTCGATTATGTCATAATGTATAACACGATAAATTGACGCCTTTTTTTCCAGAACAGAACATATTGCATTAAACAAGTTCATGGAACATAGTCACATTTTACATGGTTTATAAGGAGTATTATAGTTCGTGGTTTCTAAGGTAGGTTATGATCGATACGAGAATCGACATTTAATATCAAAAAGTAAAGAAGTTATTCAAATAACACAACAAAGATTGTTGCATATGGTTATGGACACTTAAAAATGCTTTTAAATATTTTACCAAATAAATGAAAAACTTTATCACTTGTCTGCTTCATTGTATGAATACATTTCAAGACGCGTGAGTTGTTCATTGTAATTCATTTCTACTAGATCGGATACTGTTAGAAACATTCTATAGATAAAAAGCACTAGACTTTACCTAAATACTGATTGCAGGCCATTACTCAGGTTGAGGGTCCCAGTTAGGAAAGGTTTGAAAGCTTGTTGAAGGCATTGCTTGTACGGAATCGTAATTGCCTCTTCACACTCATCGTCTATTGATGTGAATTGATTTTGCAGGTCTAAAAGCAAGACGGAAAGTCGAACACATTTAGTAAATAGCTTAAAGACATCTACACAGGGTAGCTTTGGGCATGTCTATGCACAACATGAGCTCGATTGGTTTTTCATAAAAGCATGTACCCAAAAGTATGCCGCTGGTGTTGCCAACACACACTACCCATAGACTAGCTTATAGTAGCCAGACTGGTAACTGTAACTGCGCTACTTAGGTTAACTGTTGATTACATGTATTAAAAAACTAAATGTTAAAGAGCAGGCTAAGATTTTTTCCATTGCCTATGCGAACTAAGTAAGTGTTGCAAAGCTTAATTTTCAAATATTAAGAAAAAATGTATGAGTTGTCGATATATTTTAGATTGTAAAATTACAGTTACACGTTTTCAATTGCATCTTTTGATATTCAGAATGAATTTATCAATTATGAAATAAATCATCTGTAAGAATATGACTCTATATCGAAAAAAAGGAAACA
This sequence comes from Cerastoderma edule, assembly GCA_947846245.1. NCBI lineage: Eukaryota > Metazoa > Mollusca > Bivalvia > Cardiida > Cardiidae > Cerastoderma > Cerastoderma edule. The sequence goes on from OX401409.1 coordinate 4,340,735, forward strand.
ATAATAATCATAATAATGATATAGTATTTGTCATGAAAGCGTTCGTGTCAGTATATAATAGGAAGACATTTGTAATAGATATAAATCATGGGAAAGCTGCACAGAATTACTTTTTGTCCAAATGATTTTATACACCAATGACCATAGAGCTAAAACTAATTTTATCTATATCAAACAAACCTTTTAATAAGATATTTGTTTGATTTGAACAAGTATTGTAATTTTTAGCAATTTTCTCAGGGATTAAACACATGTATGTACCGCATTTACTGGTATTTCAAATCAAATTCACCATTTTCAATAAAATATTTTCCAATATGACTAGCAAACTGACACCAAATTATCAAGCATTTTCTAGTATTTTTTTTAAACATCATCGTTATTAATTTGAAAGAAAAGGTTAATCTACTTCGAGTTGAACCCATCACATATCACAAACGAAATTAATTGTGTGCATCTTTTTCGTAGTCATCTTAGCATGGTTTAACCCCTAATAAAACTGGAATAATGATTTTAAACTTTTCCAAAAATAAGTAATATGTAAGAGTGTTTGTTTTTTCAATATCGTGTCAAACACTTTCGTAAAACTTATAATTGCTATGTTGACGTATTTCTTTAGACATTGATATTTGGTTACAATCGTTGAAGAGAAAGGTTACAGGTGACCATGAAACAAATTTCGTCACCCAAGACTACGCTGGAGTACTTGTCCAATGCCTTTAGCAAATTATTTGGAGAAATGATATAACTTGCTACAATCATAAAATACTTAAAAGCCTCAACGGTTATCTATATTTGAAACGTTAGTATAAATAATCCCATTAATCCTGTATAAATAATATGTAAAAGAACCATCCTTATCTTAAACATCACAAAATGTTTTAGACAGATGGTCATAATGTTTAAATTGCTGTGGTGTAAATAAAAAGGTCGAGCAGATGTAAAATTATGCTTGACTTGCCTCTTTAAAGGCCCATTAAAGGAGATTATTGCTATATCAAACTATATTATTTGGTTAACTTTTGGACAGATTCAAATAGTTATCACCAGAAAACACCATCAGCACAACTTAAATGTGAAAGTAAACTAGAAATAACCCAGATTAGCAAGTTTTACAATTCAGATTTCCTGATTCTTCACCTCTGACCTTGACAGTTGATACACACATTTTTGAACCTACCAATCAGAATTCATTATTTTGAATATGTAAACAAACAGGTTGTTGATAAACATGATTGAATTGGAGACAACTATATTTCAAGCACAAAAAACCTTATTTTTAATAAGTCTATTTAATAGGGTCTCAATGCATTCCTAAACTAACTCTCATGACTGTTATGAACATAATAAAAGAACTCCATATATTTTTTCAGTAATTTATTTGTACTCATCTCCTTTGATGTGCCTTTAAAAGATCACGTCAACATAAAAAAATATAGAACTCAAAGACTATGTACATTGTGTTATTCAAATAAACTTGAGAATGAGTACCATTCTGTAACAGTTTGTTCATTTCACAGTGGCATATGAAAGGATCTGATGTCAAAGTATTATATGAATCATTCAAGTTAATGTAAAATTGAAATTCATTTTGATATCAGACAAGAAAAAGAGTCAGCAGCAACTTGTTGTATTTTCTTCATCTATCATTATTGCATGTTGGAATTCATTCAGTTTTGAAATCAGACAAGAAAAAATAGCATCAACACATACATCCTATTGTATGAAAGTTCTAAATGTGAGATATCTCAAGATAGATTGTAGTTTCGTTTGATAGGATTTCTCAATAAACAAAGTGAAATCATTATTTGAGGTACATGTAAATAATGTCGATGGATTGTCGATGAATGTAAATGCTGTGTCCCTTTTATCGTATCCTTGTGGCTGGTACGAAACAAACGTAACTTACAATCGGAAAATACGATATCCAGGGTATTCCCGTTGCAGTAGGGAAATGTTGCACCAGTAGCCTGCATAATGACGTCGATGTTATCGCACGAAGCAAATATCTCTCGTATGCATGCTAGGTCTGTTTCTTTTTGCCTGTAAGTGAAAACAAATCTTTCTATTATACAATTCAATTACTCTCTGGACTAGAAACCATACAACTGAGCTCAAGAAAATAAACAATAAAAAACAACGACGAATGCTTATACGAGCTGATCGATGTACACTTATGGTCTAATGATACACATTGAATAGCAAATTTGATACAACTGTTGAACAACATGTTATACACGTTATATTTAGTATTTAATCATCTTGATGATGCTACATGTATGTGGCCCGGCGGTAAAGGTGTAGACACTTTGGCGTGAAAGTTGAAGCCTCAATAGAGGTAGTGGGTTTTTTTCGCAGGTGCGCCGACGAGCAACACAACTACAAAGTACATACCACATAGACAGTACTCCTCCCTAGTACTGACAAATTCTGTTAATTTTGTAACATAACTGAAAAGACAATTGATACGGCGTTTCACCCATAAAGAAATTAGAAAGACATCTTGAAGTGTTAAGCATATTCCAGTACGCATATCCTATGATCACATACAACCAACAACAGGTTTTGCATGAATTACTTAAATATCCATGCATATACCTTGATATCGGTTAACCAATACATGTGTGATTATCGAAAATGGTCTTTATCTTACCGACACTGGCTCTCTGCATATCCAACAGGGTCTGCTGAAAGTTCCGTGAGAGTGATATTGTGGCATCCAAACCAAGCTTTATTGACATCCTGGAAAACATCACACCGGGGTTGTTCATTGCGAATTGATGCTGTATGTACTTCAATCCCAAGAAGTATGGCTACGGCCGCTAAAACTAAAAAGCAAAATTGAAGAATTTCTAAGTCAAGAAATAAACGCATGAAATAATGATATATCATACATATATGACTTTGATGAATGTTGAAAATTGCACTCTTACCGACCTACAAGAACATTAAATATTTATTTAAGAGCGCTTATGAGTTTGTTTCTACGAACATATTATTTTCTCGTGCTGTTAAAAACTGTTATATTGTCATGAGACTTTAAAAACTATGCATATCTCTCTTCTTGAATACTCTAAGATAGTATCCGTGAAATGATATCGGTCTCTTTCGAACATTCTAATTTGCTAGTTATATTGTTTCCGAGAAACCTCTTAAAACACTGCCTAGACAATATTTGTCAGATATGTTACATTACATAGCAAATGCACTACGTTAAATCTTTGGAACAAGTATCAAAACAGATACATCTATGAAAAATACTGATGCAATTCATTCATTGAGTGATATTTCGAAACTAAGAGAACTACATCTTGAATGTTTTAAACACTGAAATTCATCATATTGGAAAATATATCGTAAGCATTCAAGTTCCCTACATTAAAACAAAACGCTAAGACACAAAGAGATAGAGCAGCTCCTTCTTACCTAATACTATATTCCTCATGTTGTGAATTCTTTGGTTGCCTCGAATGATGATCAAAAGATCGAACTGTCGGCTCGAAGTTTAAACAAATGCACCACACATTACTGAGGATCATCTGTTTATATACTCTCGAATATGACATCATGTTAAATGTCAGACTCATTACGTCCAATTTAAATATTATCGCTTGGCAATTGCAACTCAGCCTTCTACCTCATCGCAAACAAAACCCCGTGTAGCTTTTCCTGACTTATATGTAACTTAATATTCGATTTAAAAAAGCGTTCTCAAATTGGAAACTACGATCCCAGCTTCTCGTTGTGTTTGAATGGTTGAAAAATGCAACGAATACATTCTTATATGTAATTCTACCAACATAAATTATGTTAACATATATTCATTTCTACACATGAAAATACAATGATAAGGATGGTTGAACTTTCTTTCGATGTAAAATACTGTGTATCTAAAAAGAAAATGCGAATGCAGGATAAAATTGAATAAGAGACATTCCTGTTTATTCTTACCCGACCCCAGAACTGAGCGCATGGTCTCAAGGCTAGACAGTTGCAGACTTGGTGCTCTGTCGGTTTCATTTAGAGGCTTGAATTTTTCGACGTGCATCTCATTATGCGGATTATGTATTAAGGGTCATTACACCAATTTTTCCAAAATTCGCCCCATTTATCCACCCACTTACATGTGTGCTATTCCCTTGTTTTTTGTCCATGTGAATTATATCATATAAGCCCCCATTCGGAAATAACAATGTTAAGCCATTTTAAAAATGAGGATTCTCCGCCGTACTATTAAACCGTTCCTAACTTTAATTAAGGCGAATCATGCTTAATATCGCAACAAATTACATATAAGGCATTTTTCAACAAGATGAATCCTGCAGAATTTGATACATTGAAGGAGACATATGATAGATCATAATTGACAGTTGTTGTTTCTAAGCTTTCATCAAATGGATGGACATAATAACCAACCTCGTCCAGAATATCAATTAATACTTTGGAGTAATATATGCAGTTGATAAAAATTGTTCCGGACTACAAGCATGTGATAGTTGACTTATCCTAAATAGTTTGATTTTAGATTGTATTTTTGTGTTTAGTTGAGTACCAAACGTGCTTAAGGAAGCTTATGGTTTGATTTATTTGTATAGGCCGGGCCATATTCGTACAAGCAATCTACTAGCTTCATGATGAGATGACCCCTACATGGTTAATTGTGTTTTGTCTCAGAGTTGGTTTCATTAAGGATGAGCTTCTGAATTACGTACCAGCTAAGTAGGCCATTATTCTCAACGCGAGAAAGCTCACCAACTTGCTGAAACAAAAGTAAAGTATAGTCCTTCTGTATCCCAGTTCATACACCACATCAGTTTACAATCTACGTATAACTAAGGGGGGTATGGTTTGGTTAACTTTTCTCTGTTGTTGATTCTATTGCCAAGGTTTCCAAAGGCAGACTATATTTGGCATTGGTACCCGTAACATTTGGTAATTTCGTTACCAAATCTTTCTAAGAGATTATATTGCGACTCCTGCAGATACATGTATTAACAATCTACTGTTGAAAAATGCGCGCCTATTTTCTGGTAACTCGTCCTTTAATATCATCTAACTGTAGCGCCAACTTTAGTCAATCGGAATCTGCACACTATGCATGTATTAAAGGTCATGCCAACTAGGTCGACATCAGATATGTTGTTTTGAAGCACATTATAACAATTGACCAATTGACTTAAAAAAAACTTAAAGACCGACATTATCATTTTTGGGCAATTGTTTATTTGTTCCGTTTTATTTACAGTTACTGCGGGTGCATGCACTAATTCTAAAACTGTTGATGTTTATGTCTGTGATGAGCCAGAGACCTTCTTCACTGGTTAAATATTGATAAATTAGTATTGTATTTGTAACCTACTTAAATAAATTTAATGAAAAAGAAAATATTCGCTCTTAAGTATGGAGTATAGTGGTGTAAAAGGTGCACTCTTACAAAGGGATTTTAAACATTCAGCGTAGACAAAAAAAGGGAAAAGCATAATCCACGTAGCTCGACATATTTTTGCTTGACGGAAACAGTGTTTGTGTCTACGTACATGTGCAATAAACGTTTCGGATATTGCTACATCGTATTCTAAGTTTATATCGTTGTACACAAAATATACTCGTTGAAAAGCTCTATAATATTTGCGATTGTAATGCTCTTTATCTTTTTTTTTCTGAGCAGTAATGAGCCAGACTGAATTCTGTCAATAATCTAGTTCTAGAACTGTTACTCTAGAAATCTATGTTGCTTCTTTATCGGTAGAAGACAATTTGTGTCAAAAGTTAAAATATCAATTTCTGAGAGATTCTGTTGAAAGACGTTCTCGGTAGTTTTTTTTCTGGGGACTTCATCTGCGCATCCAAGGGAGACAATAACTATGTTACTGAAGAGGTACTTGTATAGAAGTTGGATAAACATTTTTATTCAGGTGAAAACTGTATGTAAAACTTTTCAACGAAGTTTAAAGTTTTCTAGGTTTTTTAGATGACTTTCAAGTACGGCTACAATGGAAACGGCCATTTAAAAAATTAACTTCAAAACATTGTCCACTTTACTTTGACATGTAAGTGCCTACATTCTTATTTTCTGTTTCTATGGTGTCTGTTTTACAAGAACAGGCCAGTACAAAACCTTATGTTAACCAAGTAAAATATGTATAAAATCAAGGAACAAAGCAATAGATCACAAACAATGAACGTCATTTTATGGGGAATGTATCGTTTTGAACCATCCACATACCTCACCGACGCCTGTTTAGCAAGTTGACCAGCCAAGGCATGAAAAAGTGTGCAAATGGTACCCAAAGAAGAGAATATACTGCAATGTACGTATTATATCCGTCAATGTTAGATCTATGAATGGAATAACTTGGTAACAGGTTAGAGAACCGCTGTATAGTGAGTACTACCATTTTGAGTTTCATTTTCGTTTTCTTTTACTGGAAATAATGGTGTTCTAAAATGGAGAAAAATAAGACGAAATTGAAAACTCTTGTTTTTTAAATGAAATAACCCCAATCCAGATCAATATCGACTGCTGCACTAGAGCTTCACAAATGTGTACTCATAGTGGAATACATTTAGTAGCTACGTGATACAATTGTTAGATGCATTAAGTGTACAAATTACATTGGGAAAGGCAGTAGAATATTTGATTTTATTACATATAAAAGAAAAACTAGAAAATGCCTAATACAAAAATGAGTCTTTGATAATTGACAGGCGAGTCAAACATGCAAACACCAAATGTTACGTATATATTCTATATTGTCTTTTGTATGGTATGCCTATATATAGGTAACACACATTTGTAAGGAAATTTGAAAGTTGATTTTAAACTATCTAATAGTGCACACCCGCTGTACTTTTGTATGTTACACTCTAAAGAATAATCATTGGAATCAAACTTAGATCGTTTTTGTTGGATGACGTCAGCTATAATTCCGAAGTCGTTTGGTGACCTTAATACAAAATGAACCGCCGTGGGAGAAACTGACATTTGAACTTTTCATACACTCGTCAATATTTTAAAAAGCTGATCATGGTATGTTCTATGATATGTATTTTTTATTCAAACTTTATAATTGAAAGATAATATGTGGTCAATAATAAAGTTTTAGAGACACCACAATTGTATTTAATAGGCAATGGTGCGCACTATTTTTTCCTTGACCGAATATTGCTATTTTTAGACCCATTAACAAGCCAAAAAAGGAACTCATGTGACATGAGTCGTCTGATCACGTGGAAGAAAGCCCTGCCTCGTTTCCATCGTACCGCGAGACATGGGGGGAAAACACCATACCCGATGATGTTACTATTTAGAAACGAAAACGTTTCATGCATGACTTGCAACTAGTCGGCAACTTAATTTCATGATATAACATAATAAATCATGTATCATTTTGATTGAAATTTCCCATCCCGGTCCCCGTAGGTTTAAACACTATCTTACTAAAGTGAGGTGCGTTTGACATCGGTCCTTCTATCAGTTTCTAAAGAATTGACCCTTCCGCCGATTTTGATTGACAGGATCTGTTGACCAATGAAAACGCGTTATTTTGTGTAGGCGTCGACTACGCTTGACATGCTTGTTTACATCAGACAACTTGGAAGAAAATGACTGCCGTTAAATTTGCGTATGTGCTAACTAATATTGCATGATAAGCGATTTTCACTATAGCTAATGGGGAAATGTGAAAAGGTGTAGATAGGGGACATGTTCAAGCGACCAATTGGATGTACTTTTAATGACATTCAATGTTTGCCTTTTCCGAAAATGAAGGAATTCCCGAGAAATGTCATCGGTTGAAAGAGCTGTGTTGGGGACCTGACCAACGATTAAAAGTCAACAAAATGAATTTAGACCGCTATAAGTGAAGAAAAGTAAGTAGATTATGATTATTTCTTGATTGTTTTGTGCGATATTGATTGAAACACAAAATGAACATGTGAAACGATACTTAAACACACAGCTCTATGTTAACAGAGTGGGTGGGCTAACGTTTCCACAACATATAAATAATCAAATTCAGAACTAGCATTCATTTGAGTGATGACATTAACAATGAAAACAAGGATATATTTACTCTTTTTCAACTAATATTCGATGCAGATTTGAGCTTAATCTCGAAAAAGAAAACATAACTACAACATTGTCTTGATCATCTGACAAAAGATTTGACAGTTTAATTAATGTACACAATATAATGTTATTGGCAAGAGCCCTATTATTTAGTCATTCCATATGTTCTTACAGCTTTGTACCATCCAGACATTGCAAACAGCTGAGTCCCATTACAAGCTGATCAATTCATACCCAAATTAAAAGCCTTACAAAGAGGATGAAGGCCTGAATGTCATCAACTATCTATAGCGTAAGTTGTCTTTTTAAAACTATTTTCTTAAATGACATAATGGCATAATACATTCTACTACATAAATGCATATTTGAATTTCAAAAGGATAATGAGAATATTTTAAAGTTTCCTGTAGCATGCATAAACAAGACTTACTTTTGTCTTTGATGGTCATTTGTACAGTGAATACAGATGAAAATCAGATTTGATGATCATCATTTGCTTGTTTATACTCCTAGTTATGATATTAAATTCTTATATCGGTCAATTTGCGAATGATGATCATGGGTGAAATGACACACATAATTTCAATATTTGAAATAATATTTAATTTAAATTGTATTTTTAGATTTATACTTGCATAATCATGTTTTCTTAAGATGTTTTAAAATCACTTTGTTTTCAGTTGCCATGTAGTCATATCTTAAACTTTCTTAAAGGGACTTACTCAGAGATTATGTGGTTTGGGAATAATAAATGTCAACAAGATTCATATTAACAATTATTTTCTCTAAATTTAAGACTATTTTCAATTAATTTACCTTTAAGAGTTTGAAACCCTGTGATTTTGTTAAATAATGTGAAGTGAGCCATTGTCCAATCAATACTTCCACGGGAATGCCGGTTTATAAATAAAGGCAGGAATTCCTTCTCGCTGACCTTGCCAACATTACATTCCAGTGACAAAGTATCTTTCCTTCAAAACGTTTATTTTGAAAACAATGATCTTAATTTGAATTATCCATTGGTGGGCGTCTTTATTTTTTAGGGACTAACTCAAAGTGTCCTGATAGTAATATACGGTAATTATTTGATATTAACAATTATTGTTACCAAATCGAAGATCATTTTAAATTTCTTTACTTGCTAACATCTGGTAATTTTGTTAATCTCAAAGATGATCAGACTTACTGCACGTTATTTAACGAAACCACAGGGTTTTAGCATCTTACAGTTAAAGAAATGTTAAATATTCTTTGGTTTAGTGACAAGGATTGTCAAAACCAATTTTTTACGTTTGTAACTCCAAATAGACGCATCTCTGAGAGAGTATCTTTAACAGCTCAGTAAGTGGTTGCAATAGAAACTCTGTTACTTGAGTTCAATCTCCACTGTTGCAGCTGGGTTTAGGGAGGTTAAACCATTTAAAAGACTGTCGCAAAACAAGATGAGATATGCCTTTTTTGTCTAAATTGCTTGAATGTTGATCAATCAAATATAAATGTTCGCAGGAGCATTTTATGCTTTCTTATGCAAATCACTATGAAATATTAATTTCTGTCTTTTAAATTGCTTATACCTGATTATACTGATAAAAGTTTGTCTATTTTATAGGGTGCTATGTTTGAAACTTAGTGCATTTTTCCAACGTGACAAATGTTGAGTCCTTATAGCAGAAAATTCTGCTTACATCACAGATAAAAAGCATTGTCTCCTGGAAGATGAAGGGGTCATTCAATACCAGAGTGTATACATATTGAAACTAACAGAAACCATGACTTACAGTGAGCAAACAGTGAAGGCAGTATGACGCACCACTTATCCACTACTATTCATAGTTGGATTGGAGAAACGGATGCAGAGGTATATTGAAATCCATTTAATATTTTGATTGAATGACCTGCAAATATTTGTCCTGTCAGTTATACAAATGATGTAAGTTACTTCAACTTCAAATCGTGAGAAAAAGCAAAACGCAAAGAGACAATATAAACAATTCTTTAAAGAAACTGATCACTCATTCTCACAAAGGGGTGACAAATGCTGTCATAATGCATTCATGCAAAATAAGAGAGATATACATCCACATATATGTAAAAAAAATGCTATGGTGACATTTGAAACACATGTTGTATGGAAAAATGCCTGTCCCAGTAAAATATGTGCTGATTTAGACATGTAACGATAAAAATAAACCATTTTCTGGCAAGAAAATAATGCGTTAATGTGAAGACAGGTATCTCTTGAAAATGCGGATCTGAATTTCTTTTAAACAAAGTAAAATTTTAAATTAACCATCATGACTAATTCATGTTTTCAAACTGCCAATAATTCACAAATCCTACACCAAACAGCCACATAGGGATGTTGTTAATTATCATAATTGAGTAAATGTTGGATGTTTTGAATCAAGCTGTCATTACCTAATTCAAAGAAATGATCATCGTTTCTAGTGTGACAAGCACTGTTGATCATAAACTCTACTATAAATATAACCATAAGCGTAATATTGAATAAACCATTTATGGGTCATCTAGTTTTCAACAGATACAAGTGACCATAAATACCATGCTAGACATATTTTGCCTAGGTCATTAGGTATTACCTAATTTAGAAAAATAAAATGTTGAAAGAATACCATCCAAGACTATCCATAGCAAGAAAAAGAATTCAAGTATTCATTATTTACAAGCCATCATTTCGGGACAGCTCTTGAAGAAATGATACACGAAAAAAAACAAGCTCATAACTAAAACTTGAAAAAAAAACCCAGATTTTTCTCACCTTTTTTCTCCCCTTAGTGAGAATGTGTGTGAAACTAAAAAGACATTAAATTATTTCTTTTAAAACTTTATGTTTGTTTATACATGTATATGCATTCAGTTAGACTTAATAATAGTTGATGGTATTTGATGTCATGTCTGTTGCACTTCACCATCTAAATTTGAAAAACACTTTCATAGTACATGTAAATAAAACTCTGTATTCTTTACATATACATGGTATAAAGTTGTGATAAAGCATTGTAGTAACCTTTGTGGTCTAATGGTAATGGTGGTTGACTTTGTACCAAGGGATCTTAGCTAAAGCCCCTCTGGTTCCTTCGGAGTGTTCTTTGGCAATCCACTTCAGACCCCATACCTTGTACTGGCTTCGGATATCCATAATATAAATGAAGATTGTTGACATGACATTTAACACTTAAGAAAAAAAGGTATTCATATCTAAATATCATTTTTATTTAAACTCTTTATAGGTGTCCAAAAAACCATCAACAGTAGGATGACCTTTGCAGTTGAGTGAAATTCAGGAATGATGAAAAAAATACACAGGCGTAGGATTGGAGAACCTTAAGGACTGCCATCTTAAAGTGTTGGTCTTGAAAAGATAAATAGTTTTATATTAAAGCCATGTGGTTTCTTTATCGGTTTTCCATTTGATAGTTTTGTGTCATGTTAAGGACAGCATGGAACAAGAGAATTGGGTTTTTTCCTGGTATCATAGGGTACATGTATTACGAGTTGGCAACAAACTCTTTGTTTGTTGTTCATAGAAACTGAATATATAGCTCACAAGGAATATTTATCTAAAGGAAAGTACAAGAAGTAAAAACATTTAAGCTAGCGTTGTTTGAGAGGTGTTGTTTTGGGTCGTCAATTTAGGTTAGGTTATTTAATCTGATTTGTTATCCTATATTAATATCCTTAACATAATTACTTATTTTGTAAAGTAGGATTTTTTTCAGGTTCAGTATATCATCTTCTTATCCTTTTAAAATATGTAACCCTAGGAAAAAGCAAAGGGTGTTTTATAAATCTTGTAAATGTTAGTCATATGTCAGATATAACTCTAAAGAACACTGCAGAAGGTAATCAAACAATTCACAATGAATACAGAGTATTTGCATTGGTGTCTCCTCATATTGAGAAAAGGCATTATTTTGAAAATATGACTGGAAAATTTGGATAAGGAAGAATCAAGGGAAAAGAAGTTATTAAATTTTCATACAAGGTAGTTCACACAAAAAAACTTGTCCATACCCAAAAGGATGAAGTCAAAACAATGAAACGTCAACCAGAGTCAATGAAACAACCAGACGTCACAATTAAATAGAGAAACTGCCTTGAGTTTCCCAATATAACTGATTCTTTTTTTAATTTTATGAATTTTGACTTGAATTTTCAGCTATCAATTTTGACATGTTACCAAATCATAATACGTAAAAAGTTAAAAAACTAAATTTCGTTCCACAAGACTGATTTCTGTAGTCACTAACACACATAAATGTATGCATAATAGAAACATACATTTTGTAAAACTTGTTATTTTCCAGTCACTTAACAAAAGACCTTCACACATGTGTGTCTCTGACTAATAAAAAGAGAAAGCTATTAAAAATATAAACATTTAAATACTAATAAAACTATCTTTGTTGTATTTGTCTCCTATTTGTTTTCCAATTTATACTCATATGATTTTCTAATAATAAATACTCCAGCAACCAACATGGATGCATTTGGCAATTGTAGTATATTTTGTAGGGTCCTACTTGGCCCAATGCAAAAATCATAACCTTGATGCCCAAAGTCTGAACTAGCGTTTTTTTTCTTGGGATGTCCTTGAGACATTTGAAAGTTTTTAGGCTATTGCTGATGAAAGCAAGCAGTTAAGCAAATGAAATACTGTTGACATTGCTTTTAACATTTACAGGATTATCATCCATTTGAATCACGTCATCCAACTTCATTGCCTTCAGCATTTTGATTTAATTCGTTGAAGTCTGTATACAGTGATTAATATATTTTTAATCCAAAAGGTAGACATCGTTTATGATAACATATAAACAGTACATACTGATATACGTTAAGGCTGTCTGAAACAATCATTTCAATATCTTCTTTGTATGGTATATGTATATCAAACGCGAACATGAGTCGTTTTGTTTTAACGACGTTGTTTCTTGACATTTAATTTGTTTTCTGTGAAAAAGCGTCTTTAAGGGTTAATAAAGTAAGGTATTGGATTGCCTTTATATCATTCTGACCTCTTTAATACATTATCACTTCTTGATCTGGTGCTTAAACCATGCGTTTTATGGTGGACTGAGGGTCCCTTGTGGACCAATGGTTTAAATGACGCTCTAGATCTCGAGTTCACGGGTTCGAGACCTACCGTTACTTCTGATTTCATGGAAGTGTCTTTTTGAAGATACTTTGGAAACGTAGCCAAGCCCTGATGAATCCAAGAAATCGGTAGCATAACTGAAATATCGTTAACACTCCGTTTATCACTATACATAGTGTAGGACGGGGAAGCATTTCGCCATTTCAACTGTAATATTATATCTAGTTTTGTCACTGCTAATTGATAGGATTCTCCCAGATGATTAACTCATCCACGCTACACATCTTTCTCTCCTAAAGCCTTCCATGTTTTTATTAGATCCAGCCAATCTTGATTTAAGCGACACTAGTCGAGTAGACACTGTAAAATGATGTCTTTCGAAGGTTTCAGTCATTTGGGAAGCTTCGGCAGGAACTTTTTGAAAAACTTGAGGTCTGCATAAAGGTAGGCTTAGGCAAAAAGGTTTTCACTTATTTTTAAAAAAGGATCGCTTAAACAAGATTGACTGTATGTGAAACGACACTAGTCTCACGTTTTAGCACGTCAAACGTCATGACCTGGAGACCAAACTTTGCTTAGGAAGGGAAGTTCTTCATGAATAACTGGAAACTGTTAATTTTCATGATAGGTTCAATCTGAAAGAATAAATAGGCAACAACTATTAAGTACAACTTGCTCATTTTATTTTTGTAATTTTGGTTGAAAACATTGAGGAAAACATATGACTAATTTGATGAATTTCAGAATCGAAGCTTCAAACGAGCAGTGTTTATGCATTGTAACTGCCGAAATATGGTTTTGTAGGCTAACTATTTTGAACCAAGATGATAAATAGACAGTGCAGTTACATCCTTAAGCCTGAACCGAGTGAGAGGCCCAGAGACATAAACTTCGAAATTAATCGACACTCCGGTCACTTGGCAATGTGCCTTAAAGAGCAATCCTTAGACCATTGATAAACAAAATATACCATCAAAGCACTGAGAAGCAATGATGTTTGTTTTACAATTGTTGATGGAAACTTAGGCTTTCAGCATATTTTAGGTAAAGACATGAACACGAATATTTATCCGGTGACAGGGATTAGACAAATCACCTCTTTTACTGAATGTTATTCATAGAAACAGAAAAAAGATATGAGAGATTGCCCCTTTAAATGATATGACGATGTTAAATTCAATGCTATTGTCAGTCTTTCATGAACAGTTTCAAGATCAATTTATTTTGTAGATGGAAGACGAACACGTTGGTACGAGCAACCATTTATGTTGATTTCTCTATACTGAGGCGTAGTTATGTTTCTTTTACTGTATCATTATTTTCAATTTGACAATCCGCAAACGTTCATATCCAGGAATGTGCATAATATGTATCTAAACAAAGGCATAAGCCTGCTTTCGCCAACATTTGAGGCAGGGGCAGCATCTTAAGGAGCAATTGTGTAGGCTAACTATCGATATATAGAGTACAGGGATACATAAGTCCATTGGCCAAGTCCATTCGTTGTTTGTCTCATATCGGCAAGGTAGATGGATTTATGTCAATCTGAAACAGAGGTATATCTGAGTTTATTGAACGTAAAACGAAGGATTTCTTTGAATTTAGTACATGTTATAATGTGCCGATTCATAAATACTTTTGTTACATTACTCATATTAAATCAAGCATGAATCTTTGGACTTCTTCAAAGATTGGCAACACATGACGAATATAAGTTATGCACGAATGTTTTCATCAAGAAATACTATAGAGACACGGCTGTAATACTTCTAACACGGTCGTGCTTGGTTAACACGGTGGTGCTTGGTTCATTCCTCATCTGCGGCAATGGGATTCTCTTGTGGCAATGTAAATTGGCAAGTTACTGTAGAGCCCAGCCTTTATCTGCTTAAGCTAGTGAAATCTGGGAAAGCCGTTAAATAATCGAAATACTGTAGACACGGTTTTAAACCCCATATTTAAAAAAAACACAGACGAAAATTTCTCGTATTTATGTCAAACCATAGTTTGTCGCCTTCTATGCATTGTACTTTGATGGATGCTTAAGACAAATAACTTTTGAGGAGCCCTAAGTAGAGCTGGTGAATCCCGAATACCCGGAATATAACCGAAATATTTTGACACGGTGTTTAACCACATCCAGACGAATTATCTTACCAGTTATTGCTGTACTGTTGAAGAAGCACGGGCATAAATTCATTGTACGTAACGCTCCCAATTATGTCAAGTAGAGTCATCCTTACAAGGAGATCCGTCAGTAACCTCAGCCCAAATTTCCTACCACACCCAGGCACAGTCGGCATTTCCGCAAACGGTCCAAAGCAGTCAAACACAGCTGTTGTCGCTCTAAATTCATTTCAAGAATATATCTGTTCTTTTGTAATACACAACACGCTAATAAGGCTCTATTTCAATAATTAAACGACTTTCCTATTAGAATAGAACGTATTTCATTAAACAAGTACACTGAACACTTTTACATTTTGCATGGCTTGTATTAAGTGTTTTATTATATTACGTGGTTTCCTAGGAAGGTTAGGATCAATACGAGAATCAATATTTTATATCAAAGAGTGAAGAAGTTATTCAAATAACAAAACAAAGATTGTTGTGTATGATTATGGACATTTTAAAAGGTTTGACGAGCCTCCAGTGCTGTTTTTATGTATTTAACCAAATTAATAAAAAAAAAAGCTTCACCATGTGTCTGCTTCATTGTATGAATATATTTCAAGACGGTCGAGTTATTCACGTTCATTCGTTTCGAGTAGATTAGAAACAAATAGAATTATTCTGTAATTCAAGAACAATTACAAATAGAAACAGACTAGATTTTACCTATATCTTTCTTGCAGTCCGTTACTAAGGGTAAGGGTTCCATTAAGTAATGGATCGTAAGCTTGTTGAAAACATTGCATGTTTGAATACGAAATTGTCCGGTCACACTCCTCAGTTATTGATCTGAACTCATTTTCCAAGTCTGAAAAGACAGAAATTCGTTAATGTTAAGTAAAAAGCTTAAAGACATTCGTATAGGGTACTTTTGGAACTCGGTTGGGTTGTTATCAAATTTTCACGATGGCATAATAAAGCATCTAATATCAAAATACTACATACATCATTCAAGCACATTTTTGTCTAAATTCATTGAGCTTTCGATACCGACGAAGACACAGGATCAGTACATACTTGCTTTTCACTATATCAATCATTATTGCATGTTGAAATTCATCAGATTTGAAATCAGGCAATAACAGGATCAGTTCATATTTCCTTCGTGTTGTATGAAAGCTTTTAATCTGAGACATCCAAAGGTAGATGAAAGTTTGGGTTGACATAGTTTCTCACCAACAAAATGAAAATATTGATTGAGGTAAAGATTGTGTATTCTATTTCGGAGGTGGCCCTTTAGCTCATTCCAGTGGCTGGTATGAAACGAACGTAACTTACAAGCAGAAAATACAGTATCCAGTGCACTGCCCTTGCAGTAGGAAAATGTCGCCCCAATAGCCTGCATAATGGCGTCGAGGTTATCGCACGAAGAGAATATGTCTCGCATGCATGCCATGTCTGCTTCCTTTTGCCTGCAAAAGAGAAAGGAAAACTCTGTTATACAAATTCAAAGACTCTCTTAAAGAAGACTATGGACCCAGCTCAAGAAAATTAACAATAAAAGAAAACGACCTCTGCTTACATACGCTGTACACTTATGATCTAATGATACACATTAAACGCTATAATTAATTTAGCTTTTGAACGTGTTTTACAAGTTCTTTTTCACCATCTTGATGGTTCCACATTGTTCATTATAAACCCTTTGAAACGTCAATTGGAACCTCAATAGCGGCAACTGTCTTTTTTCGTGGGAGCGTCCAAGGCAAACACTATTACAAAGGACATGGAATCAGAAAGTACTCCCTAGTACTGGCAAATTCTGTAAAATCTGTATTGTAACTGAAAAAACTGTTTATACGGCGTTGTGTCAATAAAGAAATGAAATAAAGATATTGATGTGTTAAGCATATCGTAGTATGTATATCTTATAGTCACATACAACCAACGATAGATATTGCAGGAAAAACTCTAAAAAACAAAAAAAGTCATGCATATACGTTAATATCGGTTAGCCGATACGTATGAGAGAATCGAAAACGGTTTTTATCTTACCGACACTGATTCTCTGCATCACCGAGAGGGTCTTCTAAGTAAATCGTGCGTGTGATGTTGTGGCATCCTTGCCAAGTTTCTTGGACATCCCAATACAGATCACACTTAGGTTGTTCATCGCGAATTGATGCTGTTTGTACTTCAATCCCGAGAAATATTGCTGCGGCCGCCGAAACTGAAAGCGCAAAACTGAAGGATTTACATGTAACATGCAGTGATTTTTTTTTCTAAATGTAATCAATGGGCTTTTTTTTACCAAAACTTAAAAATCAATGGGTTTTTCTATAGAAAAAAGATTAAGATGATTGAAAGTAATGAGTTTATGTGAAATTCTATGAGATTTTTTGGGCCAAGATTTATCACTGAACATGTGCCGTCAATACACCCTCAACAGACATATTCGGAACCGATTTATCAACTGTTCTTTGACAGGCACTCGGGGAAAGATGCTTTCTGAATTCGCTCACTGCCATTCCTGGAAGGTGGAATGAATGTTATCGTATTGGATTTTGATTTCATTTCATACCACATGATATCAGAGAAGTTATATGGCATTTGTCCGAATTATTTTATTTTTTTTTTATAATGAAATAGCGTTGCGACCATTTTACATTAGAGGCAATCGTTATTTATTTCGATCATGTGGTCTTAGATGTTGTTTTGTTTTCATGCAAACAAAACACTAAACTGCGTATTCTTTCACTGTTTGTTGAAAAGTTTGCATTGAATTTGTAATGTGGAACAGGAAATTCAAAATACAATTGAAAATAAGATATTTCGATTGTTTTGGTTATAATTAACAATTTAAGTAATGTAAGAAGCGATTATTCATCAATTCTATCAATAACTGATAATTTTGAGAATAATTCAGTTTTGTAAGGATCCTTGCACTCGTATATAATCGTACGTAAATTCCATTACGTTGTTGTTGATTTGTTAGACTTTTGTTACATCTTTTAAATAGGAGAGTATCATGAGTTGTTGTAGGCATGCCTTATTTTTCTCCTTTAAGAGAGCAAAAGTTCGCGAAGAGTTTGCCGTTCAATAGTGTTTTCCAAAGTGTTTGCCGCAAACGTGTTTTTCTTATTCAAGGCAGGACTGAAAGAATATCCCTCGTTAAGCACAATCAATTCGTAGGGAATGCATAACGCTATTAGTGGAAATATCTAAGGTAGAATTCGTGATAAATTCTGATTTTCTATTACTTATGCTTTTGAGAAATCTCTGAAAACGTGGAAAGGACATATCATTCAGAAATGTTACAGAAGCACTTACCTAAACATATATTCCTCATTGTAGTACTTGTTTCAGAACCGTGTTGTCTCTGATTGTAATCAAATTATTCGCACCACTCAATTCACAGTCTCAACGAATACATTGCATATGGATGTTGTTTGTCTGTTTATATACCAGAAGAAGTGTGTTGTTTAATGTCATACTCATTACATTCAATTTTAAAATTATCTCATGAACGTTGTTATTCAGCCTTTTACATAAAGGTCAAAACTGCATAACATCTCTTACATTAACTACTTTTGCTATACTTTATAGGTTTGGTAAAACAATGTCAAATCTTACTCCATAACCTTTTACTACGACAAAAGCCTCAACTTCCTAACTCAGTCCATGCAGGTTCCAGTCTGTTTTCGACCTATAACTGGTGATTAGGTTTTAATCTTGTCAATGCTACAAAAAGTACTATACAAGACGGCTTTAACGACTTGTGTGTTGGTATATGGCACATATCAGTCTTCAGTTAAGGCAACACGTTCAATAATTTCTTGATATAGCATTTCCATTGATGTACACATCGGTATGGCATTCGTATTATGTGTGTGTGTGTGGGGGGGGGGGATCAAAGTCCGTATGTCTTGATTTAGACTTGCACCTATAGTATAGATGTACTGAAAGGTTCGTGTTTGCAATGTTCTCGTGTCTGATACCAAATATAAAAGTATGTAAATTGGAAAAACAAGATAATTGACTGCAGACTTGTGGAATGTACCATCGTTTATTTTCACAAATGCCATTATATAGATCGTGTGCACTCTAACCAGGGCATCATTTTGTTCTCGATCAAGAGCATGTGAAGAACGTGTACTTTACACAAAGTGGTGATGTCTCATTAGATTAGCCTTTAGTAGAGGTTCAACGTTTAGCAAGCCGGCTCCAATTTAGTGGAACTTTACGCAGATTTTTGTAGATGGATACTATACATTAATTTCCGTTATATGACGTCTATAAATATGATGTTGACACCGGCGAAATAACTCGGCTTGGGTTTTCCAGAACGCGCCGACACGTGACTAGACCTAGCCATGGAAACAAAGCAGCTGTAAGTCAATCAGATGTCTTCACCGATTTTACAGAAAGTTTACAGAGCTTAACGGATGGCCTGATGGAGGGTGAAGGTCGAGGCCCACGTGCTGTTAAGAAAACATGTACTGACATAAACAGTATCTCCTGGAACCTAGCTGGTCTGAGGAAATATTCTGATTGTCATTCATTTTTTATGTTTTTTTTACGAAATTTGACATTATTGGCAAGGTTGTAATTTGGAGTGACTTTGATAGTGAATTTTCAAATATATTGTCTAATTATACATTATTTGACTCTGTTAGAGCTAAGCTCTATTTTCTTTCAGGAATAGTGGTGGTTTAGGAGTTTTCGTCCGTTGTGATCTTTTAAAGAATAATTGTGTAACTCGCATCTGTAAAAGATATTTCTAACTGTGTTGTATTGTATATCAAATAAAGCGTATTGGATTCTATGAAACATATCATATTTGTTGTAACATATGTCACGTGAAGAGTCTTAAACATACAATAACTTAGAGGAGCGTAATGGTGTTATAATTTTAAACTACACTGTCGAGCACTGGTTATCCCAATTGTTATGTTTATTTGTATGGTGACTTCAATGCAAATACCTTTTATATTATATAACCGATGATACTTTGAGTAATGTTTTTAATGTCGAAGGTGATTAAACATCAGCCGAGTTACATAGTTATTTCCCTTTGAAAAATCCAAATGGATCATCAGTCGCATAGACTAATTTTACCAAGCTTGCGAGGAAAGTTAAAATGCGTCTTCGAATGAAATAAGAATTGCCATCAATGTTGGTATTAATTTAGCAATCATTAAATTTACAAACATATATAAAAATGCTGCGCCTTGGAAGAACTTTAGTCATACTAGTTTACGATGTAATAGTTATAATGAACCTTGGTGGAATTATTACTGATATGAAGCTAAAACCAGAAAATTGTCCTCGCTTCAAAAATTTAGATTGACAGAAAACGAGTATGACTTTAAAAGGCTAGAAAACATCATTGGGGCATGTGTTCTAGAAGAAAGTTTGACTATAAAAAGAGGGAACGTGAAAACTTAGAGAATTGTTGAGGCAACCAACTCGGATTTTGGAAGACTTTGAAAAAAGAAAATATTTCTATAAGTCATGTGGATGTTATTAATTAGTCAAATTTGAATAAGTGAATTGGTCATTTCAAAGCATTACTAAAAAAGACAGCCAAGCATACTTAGATCAAGATTTATATTTTCCAAGTGATAGCGATTATTTATTAAATGCACCCATCACAGTTAATGAAGTAAAATGAAGTATGTCCAGATTGAAAGTGGGGAAATGTTCTGGTAGAGATGGGTCATGAATTTTACAAATATACATGTGATCTTATTGCACCTTTTTTGATGCTCATTGCTTAATGAAGTACTTAATTCTGGTAATTTCCCCCGAAGCATGGAGTGACAGTGTAATTATTGCAGTAAACAAATCGGCTCAATGGAAGACCCATCGAAGTATAAAGGAATTTCACTTTTAAATATCATGAATAAGATATTTGCTAATATGATTATACAATATATAAATGGGTATAAACATGTTATCTGATCGATAAAAAGCAAGCTGGCGTCCGTGCAGGATACTCAGTAAATGATAATTTATTTACATTACAGAGCATGGTACAAAAATACATTTCCTCACCTGGAGGACATTTTTATGTTTTATATGTAGACTTTCAAAAGGCTTTCGACTCTGTAGTTCATGAAAAATTGTTCAATGTCCTGTTTCAAAAAGGCCTTAATGGAAAGATGTTTTATTTGTTTTATCTATGTACTCGAACTTGAAGTCATACTTACGTAAAGGAAAGAAACTATCACAACAATTTTTGAGCAATATTGGAGTGAGGCAAGGAGACGTAACCAGTCCTATACTTTTAACCTTTTCATTCAAGAGTTGTCTTACCTGAATAACGGAAGTTTTAGGGGTATTACTATATCAAGAGGTATTGCTCCAATACCATGTTTACTCTACACTGATGATGTTGATCAGTGTGCATATTCGGTCAACAACTTACAACAGCAGCTGACTAAACTATCAGAATTTTGTCATGGCACTAAATTATCAATTGACATGAAGAAAACGCAGATTACTGTTTTCAGATATGGCGGTCCCTTAGCATTTAGATGATAATAGAAATGACACTTGTTTAATGTACAAATACATGGTCCTCCTTCTTACTCCTAAATTAGTATGGCCAGCAAGTAAAAATAAATTAGTTTCTAAAGCTAAAAAGGCTTTTTTGCAATTAATAGATTAATAGACACCAAAGTAAGTAATTTACACATGATTAATATTTTACATTATTTGATTCCATGGTTGCTCCAATCCTTACAATTGGTGAAGAAATTTGGGGCTTCAATAATTACTCTGAGGTCATTGAAAGGGTTCAGATACAATTTTGTCGTATATCTTAAGGCATTAATAGTTTTGTAAACAGTAATATTGTCCTTACTGAATGTGAAAGAAAACCCTTATGTGTAATTTATCAAACAAAAGTAATTAAATACTGTTGTAAGATCCTCCAAATGTCGGACTCATGGAATCCTAAACAATATTATTGCATGTTAAAATCGTATGATGCTATAGGGAGAGTGATTGTGGCTTCACAAGTTAAATCACTTCTCAGTATTCATTGCTTTGCTTTTGCTTGGTTTTCCCAAAACATTAGTATTTTTTTTTATCAATTTTGTATTAATTTTAGTACATTTTATCAAACAATTCAAAACAAGGACATCTGATTGCTTTATTAGAAAAATAATAAAGATATGATTAATTTTTTTCTCCATATATTTTCTTTAAAGACATATTCATATACCGAAAAATTGTGGAATGGACCATCCATGCGTTTTTCAAAGAGTCATTATGGCATTAGTGTATACATTATCCAGGGTTCAACAGCCTTCTATACCAAGACCATGTGAAAGATGCCATTTACACAAAGAGATGCAGGCTGAATAAAATGTGTTTTTTTGTTGTTGTTCTGGGTAGCATTTAACTAAAGGACTAACGCACGAAATATTTACGCAAGCCAACACTGATATTCATGGTGAAATAAAAAGTGCAATACTGTCATATGACCATTCCAATGAATTCTCACTTTGCAATAGTGATATCTCAATAATTGAATAAGAGAAAGTGTTATTTGAAATAATGCAAATCTTTTACATGAGATCGAAAATAAAACGAAACCTAGCTAGTGATTCATTTTATTTATCATTTATTTGTTCAAAACATTCAAGTTCAAGATCAAAATATATTTATAAGAAAATTCTATCATACATGGCTAATTATGCATATTTTTATTCATCTTTTATCAAATCCTTTAAAGAAACCAGGTTTTATTCTGTCAAACTATGTTTATTATGCTTAACAAAGTAGAAATTGAATGACATCTTTAAATGAAAAGCTCTCCTGTAACTTCATGTCTTTGTTAAAATGTTTGTAAAATTGCCATATAACATGTTATGTTTATATTGCAATAAGTATTATTATTTTATGTATGTTATGATTAAATAGTTTTGTTTTCAAATGAATATTTTGGTGATAAAATCAAATTTGCAGAATTATCTTCTTATACCGGCGGAGGCTTCTTTTCGAAACAAGGCGTCAGCCTCCACGACCATTTAACGTCACATTTTTTATTTGTAATTTAAAATGTCAACACATGATATTTTTGTATCGAATAGATTATGAAAGCTTGTGAGTTCTCATTATAAGTAATATATGTGAGAACACAGTGGCTACATTGTCTGATTATATTGAATTCTGGGATGCAAAAGATAAGGAAATATGAGATACTTCATTTGCTTCTGCGTGTGACTTTTCTTTTAATTGTGTTGGGAAAATGCATTGGCGGGAGGAAATGAAGTATCATAGACCAAGGGTACTAGACTTTTTAAATAAGTCTGCCAGTTGGATTTACCTCTTTTTGTTATTAAATCTCTATCCCATTCCCTTTTTTTCCCTTTTTTTCTTACCTTTGTTTTCCTTCTTAAAACCTGCCTCAAACACCCCATGAGGTCGAAATCTATTAATACATTGACAAGTAATAATTGTTACATATGTATAAAAAAATAACAATAAAATCTTCTTAACTGTCTAAAAAAAAAATCAAAACATAAAGTTGGCCATAGCTTGAGGAAGAAAAACATATCCGTCATGCAATTTAAAACTGCAAAATAATGTTGGAAATAATTCATGTTATTCTTTAGTTTTGGGGAAGTAAGGTTGTATTGAGCAAATGTACATAGCTTTAAAATAGGCAGAGTATGTTCCCATTATCCACTTAAAAGATTTATGTAATTTTTTAGATGTTGCAAAGTAATGTAGTATTGAGCAAATGAAGCTGTCTATAGCTTTAGGGAGAACACTTGATCCGTTTGGCAACTCAAAACTGCAAAATAATGTTCGAAATAATTCATGTAATTCTTTTGAAATGGCAAAGAATGGTGAGAGAGAGCGAGTATTGTGTGCATGAAGCTATCCATAGCATTAGGCAAAATAGAGTATCCGTTTTGCAACTCAAAAATGCAAAGTAATGTTCCAAAGTATTCATGTAATTCTTTAGATGTGACAAAGCGAGACAGTATTGAACCAGTGAAGTTGCCCATAAAAGCTTTTTTTTTTAAAATAAGTTTAAACTTATTTATTTTACGTCGATCGTGAAGGAACCTTAAAGACATGTTCTACAGTTTTAGAAGAAAATAATCCTTTCATAGTATTTACTAAATTTTTAATATGTTTTAATATGTTATTTTGAATTTAAAAATGAAAAGAAAAATGCAGGTTGACACGTTAGTTTATTTGTAAAATGACAGTTACCATGGTAACCGTTTGGGGCAAAAATGTCTAAATGGCCATACCATCTTCAAAGTTAAAAAAAATAATTTCTGGAAAAATGTGAGTTAATTCATTAAATACTTTATAGTTCAATGTTTTATCAAATGATTACAATCTGAACATTTTTTGTAATCCTAATCAGTTTTTCAAATTTGTGTATTTGACAAAAAACAATGCAAATCGTTATGTATATTACAAATAAATGAAGATATCTTAAAATTCCTTTCATAGAATTTTCTTGTTTTTCGGTATGTGAAATAAAATTCAATCTTGAAATACAAAATGCCAAAAAAAGTATATGTTGACGACTTAGTTTTCTCACCTCGCCTAACGGGTATTCTAACCCGGGACCCTCGGTACAAGAGGCCGAGCTATAGCACTGCACCACTGTCGCCCACTTAAAGCTTTTGATGTGACCTGTTCAAGTGCGTATATAATATGTATATAATTATGTTATCGCCTAATTCACATCTATTACACAAACCCTTTACAAGTACAGACTCCTTACAACTCAACTACTGTCGAATGCTTATAAAACTACTATGAGCACAGAAGTTATGTTCTAAACTGTGAATTTCTCCTTTTGTCGGTGATCGTTATTCCCAAACTGAATCAATACAAAGGAACGTTTTGTTTTTATACTATGTTAAAAAAGCTATTATTCAAAGGTTGCTGTTTTTGCTACAAGTTGGAATTATCTTTTTTTTTCCAAAACTAGGTGGCCGTAGCCGAGTTTTAAACATGATCCTTAAAGGTCATATGTACAGGTTGGGTTTATTTCATAAAATTAAAATATGAAGTAAAAGAAACACATTGAAATTATTTGCAACATTTTAGCATAACGCATTACGTCATAAATCACCGTCATAGCGCACCGATTAATAAAAGTTCGTATGACTTACTTCCCTTTGCTGTGACGTCACTCGTGATCCACTGAATGCGCCATGTAAAGGGCGTGAAGAGCGATCGCTGGTTAGAATTTGTGTTTTTCTTCAAATAAACGATCCTTAAGTCATTGTTTGGATTGACAGCACATTTTCTTTATTGAATATGATTTATATTATAAGAATATCAATTTGAAAAAAGATAAATTAATAACTTAACCCGTGAATTTGCATGTATTTGTCATTGCGTAAACCAGTTCATATGAAAGGAACGGCTTGAAATTTGGACGATTTTCCTTGAAATAAATGATCCTTAAGTAATTGTTTGGATTGACAGTGAATTTTCTATACTGGATATTTTTCATATTATAAGAATATCCATTTGAAAAAAATAAATTAGTGACTTAATTCGTGAATTTACAACTAAGTGTCAATGCGTTCATACGAAAGGAACGGCTTGAAATTGGGACGATTTCCCTCGAAATAGCCAATCCTTTAGTCAATGTTTGGATTGACAGTGCATTTTCTTTATTGAATATGTTTCATATTATAAGAATATTCTTCTGAAAAAGGAAGTAAGTGACGTAATACGTAAATTTGAAAGGATTTGTAAATGTTTTCATATGTAAGAATCGGCTTGAAATTTTGACAATATTTGTGAAAACAGCTATTTTTATTAATATTTGTTGAAAAAAAAAACACGAGTACTTTTTCGTCAATGATCGTGTATTAGCATTAAGGTTTTAATTGAGTAGTAAACAAAGACATATATCTGAATAAACGAATTGTCTTAAAACCGTACATCGTTTAACTATTAACTGTCAAATTCACCCTGCACTGTCCTATCAATACATGAAATGAAACGGGAGAAGATCATAATTTGCGAACAAACAAACCGTATCATAACCCAACTTACTTGTGATACGAAGGTTATCCTTTAACTCACATTTTCACCACACATCAACTTACTTGTGATACGAAGGTTATCCTTTTAACTCACATTTTCACCACACATCAACTTACTTGTGATACGAAGGTTATCCTTTAACTCACATTTTCACCACACATCCAAATTTCAAAACTAAACACTGGCACATTCAAGAGTATTTGTTAAAATCATCCGGCAACTTTCCAGTCTATGATCGTTAGTAAGTCTATGATTTCGAAATTGATTCCGATGTCGTCTTACTAGATCAACTGTTTTGACTTAAGAATTGTTCTTCATATTCACTTTACATTTATGTTCGTTTTCTCTCGTGTAAGTAGCCTTGACATATTGAGCATTTAATTTTCGGACAGGTTTAATAATTAACAGCTTAAACAAAAAAATCGTCATAGTTTATTTTACTAACAACCTTAAATAAACATATTTGAATTTATTTTTTATGATTTTTGAATTTAAATATCAATTTGACAAAACTTGATTTTGATGTTAAAACGTTTTTTTTTGTTGAAAACATAGAGTTAATACCGTTTTGGTGAATACTGGTTATCATATACCTATTGAAGTGTCAAACTATTCTAATAGAAAAGACAACATGTTCACTTCTTTGAATATCATAACGACAAAGTATCAGACGTAAGTCACATTGAGAGATAAATATGCCCTGACACCTTATCAATCCAAACATCCTGTGAGAGTTTGGTCTTAATTGGTTATATCTTAACAATGGACTTTTTAGCAAACGTTTAATTGCCGCGCATTGAAAGTGTGAGATTTGCCGCTTGTTATTTCATGTCTGGAATAGCAGAACGTGTCAGACCTGTTAATTAACAACAGAGATATTTAAGAGATTAACTCCAGAGGCTGTCTTTCGCCTAAACAATAAAGGACTTGAGACTCGAAACATACTGTGCAAATGTGGCAGATTGGTGTTAATTTGCATCACGACCCTTAATCCTTGTAATGTCCGATGTTTGTTGATTGACCCTTTGTATGTGAGGTAAACTGACAATAATCAATTAAATTGTAAACAAAGAGATTATGTTCAAATGTGTAAATTATATATTTAGTGATCTTTTTACTAAATTATCTATATAAATTTGTAATAATCATGTTTGAACACCTGCATTTCAGTGTGACAAAACTGTACTCATTCGCGCGTCACACCAATGTCTTGACACATGATTGTATGCTTTATCGCTTGATTGGTGTTTGAAAGTGAGATTAGCTTTGTCTGGTTTGCATTGACAGTCTCGAAACCAATACATCAAGGTACAGTGAATGTTGTCGGTGTGTTTCAAATAAGAGATATGTAACAGTTACTCAATAAGTAGAATTAATTTGACTTTGAATTGAGTCCGATCATTTAAAGATCAATAAAATCAATTCTCTGGAAACGCCTAACAATGCGTAAACTTGCCGTCTTCGAAGTGAAAGTAACACAGCCTACTGTTCTTGTTTGGGGAATATATATTTTGCTTATTTGTAAAGTAAACACGGTCCAGTTTACTTATCGAAACTTTTTGCAGCTTTTATTTTCGTCGGAAAACGGGAGAAACTCGCATCCCTGCGACCAAAAGCAGAATAACACCAGAAGACCTGTCAAAATACCATATTCAATATCCAATTTACGTTTCCCAAAACACAATTCAACACTTAAAATGTCCGAAATTTGTGCAAAAACACCGTCGTTACTGAGAACTAAATTCTTCTTACTGATAGTTCATATGACTTTGAAGCACAAATGACGTCACAACAAGGGAGATAAGTCATTCACAAAAATCGATAAAGGTGAATAAAAGTAATCAAAAACAACATTTTTCGCTTCTGTATGAGAAAAAAGTCATTACCTCCGTCATAACAAAACCATAACCTAATTCAAAAACCATAATTAAAGAAAATTTTGTTTATCGGGAAATATGACCTTTAAGTTGGGAAGAGGCCTGGACCTTTTAACTGTGGGGATTTGTGTCGATTGATTTGATGAATTGGGAAACCAAAAAGCTCAGGCGACTTTGAATCATTATTTTAAATAAATTTCAAATTGGAAAGATTTTCCTGTTATATAACGAGAAAAGCCCTGGTAAGGCGCTTGTTTCATACCGTTTTACAAAAGAGTTTAGGCTTTAGATTTGCATAAGTCTAAACCACCAATCCCTCTCTTTTCATTGGGTTAAGCTCCCAATGACGTGTCACATTGCAATATTGTACGATCATTAAATATACTATCCATTTGTGTCAGTTAAGACTTACGCAAATATTTTCCTTAAGTTGTTCAGTAAAACGATACCCAGAGCTCCCAGGTTCGATACTGGGTCTCGACACTGGCTCGACACTGCAGATACTTACTTGTATCTAGTCCTCGGATGAGACATTAAACCGAGGTCCCGTCTTAAGAATATCCTGAAATGGCTCGTATTAAATGGACGTAAAACCACCTTCATAAAATGAGGGAATATGTAAACACGTCCATCATAAATCAAGTCATACGCGTACTTTCTATACGTGCGTTAGGTTGACGTCTTGTTGTCTTTCTGCTGGAGTGGAGTGTGTCGTATAATTGAGGTTATTAAAGAGATAGGGTAAAAGTGGGATATTATAGTCATGCATATGTGGCAAGTTGTGCCTGTTTTGGCAGTATTCGTTATTGTGGCCCAAGCGAAATTATGGTAAGATTTATTTTTCTCTTCGAGCAAAAACACAATCAAATGCTCTCCTCCTAATTGGGCGAGTGTGATCGTTTCAAATTGAAAGCCACAGCAGACGAAACGAATAATGTGTTGTTCAAGAATTCGATTGATTTGTATTCAAATTAAACGTTGTTCACATGGGCTTTTTTTAAAAAAATTAATGCGTATGTGTTAAATCAAAGTGTAATGGTATGTATGTAAGGAGAAGGGTTAAAGCAAAATAAATAGTGAAATATGGTTGTATATATGTATAATGTCTGTCTTTCTCAAGACTAAAGATGGAAATGTAGATTGGAACTTCTTTTGTATAATTTAAGGAGCATACAACCCTCTAAAACGGCAACGCACATATATATGCGGTAACGACATTGGTTATGTTGGGTTTGATTGGAGTCTTGTCATCGCTTTCAACAGGTTTTCATTGATATTGCAACGGACAGCACTTTAGGTAACACGTCATAGAAGGCGTCTTGGAGAATCGACTCTAATGATATGTTACTTTAACCCATTACCAAACATTAACGACGTTTTACCAGTTTCTTGCAGACAGCTCTGGAAGACATTCTTGGGAATGAAAAAATTGCTCTCAATTTCATCACATTTTGAATTGTCGTCTGCATACACTTTCAATTTTGGACAGTCGATAATTTAAAGTTTGGTAATGGGTTAATTAAAGTATTAATTGTCTCAATTTTGATTGGTATAAAAGGGAATGTTATATTGAACTTACGCATTTGTTTAGCATAAGGTATTTCATAAAACGATACCAGGGTAGTGAAATAACTTATCTATATAACTTATTTATATTTCCAGCTCAAGAGAAAGCATCAAGATGGTGGCGCGGGTGGTATGACAGCCTGATATACACTTCAGGTACATGTTTCCTTAGTCTTCGTTGGGTTTGGCTTCAATGATAAAAAACGATCAGCCAGAAAAACGACTAGTTGACTGACAATAATAGTGAATATATAAAAAGCCATCGAGGAGATAGGTCATATAGCGGCCTGTTTGAAGTATGGCAGCCTGAGCCACACTTCAGGTACATGTTTCCTTGGTCCTCATTGGTTTTGGTTTCATTCAGCTTTTCACATCGTTTATAAGATCTACCGTATATAAACAGTACATACTGAGGTACTTTTTCAAAGGCTTCCTGCAACAATCATCTCAGTGCCCACTTTGTATGGTATATGTATATCAAACGCAAACAGAAATCGTATTGTTTTAACAACGTTGTTTCTTGACATTCAATTTGTTTACTGTGAAACAGCATTTTCAAGGGTTTATAAAGTAAGGTATGGGATTGCTACCTCTCTTTATGACATCTTTAATACACACACCACCAATTGATCATGTGCTTAAACACTGACGGTCCCTTGTAGACCAACGGTTTAAATAACGCTCTAGATCTCGGGATCCCGGGTCTGAGGCCTACCGATACCTCTGGCTTCATGGAAATGTCTTCTTGCAAGAATCTTCTTTCGGAAACGTGGCCCAGTACTGTGGAATCTAGGAAGTATCTTACATAACTGATATCGTGTTGACACGGCGTAGTATCACTAAGCACAGTGTTGGTCAGGGAAGTTGAGCATGTCGCCATTATCAACTGTATTACCATATCTAGTTTTATCAATGCTAATTGATAGGATTCTCGTGGATAATTAACCCATCCGTACTACACAATATTCTCTCCTAAAGCATTTTATGCATTTCTTAGATAAAGCAAATCTTGTTTTAAGCGACGTAAGCCAATGTAGACACTGCCAAAAGGTAGTCTAAGGCAAAAAGGTTAAAATGAGATCGCTTGAACAGGATTGGCTGTATGTGAAACCACACCAGTCTCACGATTTAGCACGCCAAACGTCATGGCGTGGAGACCAAACTTTGCTTAGGAAGAGAAGTTGTTCATGAATAACAGGAAATACTAATTTTCATGATAAGTTCAATGGAAACAATAGACAGACAACAACTATCAGTTACAATTTGCTCATTTTATTTTTTGTAATATTGGTTGAAAACATTGAAGAAAGAAGAAACCTTATGACGAATTTGTTGAATTTCAGACAGAATCAAAGCTTCAAATGAACAATGTTTATGTGACGTGACTGCTGAAGTTTCTTTTGTGGTTTGACTTTTTTGAACCGAGATGATATATTGACAGATGCAGCGGCAGCATCAAGTCTATTTGATAATTCTTTTTTTGTAATTTTGGTTAATCATTCAAGAAAGAGGAACATATATGACGAATTTGTTCAATTTCAGACAGAATCAAAGCTTCAAATGAGCAGTGTCGAGTTAATATGACTGCTGACGTTTTTTTGTGGTTTGACTATTTTGAACTGAGAAGATATATTAACAGATGCAGCGGCAGCATCAAGCCTTAACCGAGTAAAAATCTCTGAGACCTAAACTGCGAAATGGGACGAGACTCCGTTCACTTGGCGATGTGCCTAAGAGAGCAATCCTTAGACCATTGATCACCCAATTATGGCCATCAAAGCACTGAAAAGGAATAATGCTTGTTTTCAAATTCTTGATCGAAACTCAGGCGTACAGTATCTTAAAAGTAAAACATGAAAATAAAGATAACTATCTAGTGAGAGGGATAAGATCAATCACCCCTTTTACTATATGTCATTCACAGCAACAAGACAATGAGATATTTCCCCTTTAAATGGTATTGCGATAGTAAATACAATGATATCGTCAGTTTTCATGAACAGTTTCAAGTTCAATTTATTTTGTAGATGGAAGACGAACACGTTGGTACGAGCAACCTTTTATGTTGTTTTCTTCTGTACTAAAGTGTATTTATGTTTCTTTTACTCTATTATTTCTTTCAATTTGACGATTCGCAAACGGTTGCATACAGGAATATGCATACTAGGTTTCTAAACAAAGGCATTACGTCTGCTTTCGCCAACATTTTAGGCAGAGGCAGCATCTTAACGAGCAATTATGTAGGCTAAATATCGATATATAGGATACAGGGATACATAAGTCCATTGGCCATGTCCATTCGTTGTTCGTCTCATATCGGCAAGATAGATGGAATTAGCTCATCCTAAAACAGAAGAATATATGAGTTAACGGAACGTAAAACGAAGGATTTCTATGGATATAGTACATATCATGATATGCCGATTCATGAATACTTTTGTTACATTACTCATATTCAATCAAGCATGAACTTTGGGACTTCTTCAAAGATTTGCAACAAATGGCGAATAAAAGGCCTCCACCAAGAAAGACCATTTAGACACGACTGTCAGACGTCTAACACAAGAGTACTTGGTTCATTTCTCATTTGCGGCAATGGAATATTTTGATGGAATATATTTTGGCAAGACACTGTAGAGCCCTGCCGTTTGCTTCTTAAGCTAAT
This sequence comes from Cerastoderma edule, assembly GCA_947846245.1. NCBI lineage: Eukaryota > Metazoa > Mollusca > Bivalvia > Cardiida > Cardiidae > Cerastoderma > Cerastoderma edule. The sequence continues at coordinate 4,373,191 of OX401409.1, forward strand.
GAAATCCGAAAAAGGCGTTAGATACTCGAAACAGTGAAGTCACGATTCCAAACCCCATTATTACAAAAACACACAGACATGGCTTTCTATATCCAAAATGTCCCTTATTTATGTGAAACCTACGTCTGCTGCTATCTTTGCAATGTATTTTGGCGGTCGCTAAAGACAAATAACATATGCAGATCCCTGCGTAGTACTTGTGAATCCGAGAAAACCATAAAATATCCAAAATATCTTTGACACAATGTTTAACTCAATTCAAACGAATAACCTTACCAGTGATTGTTTGCTGTAGGAGAAGCATGGCCATGAATCCATCGTACGTAACGGATCCAACCATGTTAATAAGAGTCATTCCTGCAAGTAAATCCGTCACTAACTTCAGCCCAGATTCCCCACCACACGCAGGCACAGTTGGAATTGCCATTAACGGAGTAAAACAGTTAACCATAGATGTTGTCGCTCTACAATTAGATCAAGAATATTTCGATTATGTCATAATGTACAACACGATGAATTGACGCCTTATTTTCCAGAACAGAACGTAATGCATTAAACAAATACATGGAACATAGTCACATTTTACATGGTTTGTAAGTAGTATTATAGTTCGTGGTTTCTAAGGTAGGCTATTATCGATACGAGAATCGACATTTAATATCAAAGAGTAAAGAAGTTATTCAAATAACACAACCAAGATTGTTGCATATGATTATGGACACTTAAGAATGTTTTTATGTATTTTACCAAATAAATTAAAAACTTTATCACTTGCCTGCTTCATTGTATGAATACATTTCCAGACGCGTGAGTTGTTCATTGTTATTCATTTCTACTAGATCGGATAATGTTAGAAACATTCTATAGATAAAAACACTAGACTATACCTATATACTTCTTGCAGGCCATTACTCAGGTTGAGGGTCCCATTTAGGAAAGGTTTGAAAGCTTGTTGAAGGCATTGCCTGTACGAAATCGTCATTGCCTCTTCACACTCATCGTCTATTGATGTGAATTGATTTTGCAGGTCTAAAAGCAAGACGGAAGGTCGAAAACATTTAGTAAATAGCTTAAAGACATCTACACAGGATACCTTTGGGCATGTCTATGCACAACATGAGCTCAATTGGTTTTTCATAAAAGCGCATGTACCCAAAAGTATGCCGCTGGTGTTGTCAACACACACTACCCATAGACTAGCTTATAGTAGCCAGACTGGTAACTGTAACTGCGCTACTTAGGTTAACTGTTGATTACATGTATTAAAAAACTAAATGTTAAAGAGCAGGCTAAGACTGTTTCCATTGCTTATGCGAACTAAGTAAATGTTGTAAAGCTTAATTTTCAAATATTAAGAAAAAATGTATGAGTTATCGATATATTTTAGATTATAAAATTACAGTTACACGTTTTCGATTGCATCTTTTGATATTCAGAATGAATTTATCAATTATGAAATAAATCATCTGTAAGAATATGACTCTTTATCGAAAGAAAGGAAACAATAATAATCATAATAATGATACAGTATTTGTCATGAAAGCGTACGTGTCAGTATATAATAGGAAGAAATTTGTAATAGATATAAATCATGGGAAAGCTGCACAGAATTACTTTTTGTCCAAATGATTTTATACACCAATGACCATAGAGCTAAAACTAAATTTATCTATATCAAACAAACCTTTTAATAAGATATTTGTTTGATTTGAACAAGTTTTGTAATTTTTAGCAATTTCCTCAGGGATTAAACACATGTATGTACCGCATTTACTGGTATTTCAAATCAAATTCACCATTTTCAATAAAATATTTTCCAATATGACTAGCGAACTGACACCAAATTATCAAGCATTTTCTAGTATTTTTTTTTTAAACATCATCGTTAATTATTTGAAAGAAAAGGTTAATCTATTTCGAGTTGAACCAATCACATATCGCAAACGAAATTAATTGTGTGCACCTTTTTCGTAGTCATATTAGCATGGTATAACCCCTAATAAAACTGGAATAATGATTTTAAACTTTTCCAAAAATAAGTAATATGTAAGAGTGTTTTTTTTCCATATCGTGTCAAACACTTTCGTAAAACGTATAATTGCTATGTTGACGTATTTCTTTAGACATTGATATTGGGTTACAATCGTTGTAGAGAAAGGTTACAGGTGACCATGAAACAAATTTCGTCGCCCAAGGCTACGCTGGAGTACTTATCCAATGCCTTTAGCAAATTATTTGGAGAAATGGTATAACTTGCTACAATCATAAAATACTTAAAAGCCTCAACGGTTATCTATATTTGAAATGTTAGTATAAATAATCCCATTAATCCTGTATAAATAATATGTAAAAGAACCATCCTTATCTTAAACATCACAAAATGTTTTAGACAGATGGTCATAACGTTTAAATTGCTGTGGTGTAAATAAAAAAGTCGAGCAGATGTAAAATTATGCTTGACTTGCCTCTTTAAAAGATCACGTCAACATAACTAAATATAGAACTCAAAGACTATGTACATTGTGTTATTCAAATAAACTTGAGAATGAGAACCATTCTGTAACAGTTTGTTCATTTCACAGTGGAATATGAAAGGATCTGATGTCAAAGTATTATATAAATCATTCAAGCTAATGTAAAATTGAAATTCATTTTGATATCAGACAAGAAAAAGGGTCAGCAGCAACTTGTTGTATTTTCTTCATCTATCATTATTGCATGTTGGAATTCATTCAGTTTTAAAATCAGACAAGAAAAAAAGCATCAACACATACATTCTATTGTATGAAAGTTCTAAATGTGAGATACCTCAAGTTAGATGGTAGTTTCGTTTGATAGGATTTCTCAATAAACAAAGTGAAATCATTATTTGAGGTACATGTAAATAATGTCGATGGATTGTCAATGAATGTAAATGATGTTCCCCTTTTATCGTATCCTTGTGGCTGGTACGAAACAAACGTTACTTACAATCAGAAAATACGATATCCAGGGTATTCCCGTTGCAGTAGGGAAATGTTGCACCAATAGCCTGCATAATGACGTCGATGTTATCGCACGAAGCAAATATCTCTCGTATGCATGCCAGGTCTGTTTCCTTTTGTCTGTAAGGGAAAACAAATCTTTCTGTTATACAATTCAAATACTCTCTGGAATAGAAACCATACAACTGAGCTCGAGAAAATAAACAATAAAAACAACGACGAATGCTTATACGAGCTGATAGATGTACACTTATGGTCTAACGACACACATTGATTAGCAACTTTGATATAACTGTTGAAGAACATGTTATACAAGTTATATTTAGTATTTAACCATATTGATGGTGCTTCATGTATATGGCCCAGCGATAAAGGTGTATACACGTTTGCATGCCAGTTGAAGCCTCAAAAGCGGCAATGGGGGTTTTCGTAGGTGCGCCGACGAGCAACACAACTACAAAGTACATACAACATAGACAGTACTCCCTAGTACTGGCAAATTCTGTTAATTTCGTAACATAACTAAAAAGACAATTGATACGGCGTTTCACCCATAAAAAAATTAGAAAGCCATCTTGAAGTGTTAAGCATATTGCAGTAGGCATACCCTGTTGTCACATACAACCAACAACAGGTTTTGCATGAATTACTAAAATATCCATGCATATACGTTGATATCGGTTAACCAATACATGTGTGATAATCAAAGATGGTTTTGATATTACCGACACTGGCTCTCTGCATATCCAACAGGGTCTGCTGAAAGTTCCGTGAGAGTGATATTGTGGCATCCAAACCAAGCTTTATTGACATCCTGGAAAACATCACACCTGGGTTGTTCATCGCGAATTGATGCTGTATGTACTTTAATCCCAAGAAGTATGGCTACGGCCGCTAAAACTAAAAAGCAAAACTTAAGAATTTCTAAGTCAAGAAATAAACGCTTGAAATAATTATATATCATACATACATGACTTTGATGAATGTTGAAAATTGCACTCTTACAGACTTACAAGAACATTAAATATTTATTTAAGAGCACTTATGAGTTTGTTTCTACGAACATATTATTTTCTCGTGCTGTTAACATGTTTTGGAATAAAAACTGTTATATTGTCATGAGACTTTAAAAACTATGCATATCCCTCTTCGTGAATACTCTTAGATAGTATCCGTGAAATGATATCGGTCTCTTTCGAACATTCTAATTTGCTAGTTATATTGATTCCGAGAAACCTCTTAAAACACTGCCTAGACAATATTTGTCAGATATGTTACAGTAGCATAGCAAAGGCACTACGTTAAATTTTTGGAACAAGTATCAAAACAGATACATCTATGAAAAATACTGATACAATTTATTCATTGAGTGATATTTCGAAACTAAGAGAACTACATCTTGAATGTTTTCAACACTGAAATTGGAAAGTATATCGTAAGCTTTCAAGTTCCCTGCATTAAAACAAAACGCTAAGACACATAGAGATAGAGCAGATTCTTCTTACCTAATACTATTTTCCTCATGTTGTGAATTCTTTGGTTTCCTCGAATGATGATCAAAAGATTCGAACTGTCGACTCGAAGTCTAAACAAATGCACCACACATTACTGAGGATCATCTGTTTATATACTCTCGAATATGACATCATGTTAAATGTCAGACTCATTACGTCCAATTTAAATATTATCGCTTGGCAATTGCAACTCAGCCTTTTACCTCATCGCAAACAAAACCCCGTGTAGCTTTTCCTGACTTATATGTAACTTAATATTCGATTTAAAAAAGCGTTCTCAAATTGGAAACTACGATCCTGGCTTCTCGTTGTGTTTAAATGGTTGAAAAATGCAACGAAGACATTCTTATATGTAATTCTACCAACGGACTGGTCTGTGTATGAATTCTTATTTATCAATCATGTTTCTTCGGGATTATTCTTTTATTTTTTCATGTCGACTCAGTCGATTTCGATTTGTAACTCGTGATTTAATATTAACGTTATCAGTGCTACACTAAAATCGGAAAGAGATTTTTCACACCGATTCTGTTGGATGGTCATTTTAAAACAAATTATGTTAACATATATTCATTTCTACACATGAAAATACAATGATAAGGATGGTTGAACTTTCTTTCGATGTAAGATACTGTGTATCTAAAAAGAAAATGCGAATGCAGGATAAAATTGAATAAGAGACATTCCTTTTTATTCTTACCTGACCCCAGAACTGAGCGCATGGTCTCAAGGCTAGACAGTTGCAGACTTGGTGCTCTATCGGTTTCATTTAGAGGCTTGAATTTTTCGACGTGCATCTCACTATGCGGATTATGTATTAAGGGTCATTACACCAAATTTTCCAAAATTCGCCCCATTTATCCACCCACTTACATGTGTGCTATTCCCTTGTTTTTTGTCCATGTGAATTATATCATATAAGCCCCCATTCGGAAATTACAATGTTAAGCCATTTTAAAAATGAGGATCATCCGCCGTACTTTTAAACCATTCCTAACTTTAATTAAGGCGAATCATGCTTAATATCCCAACAAATCACATATAAGCCATTTTTCAACAAGATGAATCCTGCAGAATTTGATTCATTTGAGACATATGATAGATCATAATTGACAGTTGTTATTTCTAAGCTTTCATCCAATGGATGGACACAATTACCAATCTCGTCCGGAATATTTACTAATACTTTGGAGTTATATATGCACTTGATAAACATTGTTCCGGACTACAAGCATGCGAAAGTTGACCTGACCTCAATAGTTTCATTTTAGATTGTATTTTTGTGTTTAGTTGAGTACCAAAGGTGCTTAAGGAAGCATATGGTTTGATTTATTTGTAAAGGCCGGGCCATATTCGTACAAGCAATCTACTAGCTTCATGATGAGATGACCCTTACATGGTTAATTGTGTTTTATTTCAGAGTTGGTTTCATTAAGAATGAGCTTCTGAATTACGTACCAGCTAAGTAGGCCATTATTCTCAACACGAGAAAGCTCATTAGCTTGCTGAAACAAAAGTAAAGTATAGTCCTTCTGTATCCCAGTTCATATACCACATCAGTTTACAATCTACGTATAACTAAGGGGAGTATGGTTTGGTTAACTTTTCTCTGTTGTTGATTCTATTGCCAAGGTTTCCAAAGGCAGACTATATTTGGCATTGGTACTGTAACATTTGGTAATTTCGTTACCAAATCTTTCTTAGAGATTATATTGCGACTCCTGCAGATAGATGTATTAACAATCTACTGTTGAAGTATGCGCGCCTCTTTTCTGGTAACGTGCCCTTTAATACCATCTAACTGTAGCGCCCACTTTAGTCAATCGGAATCTGCACACTATGCATGTATTAAAGGTCATGTCAAGTAGGTCGACATCAGATATGTTGTTTTGAAGCACATTATAACAATTGACCAATTGATTTAAAAAACTTAAAGACCGACATTATCAGTGTTGGGCAATTGTTTATTTGTTCCGTTTTATTTACAGTTACTGCGGGCGCATGCACTAATTCTAAAACTGTTGATGTCTATGTCTGTGATGAGCCAGAGGTTAAAACATTGATTTATAACTCTTGTATTGATAACCTACTTAAATGAATTTAATGAAAAACAAAATATTCGCTCTTAAGTATGGAGTATGGTGGTGCAATATTACAAAGGGATTTCAAACATTCGGCGTAGACGAAAAAAAAGTGAAATGCAAAATCCTCGTAGCTCGACATAATCTTGCTTGACGGAAATGGTGTTTGTGTCTACGTACATGTGCAATAAACGCTTCGGAAGACGCTACATCTTATTCTAAGTTTATACCGTTGTACACAAAATACACCCGTTGAAAAGCTCTGTAATATTTGCGATTGTAATTTTCTTTATCTTTTCTTCTGAGTAGTAATTAGCCAGACTGAATTCTGTCAATAATCTAGTTCTGTGTTATGATATATGTTGCTTCTTTAACGGTAGAAGACAATTTGTGTCAAAAGTTAAAATTTTCTGAGAGATTCTGTTGAAAGGCGTTCTCGTTTTTTTTTTCTGGGGACTTCATCTGCGCATCCAAGGGAGACAATAACTGAAGAGGTACGTGTATAGAAGTTGGATAAACATTGTTATTCAGATGAAAACTGTATTTAAAACTTTTCAAAGAAGTTTAGTTTTTCTAGGTGTTTTAGATACTTTTCAAGTACGGCTATAATGGAAACGGCCATTTTAAAAAACAACTTCAAATCATTGTCCACTTTATTTTGACATGGAAGTGGCTACATTCTTGTTTTCTGTTTCAATGGTATCCATTTTACAAGAACAGTCAAGTACAAAATGTTATGTCAACAAAGTAAAATATGTATAAAATCAAGGTACAAAGCAATAGATCACAAACTATATATGAATGTCATTTTATGGGGAAGATATCGTTTTGAACCATCCGCATACCTCACCGACGCCTGTCTAGCAAGTTGACCAGACAAGGCATGAAAAAGTGTGCCAATGGTACCCAAAGAAGAGGATATTCTGCAATGTACGTATTATATCCGTCCATGTTACATCTATGAATGGAATAACTTGATAACAGGTTAGAGAACCGCTGTATAGTGAGTACTACCATTTTGAGTTTCATTTTCGTTTTCCTTTACTGGAAATAATGGTGTTCTAAAATGGAGAAAAATAAGATGAAATTGAAGACTCTTGTTTTTTAAATGAAATAACCCCAATCCAGAGCAATATCGACTATTGTACTAGAGCTTCACAAATGTGTACTCGTAGTGGAATACATTTAGTAGATGCAATTGTAAGATGCCTTGAATGAGAGTACAACGTACGATGGGGAAGGCAGTAGAATATTTGATATAATTATATATAAAAGGAAAGTTACATGAATCCATGATAAGAAAATAAGACTTTGTAATGGACAAGCGAGTACAGTGATACAAAAAAAACAACAACTGATGAAACGACCATCCGACAGATTGACTGACTATATGCGTGAATATAAAAAACATCGAGGGCAGCTAGTCCTACTATTTGTTGATAGATCGTACATATCGATCTGTTCAAGAATGGCAGCCTGGAACACACTTCAGGTACATGTTTCCTTGATCTTTTTTGCTTCATTCAGCTATATCCTGTTACACAGCTCTGTACACAATGAAGTATATGTTGGTATCTCTTGCTAGACAACCTGACAGGAATCGAGAAGGCATAAGCTCTCGATATGGGGGAAATGTATCGTACATATCTTATATCGTCTTTTGTATGGCATACCTATACAAAGGTAGCACACAGTTGTAAGAAAATTTGAGAACAAACTATCTTATATTTGACTTATCTGTAGACGGTTTGAGTTTTTATAATTGAAAGATATGTTCAAAATATTTAATTCTGTCGTAAAGCCTATTCTTTGCCTTGGATCGCAGTTATAGGGATATAAAGTAGAAAATAAAATTGAAAATGTCTAAGTCAAATTTTGTCAAAAAATCTGTAATCTATCAGATGATTCGTGTGATTCCATGTCACTCGGTGAGTTTGATTCTGTCGTAAACCCTATTCTTTGCTTTGGATCGCAGCCATGGGGATATAATGTAGTAAATAAAATTGAAAATGTCAAAATCAAATTTTGTATAAAAATCTGTAATTGGTCAGATATTGCATGTGATTCCATGGCAGTCGATGAGCGTTTGGGATTGCCATTATGTTCAACTTATATGGCCTTTTGTTTAAAATTCTGGCTCAAACTTAAACGTATCATGGATAATTACAGATATCCGAAACAATGTTATGACATACTTAGGCGGTTAGGGAGAAACACATGGGAAACCCATATCAAAGATATGCTTTATCTATATGGTTTAAGATATGTTTGGATTGCGCATGATGTTGGGAAAGATGGTGTATTCATTAAAGTCTTTACTCAAAGATCAATTGATTGCTTTAATCAGAAATGGATCTCGGATATTGATAACACCCCTAAAGCTTTAAGCTATAAACACTTTAAAGCTGTTTTATATCCCGAATACTATCTTAGTATTGCTATGCCATATCTACACAGGCGAATTCTGTCTGACTTCAGGTGATCTAACCACAATCAAAAGATTGAAAAGGGAAGTAGCCTGGGGATAGATAGAAACACGAGATTTTGACCTATTTGTCAGAAAAACGACATTTCAACTGTTGAAGATGAACTCCATTTATTTTTTGAATACTCACAATACGAAATTTTTTTTTCAAAGCATACTGGCTAAACAATAGAAATAGGTTTACTTTTAACGTCATAGTATCATTGAAGAATAAAACAACGATACGATTAGTAGCATAATTCCTTATTGAGGTTTTTTAATGTAAAAAGCAATTTCTGGACAGTTCATGACTTCTTCTATGTTTTATAACAATATGCTATGTCACCTACTTTATGTATTTGTATATGTGTTTATGTATATGGGCTAGAGGCCTAAGATACTTGAATAATATATTGAATTGAATTGAATTGAAATGTGCACACCAGCTGTACTTTTATATGTTACACTAATAGTTTTTGCAATCAAACTTTGATCGTTGTTTCATTCGTTGAAGTCTTCATACAATGATTAACATATTTTCAATCCAAATGGTAGACATCGGTTATGAGATCTACCGTATATAACCAGTACATACTGAGATACTTTTTAAAAGGTTTCCTGCAATAATCATCTCAATATCTCCTGTGTATGGTATATGTATATCAAACGCGAACACGAATCGTATTGTTTTAACGACGTTGTTTCTTGACATTCAATTTGTTTTCTGTGAAAAAGCATCTCCTAGGGTTAATAAAGTAAGGTATGGGATTGCCATCTCTCCAGGCATCTTTAATACATTATTGCCTCTTGATCTAGTGCTTAAACACTGCGTTTTATGGTAAACAGAGGTCCCTTGTGGACCAATGGTTTAAATGACACTCTCGGGGCCCCGGATTCGATGCCTACCGATACTCCTGCTTTTTGGGGAAGGATCCTTTGGCAAGACACTTTGGAAACGTAGCCTAGAACTGATAAATTCAGGAAATCTGTAACATAACTGAAATCTTGTTGGCACGGCGTTTATCGGTATACACAGTGTTGGTCAGGGAGGTTGGGCATTTTTCTATTTTAAACTGTATGATTATATCGAGTTTTATCCCTACCAGTTGATAGGATTCTCCTGGATAATTAACTCATCCATACTACACAATCTTCTTTCCTAAAGCCTTCCATGTATGTTTTAGATACAGACAATCTTATATTTAGGGACGGTAGTCGATTTAGACACTGTCAAATGATGTCCTTCGAAGGTATCGGTCATTTGGGAACTTTCAGTAGGAACTTCTTGAAAAAGCTTTAGGTCTGCATAGAGGTAACCTTAGGCGAAAAGCGTTCCAAACATTGTTAAATAGAGATCACTTAAATAGGATTGGCTGTATGTGAAACGACACGGTCTCATGTTTAAGCACGCCAGTCGCCATGGCCTGGAAACCAAACATCGCTTAAGAAGGGAAGTTTTTCATGAAGAACAGGAAAATGTAAATTTTAAGGTAAGTTTAACCGGAAAAAATAAACCGACAACAACAATAAAGTACAAATGACTCATTTTATTTGTGTAATTTTGGTTGAAAACATTGAAGTAAAAGGACAAAGTGTAACAAATTTGTTGAATCTAAGAGAAAGACAAAGCTTCAAATGAGCAGTATTTATTTAATACGACTTCTGAATTCGTTTATTCTTTTGCTCGTTGACCATGTTGAACCAAGATGATTTATAGAGATATGCAGCGGCATCATTAAGCCTAAACCGAGTAAAAGTCTCTGAGACCTAAACTGCGAAATTGGTCGACTCTCCGGTCACTTGACATTGTTCCTTAAAGAGCAATCCTTAGACCATTGATTAACCAATTATGGCCATCAAAGCACTGGAAGACAATGATGCATGTTTTCAAATTCTTGATGGAAACTCAGGCGGTCAGTATATTTTAAGCAAAACATGAAAATAAAAATTTATCTAGTGAGAGGGATAAGATAAATCACCCCTTTTACTTTATGTCATTAACAGCAATAAGACAATATATGAGAGAGTGACCCTTAAAATGATATAACGATGTCAAATTCAATGCTATGGTCATCCTTTCATAAAAAGTTTCAAGTTCAATTTATTTTGTAGATAGAAGACGAAAGCATTGCTACGAGCAACCATTTATGTTATTTTCTCTGTACTGAAGAGTATTTATGTTTCCTTTACTGTATCATTATTTTCTTTTTGACAGGTCACAAATGTTCACATCCACGAATATGCATCATAGGTATATAAACATAAGCATAAATCCGCGTTCGCCAACACTTTAGGCAGGGGCAACATCTTAACGAGCAAATGTGTAGGCTAAATATCGATATATAATTTACAGGGATACATAAGTCCATTGGTCAGGTCCAATCGTTGTTTGTCTGATATTTGCAAGATAGATGGAATTAGCTCGTCCTGAAACAGAAATATATCTGAGTTAATAGAACGTAAAACGAAGGATTTCTATGAGTTTAGTACATGTTATAATGTGCCAATTCATGAATACTTTAGCAACATTACTCATGTAAAGTCAAGCATGAACTATAGGACTTCTGCAAAGATTGGCAACAAATGGCGAATAAAAGTTATACACGAATGCTTTCATGAAGAAAGGGTATATATACACGGCTGTCAGACGTCTAACACAGGAGTCCATGGGTCTTTCCTCACCAGAGGTTGTTAGATATTTTGTGGGAATGTAATCTGTCAAGACACTGAAGAGACCTGCCTTTTGCTGCTTCAAATTCAAATTCTTTTAGTGTACTTAAGACCACCGACCCATATACAACCATGTTTAAACAAACACAATACATTTAATGACATATATGGTACGACGCATTAAGATGTATCGTTATGGTTTACTATTACACTTAAGTACATTTTATTGCCACTTTGTCAAGATCGTTCCAATAGAACGTAACGTTGACTGGTGACAGGCTGAGGTTACGTTCCATGGAACGAATGCGACGATTTTCACCACAGTTTCTTTTATACTGTATCATAGTACAACTCGAAATGTTAAGTTGATAACGTTGTGCCAAAAGTAGAATTCGTTCCTAATGAACGGTTTCTCCATCCGCCACAACGCTCTCAACAGCTATGATACAGACACGTCATAGTTGTTACGTATCACAGAGAGAGTAGGTGAAACATGATTATAAATTTATATTTTTTCAAAGCTTATTTATAAGTCCCAATCTATCCAACTCCTGAATCCTATTCTCTGTAGCATAGTATACATATCCAAATTTCTTATAATGACTGCGTCCTTATTAGACATAAGGATATTAAATGTGATAGAATTTGGAAATAAATAACATTTCTTGGCAAAGTACCTTTTTGTAGGGCTATATAAAGGGGAGATACTAAAAAAAAATGAAATTCATATTCTATAACATTGTTGCAGAAGGGACACAATCTAAGATTTTTTCTATGCTTAAATGGCGCCCCTTTTCGATTATAAGATTATGACCAGGCATTCAAAATGTTGAAAGGCATTTTCTAAACTTTGTACTATCTACTTCTGTCAATTATGTTTCAATAGCAAAATATGGTTAAAACTTACAGTACAAGGTAAATTTACTACACCTATTGTAATAGTAATGCCATGTTTGAATAAACTGGTTCCTTAATCTAATGTCATAAGAGGCAATACAGTGTTTTGTTTTTCTAACATTTTGATTCTCCCACCCATATCCAAAACCGTTAAAGAACAGATGTTTTCTAAGTTGTGTAACCCAGTTATAAAAACCATTTTCATCCAGATGTTTCATTTCATCATAAAATAAAAATTTTAACATATCTATGGTTAGGCATATCGAGTATCTTTAGCAAGTATTTGATCCTTGTTTTAGAAGCTGAAATAAATAAAGGATAACGTCCACAATCACCAAGTATGCAATCATTTGCTAAATTTTGAGGGGCATTCATATTACGTTTACAAGCATATGTATGAACTCGTTCTATTGACTCCATCTTATCAGGACCCCAGAGCTCAGCTCAGTACAATAACAAATGTGTTACTTAAGAATCGAATATTTTTCATACTATTATCTGCCGTATTTTCAGCCATTTTATAAAACGATAATTGTTGAGTGAAATATATACCAACATATTTAAAACCGTTAAACTTTCAACCAATTTACCTCCAAAATGCCAGTGCTCAAATTTAGAATCTATACCACTTTCTTAAATATCACGAATTTGGTTTTATTTGTGCATTTACCTACATTTGCATGTCAATACAAAATGTTTATGCTTGTGTAATCTTGAAAAGCGATAATAATCAAAATACTGAAGACACGCTTTTAAACCCTATATTTACAATAAACACATAGACGGGGCTTTCTACATCGAATGTTTCCCGTATTTATGTCAAAACCATTGTTTGTTGCCTTCTATGCATTTGGACGGACACTTAAAACAAATAATATTTGCAGAACACTAGTTAGAGCTGGTGAATCCGGAAAATCTGGAATATAACCGAAATATTTTTGACACGGTGTTCAACAACATTCAGACGAAATAGCTTACCAGTTATTGCTGTACTGTTGAAGAAGCACGGGCATGAATCCATTGTACGTAACGGATCCAATTATGTCATATAGAGTCATCTTTACAAGGAGATCCATCAGTAACTTCAGCCCGGATTCCCCGCCACACCCAGGCACAGTCGGCATTTCCGCTAACGGTCCAATGCAGTCAAACACAGCTGTTGTCGCTCTAAAATCATTTCAGGACTATATTTGATCTGTTGTTATGTGCAACATGCTGTTAACGCTTTATTTCAACGCATTTTCTATTAGAACAGAACGTATTTCATTTAAGGACATTTTCTACAGTTTTATAAGAAAATTACCATTTCATAGAATTTCTAAATTATTGATGTGTTATTTAAAGTTATATAGTGAATACAAATATAAAAAGAAAAATGCAGGTCGATAAGTTGGTTCTTCATGTAAAATGCCAATTTCCATGGTAACCGTTTTGAGCAAAAAATGTCAAAATGACCATACCATTTTCAAAGGTAATGAAAAAAATTCTTGAAGCTTTAGGAACACAAAGCTTTTTCATTCAGTGTTATATCAGTTTACAGCAATCTGAACCATTTTTGTACTCCAAATCAGTATTCGACAAAAACAATGAAATTTGATAGGAATATTACAAAGAAAATGAAGATATTTAAAAATTAATTTCATAGAATTTTCTTATTCTTCAGTTTATTAAGAAAAATTTAAATTCTTGAATAACAAAATGCAAAACAAATTATTTATTGACGTGTTAGTTTTTCTGTAAAATGACAAGTTTCCATGGTAATCGTATTAAAAATCATTTATAAAATCGACTACTAAAATAACATTAAAATTTAAAAAAGAAGCTGTTGGCTTAATATCCATGAGAAATATGGAATGTTGTTAATAACTTTTTAAAACTTCATGGATTATATAATTATTCTTTGAAATACTGTAAATTCCATCCGAATGAACCGTTATTCCGACTTCTATGCAAGTGCCTCGTCGGTAACATATCTATCATCTCCCTTTGATGCGCAGATGAAGTTCGCAGAAATAACTACCGAGAACGTACTTAACAAGTACACGGAACACATTTTATAAGGTCTGTACGAAGTAATTTATTATATTAGGTGGTTTCCAAAGAAGGTTATGATCAATACAAGAATCAATATTTGGTATCAAAGTATAAAGAAGTTAATTAAATAATAGAACAAAGAGTGTTGCATATGATTATGAACACTTAATTATGTTTGGCGAACCTCCAGTGCTGTTTTAATGTATTTAACCAACTTAATAACAAAAAGCTTCATCATGTGACTGCTTCATTGTATGAATATATTTTAAGACGTTCGAGTTGGTCACGTTCATTCGTTTCAAATAGATTAGAAACAATTAGAATTATTCTATAATTCAAGAACAATTACATATACAAACAGACTAGATTTTACCTATATCTTTCTTTCAGTCCGTTACTTAGGGTGAGGGTTCCATTAAGTAATGGTTCGTAAGCTTGTTGAATGCATTGCATGTTTGAATTTGCAATTGTCCGTTCACACTCCTCATCTATTGATCTAAACTCATTTTCCAAGTCTGGAAAGACAGAAATTCGTTAATGTAAAGTAAAAAGCTTAAACACATTCGTACAGGGTACTTTTGGAACTCGGTTGGGCTGTTATTAAATTTTCACGATGGCATAATAAAGCACCTGATATCAAAGTACTACATACGTCATTCAAGCACATATATGCTTAAATTCATTGAGCTTTTGATACCAGCGAAGACACAGGATCAGTACATACTTGCTTTTCACTATATCAATCATTATTGCATGTTGAAATTCATCAGAATTGAAATCAGGCAATAACAGGATCAGTACATACTTCTTTCATGTTGTATGAAAGCTTTTAATCTGAGACATCCAAAGGCAGATGAAAGTATAGGTTGATAGAGTTTCTCACCAATAAAGTGAAAATATTGATTGAGGTATAGATTTTGTATGAGTTCTATTTCGGAGGTGGCCCTTAAGCTCATTCCAGCGGCTGGTATGAAACGAATGTAACTTACAAGCAGAAAATACAGTATCCAGTGTACTGCCCTTGCAGTAAGAAAATGTCGCCCCAATAGCCTGCATAATTGCGTCAAGGTTATCGCACGAAGCAAATATGTCTCGCATGCATGCCATGTCTGCTTCTTTTTGCCTGCAAAAGAGAAAACAAACCCCTCTGTTATACAAATTTAAAGACTCTCTTAAAGAAGACTATGGAACCCAGCTCAAGAAAATTAACAATAAAAGAAAACGACCACTGCTTACATACAATGTACACTTATGATCTAATGATACACGATAAACACTATAATTAATTTAGCTTTTGAACGTGTTTTACAAGTTATTTTTCACCATCTTGATGGTTCCACATTGTTCATTATAAACCCTTTGAAACGTCAATTGAAACCTCAATAGCGGTAACTGCCTTTTTTCGTGGGAGCGTCCAAGGCAATCACAATTACAAAGGACATGGAATTAGAAAGTACTCCCTAGTACTGGCAAATTCTGTAAAATCTGTATTGTAACTGAAAAAACTGTTGATACGCCGTTGTGTCAATAAAGAAATGAAATAACGATATTGACGTGTTAAGCATATCGTAGTATGTATATCTTATGGTCACATACAATCAACGATAGATTTTGCATGAAACACTCTAAAAAACAAAAAAGTCATGCATATACGTTAGTATCGGTTAGCCGATACGTATGAGATAATCGAAAATGGTTTTTATCTTACCGACACTGGTTCTCTGCATCACCGAGAGGGTCTTCTAAGTAAATCGTGCGTGTGATGTTGTGGCATCCTTGCCAAGTTTCTTGGACATCCCAATACAGATCACACTTAGGTTGTTCATCGCGAATTGATGCTGTTTGTACTTCAATCCCGAGAAGTATTGCTGCGGCCGCTGAAACTGAAAGAGCAAACCTGAAGGATTTACATGTAACATGCAGTGAATTTTTTTCTAAATTTAATCAATGGGCTTTTTTTTACCAAAACTTAAAAATCAATGGGTTTTTCTATAGAAAAATGATTAAGATGATTGAAAGTAATGAGTTTTTGTGAAATTCTATGAGATTTTTTGGGCCAAGATTTATCACTGAACATGTGCCGTCAATACACCCTCAACAGACATATTCGGAACCGATTTATCAACTGTTCTTTGAGAGGCACTCGGGGAAGGATGCTTTCTGAATTCGCTCACTGCCATTCCTGGAAGTTGGAATGAATGTTATCGTTTTGCATTTTGATTTCATTTCATACCACATGATATCAGAGAAGTTAGATGGCATTAGTCCGAAAATTCATTTTTTTTATAATGAAATAGCGTTGCGACCATTTTACATTAGAGGCAATCGTTATCTATTTCGATCATGTGGTCTATGTTGTTTTGTGTTCATGCAAACAAAACACTAAACTGCGTATTCTTTCACTGTTTGTTGAAAAGTTTGCATTGAATTTGTAATGTGGAAGAGGAAATTCAAAATACAATTGAAAATAAGGTATTTCGATTGTTTTGGTTGTGATTAACAATTTAAGTAATGTAAGAAGTTATTATTCATGAATTCTATCAATAACTGATAATTTTGAGAATAATTCAATTTTGTAAGGATCCTTGCACTCGTATATAATCGTACGTAAATTCCATTACGTTGCTGTCTATTTAGTCTGTTAGACTTTTGTTATATCTTTTGAATAGGAAAGTATCATGGGTTGTTGTAGGCATGCCTTATTTCTCTCCTTTAAGAGAGCGAAAGTTAGCGAAGAGTTTGCCGTTCAAAAGTGTTTTCCAAAGTGTTTGCCGCAAACGTGTGTTTCCTTATTTAAGGCAGGACTGAAAGAATATCCCTCGTTAAGCACGATCAATTCGTAGGGAATGCATAACGTTATTAGTGGAAATATCTAAGGTAGAATTCGTGATATTTTCTGATTTTCTATTACTTATGGTTTTAAGAAATCTCTGAAAACGTGGAAAGGACATATCCGTCAGAAATGTTACAGAAGCACTTACCTAAAAATATATTCCTCATTGTGGTACTTGTTTCAGAACCGTGTTGTCCCAGATTGTAATAAAAATATTCGCACCACTCAATTCACAGTCTAAACGAATATGCCGCATACGGATGTTGTTTGTCTGTTTATATACCAGAAGAAGTGATGTGCTGTTAAATGTCGTACTCATTACATCCAATTTCAAAATTATCTCATGGCCATTGTTATTCAGCCTTTTACATAAAGGCCAAAACTGCCTAACATCTCTCACATTAACTACTTTCGCTATACTAAATGGGTTTGGTAAAACAATGTAAAATCGTATTCCATAACCTTTTACCTCGATAAAAGCCTCAGAACCCTAACTTCCTAACTCAGTTCATGCAGGTTCCAGTCTGTTTCGACTTATAAGTGATGATTGTGTTTTATTTAACCTTGCCAATGCTACCAAAAGTACTATGGAAGGCATCTTTCACGACTATTGTGTTGGTATTTGGCACATACCAGTCTTCAATTAAGGCAACACGTTCAACAATTTCTTGATATAGCATTTCCATTGATGTACACATCGGTATGGCATTCGTATTATGTCGGAAAAAATAAAGTAAAGTCCGTATGTCTTGATTTAGACTTGCACCTATAGTATAGATGTACTGAAAGTTTCGTGCTTGCAATGTTCTCGTGTCTGATACCAAATACAAAAGTATGTAAATTGGAAAAACAAGATAATTGACTGCAGACTTGTGGAATGTACCATCGTTTATTTTCACAAATGCCATTATATAGATCGTGTGCGCTCTAACCAGGGCATCATTTTGTTCTAGATCAAGAGCATGGGAAGAACGTGTACTTTATACAAAGTCATGATGTCTCATTAGATTAGCCTTTAGTGGAGGTTCAACTTTTAGCAAACCGGCTCCAATTCACTGGAATTAACCACTATCATATTCAAAAATGAACTTTACGCAGATTTTTTTAGATGGAGACTTTACATTCATTTCCGTTATATGACGTCTATGAATATGATGTTGACACCGGCGAAATAACTCGGCTGGGGTTTTCCAGAACGCGCCTCCACGTGACTAGACCTAGCCATGGAAACAACCGGCTGTAAGCCAATCAGATGTCTTTACCGATATTACAGAAAGTGCACAGAGCTTAACGGATGGCCTGATGGAGGGTGAAGGTCGAGGCCCACGTGCTGTTAAGAAAACATGTACTGACATAAACAGTATCTCCTGGAACCTAGCTGGTCTTAAGAAATATTCTGATTGTCATTCATTTTTATGTTTTTACGAAATTTGACATTATTGGCAAGGTTGTAAGTTGGAGTGACTTTGAAAGTGAATTTTCAAATCTATTGTCTAATTATACATTATTTGACTCTGTTAGAGCTAAGCCTCTATTTTCTTTCGGGAATAGTGGTGGTTTAGGAGTTTTCGTCCGTTGTGATCTTTTAAAGAATAACTTTGTAACTCGCATCTGTAAAAGATATTTCTAACTGTGTTGTATTGTATATCAAATATAGCGTATTGGATTCTATGAAATATATCATATTTGTTGTAACATATGTCACGTGAAGAGTCTAAAACATACAATAACTTAGAGGAGCGTAATTGTGTTATAATTTTAAACTACACTGTCGAGCACTGATTATCCCAATTGTTATGTTTATTTGTATGGTGACTTCAATGCAAATACCTTTTATATTTTATAACCGATGATACTTTGAGTAATGTTTTTAATGTCGAAGGTGATTAAACATCAGCCGAGTTACATAGTTATTTCCCTTTGAAAAATCCAAATGGATCCTTAGTCGCATAGACTATTTCTACCAAGCTTTCGAGGAAAGTTAAAATGCGTCTTCGAATGAAATAAAACGAGTATGACTTTAAAAGGCTAGAAAATATCATTAGGGCATGTGTTCTAGAAAAAAGTTTGACTATAAAAAGAGGAAACGTGAAAACTTAGAGAATTGTTGAGGCAATCAACTCGGATTTTGGAAGACTTTGAAAAATGAAAATATTTCTACAAGTCATGTGGATGTTATTAATTAGTCACATTTGAATAAGTGGATTGATCTTTTCAAAGCATTACTAAGAAAAGACAGCCGAGCATACTTAGATCAACATTTATATCTTCCAAGTGATAGCGATTATTTATTAAATGCACCACCCGTCACACTTAATGAAGTAAAAGGAAGTATTTCCAGATTGAAAGTGGGGAAATGTCCTGGTAGAGATGGGCCATGAATTTTACAAATATACATGGGATCTTATTGCACCTTTTTTTGATGCTCATTGCTTAATGAAGTACTTAATTCTGGTAATTTCCCCCCGAAGCATGGAGTGACAGTGTAATTATTGCCGTAATCAAATCGGCTCAATGGAAGATCCATCGAAGTATAAAGGAATTTCACTTTTTAATATCATGAATAAGATATCTGCTAATATTGATAATTATAGAATATATAAATGGGTATAAACATGTAATCTGATCGATAAAAAGCAAGCTGGCTTCCGTGCAGGATACTCAGTAAATTTATTTACATTACAGAGCATGGTACAAAAATACATTTCCTCACCTGGAGGACATTTTTATGTTTTATATGTAGACTTTCAAAAGGCTTTCGACTCTGTAGTTCATGAAAAATTGTTCAATGTCCTGTTTCGAAAAGGCCTTAATGGAAAGATGTTTTATTTGTTTTATCTATGTACTCGAACTTGAAGTCATACTTACGTAAAGGAAAGAAACTATCACAACCATTTTTGAGCAATATTGGAGTGAGGCAAGGAGAGGTAACCAGTCCTATACTTTTAACCTTTTTATTAAAGAGTTGTCTTACCTGAATAATGGAAGTTTTAGGGGTATTACTATATCAAGAGGTATTGCTCCAATACCATGTTTACTCTACGCTGATGATGTTGATCAGTGTGCATATTTGGTCAACAACTTACAACAGCAGCTGACTAAACTATCAGAATTTTGTCATGGCACTAAATTATCAATTAACATGAAGAAAACGCAGATTACTGTTTTCAGATATGGTGGTCCCTTAGCATTTAGATGTTAATAGAAATGACACTTGCTTAATGTACAAATACATGGTCCTCCTTCTTACTCCTAAATTAGTATGGCTAGCAAGTAAAAATAAATTAGTTTCTAAAGTTAAAAAGGCTTTTTTTGCAATTCATAGATTAATAGAAACCAAAGTAAGTAATTTACAAATGATTAATATTTTAGAATTTTTGATTCCATGGTTGCTCCAATCCTTACAATTGGTGCAGAAATTTGGGGCTTCAATAATTACTCTGAGGTCATTGAAAGGGTTCAGATACAATTCTGTCGTACATTTTAAAGCATTAATAGGTTTGTAAACAATTATATATTGTCCTTACTGAATGTGAAAGAAAACCCTTATGTGTAATTTATCAAACAAAAGTAATTAAATACTGTTGTAAGATTCTCCAAATGTCGGACTAACGGAATCCTAAACAATATTATTGCATGTTAAAATCGTATGATGCTATAAGAAGAGTGATTGGGGCTTCACAAGTTAAAACACTTCTCAGTATTCATTGCTTTGCTTTTGCTTGGTTTTCCCAAAACATTTGTATTTTTTATCAATTTTGTATTAATTTTAGTACATTTTATCAAACAATTCAAAACAAGGATATCTGATTGCTTTATTAAAAAAATAATAAAGATATGATTACTATTTTTTCCATATATTTTCTCTAAAGACATATTCATATACCGAAAAATTGTGGAATGGACCATCCATACGTTTTTCAAAGAGCCATTATGACATTAGTGTATACATTATCCAGTGTTCAACAGCCCTCTATATCAAGACGATGTGAAAGATGCCATTTACACACAGCGATACAGGCTGAATAAAATGTGTTTTGATTTTTTGTTGTTGTTGTTCTGGGTTGCATTTAACTAAAGGACTAACGAACGAAATATTTTCGAAAGCCAACACTGATATTCAGGGTGAAATAAAAAGTACAATACTGTCATATGACCCTTCCAATGAATTCTCACTTTGCAATAGTGATATCTCAATTATTGAATAAGAGAAATTGTTATTTGAAATAATGCAAATCTCTCTACCCAGTGATTCATTTCATTTATTATTAATTTGTTCAAAACATTCAAATTCAAGATCAAAATATATTTATAAGAAAATTCTATCATACATGGCTAATTACGCATATTTTTATTCATCTTTTATCAAATCCTTTAAAGAAACCCGTTTTTATTCTGTCAAATTATGTATTTTATGCTCAAAAAAGTAGAAATTCAATGACATCTTTAAATGAAAAGCTCTTCTGTAACTTCATGTCTTTGTTAAAATGTTTGTAAAATTGCTATATAACATGTTATGTTTATATTGCAATAAGTATTATTATTTTATGTATGTTATGATTAACTAGTTTTGTTTTCAAATGATTTTTTGGGCGATAAAATCAAATTTGCAGAATTATCTTCTTATACCGGCGGAGGCCCCTTTTCGAAACAAGGCGTCAGCCTCCACGACCATTTAACGTCACATTTTTTTAATTTAAAATGTCAACACATGATATTTTTGTATACAATAGAATATGAAAGCTTGTGAATTCTCATGATAAGTTATATATGTGAGAACACAGTGGCTACATTGTTTGATTTTATTGAATTCTGGGATGCAAAAGATAAGGAAATGTTAGATACTTCATTTGCTTCTGCGTGTGACTTTTCTTTTAATTGTGTTGGGAAAATGCATTGGTGGGAGAAAATGAAGTATCATAGACCAAGGGTACTATACCTTTTAAATAACTCTGCCTGTTGGATTAACCTCTTTTTGTTATTAAAATTCTATCCCATTCCCTTTTTTCCCCTTTTTTTCATACCTTTGTTTTCCTTCTTAAAACCTGCCTCAAACACCCCATGAGGTCGAAATCTTTTAATACATTGACAAGCAATAATTGTTACATATGTATAAAAAAAACAATAAAATCTTCTTAACTGTCTAAAAAAAAATCAAAACATAAAGTTGGCCATATCTTGCGGAAGAAAAACTTATCCGTCATGCAATTTAAAACTGTAAAATAATGTTGGAAAAAATTCATGTAAGTCTTTAGTTTTGGGAAAGTAAGGTTGTATTGAGCAAATGTACATAGCTTTAAAATAGGCAGAGTATTTTCCCATTATCCATTTAAAACTGAAAAGTATTGTACGAAAAGATTTATGTAATTCTTTAGATGTTGCAAAGTAAGGTAGTATTGAGCAAATGAAGCTGTCTATAGCTTTAGGGAGAACACTTGATCCGTTTTGCAACTCAAAACTGCAAAATAATGTTCGAAATCATTCATGTAATTCTTTTGATACGGCAAAGAAAGGTGAGAGAGAGCGAGTATTGTGTGCATGAAGCTATCCATAGCATTAGGCAAAATATAGTATCCGTTTTGCAACTCAAAAATGCAAAGTACTGTTCGAAAGTATTCATGTAAATTTTTAGATGCGACAAAGCGAGACAGTATTGAAGTTGCCCATAAAAGCTTTTTTTTTAAAAAATAAGTTTAAACTTATTCATTTTACGTCGATCGTGAAGGAAGCTTAAGGACATGTTCTACAGCTTTAGAAGAAAATAAACCTTTCATAGAATTTACTAAATTTTTAATATGTTGTTTAATATGTTATTGTGAATTTAAAAATGAAAAGAAAAATGCAGGTTGACAATTTAGTTTCTTTGTAAAATGACAGTTACCATGGTAACCGTTTGGGGCAAAAATGTGTAAATGACCAAACCATCTTCAAAGGTAATAAAATAATTGCTGGAAGGTTTATGAACACAAAAAATGTGAATTAATTCATTAAGTACTTTATAGTTCAATGTTTTATCAAATGATTACAATCTGAACATTTTTTGTAATCCTAATCAGTTTTTCAAATTTGTGTATTCGGCAAAAAACAATGAAAATCGTAATGTATATTACAAATAAAAGAAGATATCTAAAAATTCCTTTCATAAAATTCTCTTATTTTTCGGTATGTGAAATAAAATGCAATCTTGAAATACAAAATGCCAAAAAAAGTATATGTTGACAAGTTAGTTTTCCTGTAAATTGACAGTTTTCATGGTAACCGTATTTGAAAAAACATTTATAAAAACGACTAAAATAACTTGAAACTTAAATAATAGAAGCTGAGGGCTTTATATGCATGAGAAATATGTATAATTTTTAATAATCGTTTATATTTTTGTGGATAAAATGATTGTTCTTTGAAAAAAAATGCATGCAGTAAAAATTTTATCCGAATGAAAACGTTTATCCGACTACTATGCAAGTACATCTTCGGTAACAGATTGTTATCTTCCTTGGATGCGCAGATGAAGTGCGCAGAAATAACGTCCTTAAAGCTTATTAATTTCTCTCTCGATGTCTGCTTCCTGGAATTGCGCCGATTCGTGGGTAAGTCACGGCAATTCTCACCTCGCCTAACGGGGATTCTAAGCCGGGAACCTCGGTACAAGAGGCCGAGCTCTAGCACTGCACCACTGTCGCCCACTAAAAGCTTTTGGTGTGACCTGTCCAAGTGTCTTTATACTATGTATATAATTATGTTATCGCCTAACTCACATCTATTACACAAACCCTTTACACAGCACAGACTCCTAACAACGCAACTACTGTCGAATGCTTATAAAACTACTATGAGCACAGAAGTTATGTTATAAACTGTAAATTTCTCCTTTTGTCGGTGATCGTTGTTCCAAAACTGAATCAATACAAAGGAATGTTTTGTTTTTATACTATGTTAAAAAAGCTATTATTCAAAGGTTGCTGTTTTTGCTACAAGTTGGAATTATCTTTTTTTTTCAAAACTAGGCGACCGTAGCCGAGGTTTAAACAGGGCCCTTAAGTTGGGAAGAGGCCTGGACCTTTTGATTGTGGGGATTTGTGTCGATTGAATTGATGAATTGGGAAACCAAAAAGCTCAGGCGACTTTGAATCATTATTTTAAAGAAATTTCAAATTGGAAAGATTTTCCTTTTAAAGGATCCTGTTATATAACGAGAAACGCCCTGGTAAGGCGCTTGACTCATACCGTTTTACAAAAAAGTTTAGGCTTTAGATTTGCGTAAGTCTATACCAACAATCCCTCTTTTTTCATTGGGTTAAGCTTCCAAAGACGTGTCACACTGCAATATTGTACGTTCATTAAATATACTATCCATTTGTGTCAGTTAAGACTTACGCAAATGTTTTAGTAAAACGATACCCAGGGCTCCCAGGTTCGATACCGGGTCTCAACACTGGCTCGACACTGGAGATACTTACTTGTATCTAGTCCTCGGATGAGACATTAAACCGAGGTCCCGTCTTATGAATAGCCTGAAATGGCTCATATTAAATGGACGTAAAACCACCGTCATAAAATGAGGGAATATGTAAACACGTCCATCATAAATCAAGTCATACGCGTACTTTATATACGTGCGTTAGGTTGACGTCTTGTTGTCTTTCTGCTGGAGTGGAGTGTGTCGTATAATTGAGGTTATTAAAGAGATCGGATAAAAGTGGGATATTATAGTCATGCATATGTGGCAAGTTGTGCCTGTTTTGGCAGTATTCATTCTTGTGGCCCACGCGAAATTATGGTAAGATTTATTTTTCTCTTCGAGCAAAAACACAATTTAATGCTCTCCTCCTAATTGGGCCAGTGTGATCGTTCCAAATTGAAAGCCACAGCAGACGAAACGAATAATGTGTTGTTCAAGAATTCGATTAATTTGTATTCAAATTAAACGTTGTTCACGTGGGCTTTTTCAAAAAAAATAATGCGTATGTGTTAAATCAAAGTGTAATGGTATGTATGTGAGGAGAAGGGAAAAAGCAAACTAAATGGTGAAATATGGTTGTATATATGCATTATGTCTGTCTTTCTCAAAACTAAAGATGGAAATATAGATTGGAACTTCTTTTGTATAATATAAGGAACATAAAACCCTCTAATACCGCAACGCACGATATGTGCGGTAGTGACATTGGTTATATTGGGTTTGATTGGAGTCTTGTCATCGCTTTCAACAGGTTTTCATTAATATTGCAACGGACAGCATTTTGGGTAATACGTCATTGAAAGCGTCTTGGAGAGTCGACTCTAATGATATGCTACTTTAACCCATTAACCAAACAATAACGACGTTTTACCAGTTTGTTGCAGACGGCTCTGGAAAACATTCTTGGGAGAAGAAGAAACTGCTCTCAATTTTCACATTTTGAAATGTCGTCTGCAAACTCTTTCAACTTTGGACAGGCGATGAATTAGCGTTTGTTAAAGGGTTAATTAAAGTATTAATTGTCTCAATTTTGATTGGTATAAAAGGGAATGTTATATTAAACTTACGCATCTGTTTAGCATAAGGTATTTCATAAAACGATACCAGGGTAGTGAAATAAATTATCTATATAACTTATCTATATTTCCAGCTCAAGAGAAAGCATCAAGATGGTTGCGCGGGTGGTATACGGCGAGTCTCGCGGGGAACCAGAGTTGGGCCAGCGCGCTGTGGCCTACACCATGGTCAACAGGATATCGCACGCTGGTTACCCAAACACTCTGCGCGAAGTCGTGTTCCAGAAAGCGTCTGGCAACCACCAGCATCAATACGAGACGCTTGATCTTCCAGGACACAACGCTGCCTGGGAGCGGGCGAAAACGCAGTATGACGCCGAATATCAAATGGCTTTGAAGACAGCAGCAGATGCTCTTTGTAATAGAATGGCGGACCCGACGAACTGCGCGACGGACTTCTGTAACGTGGATCCGTGCCCCGCCACAAACTCGAACCAGTACTGGGATACGTTCAACAAGACCATGATCGGCGGCCATTACTTCGTATGTAGACGCCCGAAAGGTTCACGGTAGATATTAACATACAGGCCGCATTTACTTCCAATCGGAACTACTCGGTTATTTCCGGGAGCTGAGAAATGCACCTCGGATATAAGTGTAGGGTTATAACTTTTCGGGTAAATCGGCCCCGGAGTATGAAACCTTTTCTAAGCATGCATGTTAATTACAATGTAATTCAATTTGTATAGAAGTGTTGGACATCCTTTTAAATCATTCTTTTTTTATCGGTAGCTCATACAAAATGACGTAATTAAAATAGTTGCGTCTTTAATCCTTAAACGACTATTAAGATTTCACATATAAGATCTATTTTTGAAAACGAAAGTGAAGTGACGTCATTCCGCGAGAAACAATATGGCGTCATCCCTATGCGTTCAGCGGTGTTTTCATTGGATAAACCCGATGTATTCAGATTGCCATTACTTCTTGTGTAGACGCCCTTAAGATTCAATGTAACTTAACAATCGTATCTACTCGGCAATCCCCGTAACAAGTCGGTAGATATACCTCGTAAGCTGTACATGAATACACCAGAAATCCTGGGGTAATTCGCCTTATTTCCGGCGGATAACACACAATGCACACAGACAATAAATATGTATTTAAATACAATGTACACACAAATTGGTTATTTATCACAATTGAATGGTTGTTTTACCCTTTTCATTAAAGATGATCATATCAACACATCTTTGTTTCATATTTTGTCAATCGGCTCTTTTCGGCAATCCCCGGCTTGTGCCGGGGATTTCCGAGTAGATACGATTGCAAACGGACATGCCCTTCGTTGCTGACCTACTTTCAAAAATGGCTTCCCATTACCTCCGAGGTTATTTTAAGATGTGGCCGAGGTGTTCCGAATGGGTAACTTTAAACACATACACGATCATTTCTTCATGTGTAAGCGTCTGGAATGTTCAGGGTAGCTACATTGAATGATTATGTGGTTTGATTTATTGAAAATTACTTTGCGTTATGTTCATGTCCATATATTTTTTTGGAAAATATATATCATCTCTTATTTTTCTTGTTATATCATTCTTTTCATGGTGATAATTGTTAAGCCAAAATATTGCGACAGTTAACGCGGCTTAGGTCCGCGGCCTTTACCACGCGTATATGGTCCAAGTATTCCAGCCGTAAAATGAAGAACTCTGTTTATGGTTATAATATTTGAACTCATATTATCATACCTGGACAACTATTCAACAGTTTTATAAGCTTATGATGACACATTAAAGGGAAAAACTATTCTTAAGTAAGTTCATTTTTCATGCAGGCACATTTAGATTGTATATCGTTAATTGAAGTCAATACTCATATTTATGTATGTATTCACTTGCATAGCTTCTCGCAAACACTATTATCATGTTCTTACATTGATTTACTTATTGTTTATGTAAAAAGTACTTTGTGCTTTATACTGAAAAAATGAATTGAATTGAAAAAATGTATAATGCCGTATCAACAATGTTTCAGTTATATAACGGCTTTCCTGGATCCAACATTACTATTTTGTTGGAATACAAGGGAGGTAATACATGAAGGGCGAGGTAAAAGTTTCTAAGGTTGTCTTTCTTTGCTTTGTGGAGTTTTTTCTGAGACGATTGCATTTTAACCCTTGGAATGCTGAGTAATCTTCTAAAGATATATTATGATGTCGTCTTCTTTCCAAAACCTAAACTAATCACTCAATTTTGATGATGAAAGATACTCGGACTAGCAAACAGGTTAGTTCCAACCAAGCCGCAAAGTAAATCTGTGGCGGGCCAGGGATCTGACCATTCGGAACACCTCGGCCATTTCTTAAAATAACCTCGGAGGCAATGGGGAGCCATTTTTGAAAGTAGGTCAGCAACGAGTGGCATGTCCGTTTGCAATCGTATCTACTCGGAAATCCCCGGCACAAGCCGGGGATTGCCGAGTAGATACGATTGACAAAATATGAATCAAAGATGTGTTGATATGGTCATCTTTAATGAAAAGGGTAAAAACAAACATTCAATTGTGATATATAACCAATTTGTGTGTATTTAAATACATATTTAGTGCCTGTGTGCATTTTGCGTTAGCCGCCGGAAATAAGGCGAATTACCCCAGGATTTCTGGTGTATTCTAACTCGGATGATCCAAGCTGTAACTGCGTGACAGCTTGGAGGCGCCCTGCGATAAAAACGCGTCAGCATTCCCCCTCTGTGTGTGAGGGGTCCAATCGGCGACGAGAAAAAATATGGGCACCAATCAGAAAGAAGGTGGGTTTGACCAATAAGATTGCTTATTGCTTCCATTTCCGGTAATTTACAGAAAGAACAAAAACATGAACGATTGTTAACATTTGATTGTCGGGAAATATGAATTCGTTTTAAACCATAGCAGTGTCATTTGATGAAATCCATTGTCGAAGGGAAAGACCCTTATGTTTCAATTTTAATAAAACATCTCTTACATAAAATAGGGTCATCTGTACCCTATATATTAAAACTTAACATTCATTCGGACTGTCAACTACATCACGATGCTAAACACGAAACAACATCAACGCCTCCCTAATAAAACTGATTAACCCTTCCCAGACAATAACGACACTTGACCAATTTGTTGCAAACGACTCTGGAAAACATTGTGGGAAAAGGAGATATTGCTCATGATGAGCAATTTCTCATTTTCCCGCAATATTTTCTGCCCTATTAGAAGATTGTTTTTCAATTTCATCACATTTTAAAATGTCGTCTGCAAACTCTTTCAATTTGGGACGGTCAAAATTTGGTGTTTGGGAAAGGGTTAAAACAATGTCAACAGTTTTGTGTTGAAGCGATTTGCTTCGCCACACTTATTTCGAAATCAATCATTTTTGGTTATTTGTGTTAGTAAAAAGATAGTCACCTCTTGTTATATGTGCGCTGAATAACCTTGGATATTGATGCACCATTAAAATTGTCTAGCAACCAATCTAGTGATAATCAAAATCGGTTTGCCCGGCTCAGTCCATGCATGAAAGAATTGGGCAATACCTTACCCTGTACCATTTTAGTTTTCAAAAAATATTGAATCCAAAAAGGTTTTTTTAAGCTTTCAACATTTAGTTAACAAGTTACCTTTCTGTTCCGCAGACAAGGTCTTTACTATATCAAGATTCAAGAGAGAAATCGATATTGTATTGGCAAAAAGGATTTGGTTTTGACGACTACCATTTCGCTGCAAACATAAATGATATTCAGAAGAAACTTGCTGTTATATTGTAAATTTGATTAATATCAATATACTTTAGAAATAAAACTCTATGTCAAATGCGCATTTTTTGAGGACAAAACTATGATGCTATTAACAAGATGAAGGGTAAGGCACGTGTTGTGTGATGTACGGCGGTGTCTGGATTAGTATCTGTGTGTGACGCGCGTCGCTCCCGTCTGGGGTAATAAAACTAGGCGTTTGATATTTAGACCAGCAACCCGAAAGATGTACTATTCGATACTCCCCCTTTATAACATGCCCGAAGCTGTTTATATAGCTTTTTGAATCATTTGTTTATTAAAACATAGCTGTTATCTATGACTCTGTTTGTGTTTCCATTCGCGCTCGCCCAACCTGCAAATAATAAACTTTGAAATAGTTTCTAGATTTTCATTTCAGATTAGACCCATACTTCCGATTTCTATAACTCAAGAAAATATCAAATTGAAAGCCCGTTTTCCCATAGAATCAGCCATCAGAAATGATAAGCTAAAGGCTTTTTTTTGTGGCAAAAGTTTCCATAAAAATAGTCTCTGATGGTTTGAGTGTTTTCTAGATTTTCGCAATAGAGTCATAAATAGCTTTACTCAATGAATGAATATCTACGTATTCAATTGAAATCAACTGATGCAATACTTTGGCATTCGACAAAATTCATATGAGGGAAAGCGCATCTCGGTTTTAATGGTAAAAGATATACTCTACCAAACGAAAAGGAGCCGATATTATATTCCCGCCAGAATTTACCTGTCATTTTAACTCCGCCCCTTTCTACAGATTTCCCAACATGCACTACCTCGAAAAATCGATATCCGCTTGACGCGCTTTTGTATCGAATGCATCCAGACGTAGAGTGAAATATCATGTACTGCCTACGAGGTATATCTACCGACTTGTTACGGGGATTGCCGAGTAGATACGATTGGGATCTGACCTGTTTGCTACCCTGAGTACATCTTCTCATCAAAATTAAGCAGAAATTAAAGGTTAAAAAGCAGACGTTACAAAAATGTATTTTTGGAATAAAACCTACCCCGCATAAAAAGGGTTAAGGAACGAAATAATACACATTCAAGTAATTAAAGAGTATTTGCACGATATTTACGAACATGAAGTTGTCAAAGGTATCTTTTGGACAGCTCTGCACACGTGTTGAGCGTCTTAGGTTAAAATTCTACAAACCCGTTCGCTCATATGCCATTTTATTCTTTCCAACACTTAAGGTAGAATATCCATAATCCGCCACTTTAAAACTTAATTTTTCGTCGGATTACTTCGGTGTAATTAAGGTAGAAAACCCACTTTGAACCTGATATCATCGGATAACTTAGATCGTTTTCTGTATAAATCGGTCGTGGCCGAAACTATTCGGTGTAAGGCGAATAGTTTCGGCACCGACCGTATATACCGAGAACGATCGAAGCAATCGGCGAACGAAATAGTTTCAAAATGGAGAATTAATGGTACTCTACCTTGAACTCAATACTGTGCATCTACTACAACGGACGAAGAAGTGACAGTTACAAAAGCAAAAAAATGCTTCCACAGATCGAATTCTCCTTATTTCACAACGCTTTCTACCAAACAACGTAAAGAATATGATTTCATACTTATAATCATCTGTTATAACTATTACTACTATTTTTTCCTTTTTTTATATCTTTTTTATTTTTTAATTTTTGGGCCATTGGCAAGAAAGATATGATTAATACGATTAATACATGCACTATTTCATTTTTCTTTTCCCATTTTATTAAAAGCGCTGGGAAAGAGACGTAGAAGTATTTGTTAAAGAAGGTATTGGGAGTAAAGACGGTTGGTGTGAATAGTTACAATATACAGCGCACCAGGTGGATTTTTCCCACATCAAGGTTTTCTTCTTTTTTCAATTTTTTATCGTTCACGTTCATATGTATGTGACTATCGTGTTGTGTTCATCATTCTCAACACCGTGCAATAAATCACTTATCAAACGCTTACATATTATATAAATAAATGAACATGTTGTTGTTCTCCCATCTCAGTGTTTAAGTTGATAGTTGGTAAAAAAAGAACAGCATTTAATCTAAGGCTGATTTTGGGCTGTTCTTTTCCAATATTATATTTTTTAGTTGTTTTTGTTAATGCCACATGTTAATCATAGTTCATCGAGGTGAGAGTGCAGAAAAAAATATACAAAACAATTACAAACTGAGAGGTCATAAGGAAAGGAGTTTTCTGTAGAAAGTAGAACAAATAAAGGAACACGGTGATCATGATTAATCGAGCATTACATCGATGCTTACTAAACCATACTGGTAGTTATGAGCAACCATGGTCGACCTTCTTTCCTTTTTTGTTTTGTCCCGCATTCCTTTTCAATTGTACAATACGATACAATACAATACAAAATACAATACGATCTTTCTTTCGAAGATATATAAAAATATTTGATTTTTCTTTAGAAATATCCATTGGGGATTCCCTTTAGAACATTAAAAAAAGCCAAAATGAAACTATTAAAAATGGTTATATTTCGATTCTATGTGAAAGTCATCACTCTGGCCAAAAAAAATGAACAAAAAAATGCTTACTCATCAAAGCATGTATTTCCTTTTGTCACAAAGTATCTAAATGTGGATGCTGCTAGGGTGGGAGAGATTGAGTAGTTAACCTTTAGCATGCTGGGTATTCTTCTAAAAATACATTATTGTGTCGTCTGCTTTCCAAAATCTTAAATGGCAGCTCAATTCTGATAAAGAAAGATACTTAGGGCAGCAAAAGGGTTTGATCAAAGGTCAGCCGCCAATTTACTTGGCGACTGGCCTGGATCTAACCCGTTTGCATGAAGCGGGTTCCAGCACTATAAGGGTTAAGTACCCAACCATTCAACGTAACGTCTTTGATAAAATCCCGCCATAACAAAGGACGCGTGCCTATGGCGCATGTGAAGAAAAGTATGGCAACCGGTCACATCTTCACAAATCGATTATTATGACACGATTTCTTTCAAAGGCAGGTACATTGTAACTGAAGCGTGAGAAACGATCCCATAATTCAATGAGTGGCTGTCGTGAAAGTGTATGCAATT
Source organism: Cerastoderma edule (assembly GCA_947846245.1). NCBI lineage: Eukaryota > Metazoa > Mollusca > Bivalvia > Cardiida > Cardiidae > Cerastoderma > Cerastoderma edule. The sequence continues at coordinate 4,406,005 of OX401409.1, forward strand.
CAGAGTTGTCTTTTTTTTTTTTTTTGATTTGGTTTTTTATGACATGGCGTAAGTGGTTTTAAATCATAATGCAGAATCACGGTTTATCACCGTAAACACATTTCATTGCCATAACAATTATCAAAAGAAACATGTACGTTCAGGTTAAGCAAATGAAAAATAAAGCAAAGGGTCTGACCACAAGTTCTATCAACTTAGATTCGGCCATTCCCTTATCCCGGTTTATTACGGACAGAGAAATGTTATCTTTTTCATATGCGTTTAACATCACGTCAACGTTATTTCAGTTATGTTGCGATGTCCGACTTTAAATGATCGAGGAAGACCCCATACTCAAGTGCACATAAGGGCTGGCCAAGCTGGGTAGAACCATGGGCAGTCCGTAAGTCAGTCGGGAGACTGTCTCTCATGAAAATCCAAATGCCGTCCTTGGGATTTGAACCCATGCGGAGGTGGACATATGATTTCAAGTTCTGTACTCTAACCACAGGCCATGGAGGCCCCGACTCGTCATCGAAGTCTCTGTAGGGGATGGGATATGACCAATTCCTTAATTGCCAATTAGGACCCAGTAGGTACACGTATATATATCAGCATTTCTTTGGATGAGTTGTAATACTATCAGTCACATTTGCGTTATGTAACATATACATGTATTCTGTCATTTACACATACTTATTCTTAAATCTTGATAAAGTGACTTATAGGCCCAACGTGACCGGTGTTGTATTAGTAAATATTTACGTATTTACTTCACACATGTCACTATGATAAAAGTTCGTTCGTTCGTGCAATTAGATAACAAAAACGAATGAGAAATTTTTGTCAAAACGTAAACTTCTAACTTCTCTTGTCATAACAATGTACAAACACACTTCACGGTCAAAATGAATTACGTCATTAAATTTTAATGACACATATTCAGATCAGTTGTATAAATCTATCATTAATAAAAGGCACATTCTATGATCGAAAAGAGAACTTATTTCGCTGAATTTTGATGAGGAAATATACTCAAATTAGCAAACAGGTTACGTCCAATTTACTTGGCGGCTGGCCTAGATCTAACCGGTTTGCTTACCCATGGTGTCGGTTCTAGCACTATAATGGTTAATCTCATCAGAACTACGGGACTGTCTTCATAATAATTATGATCTAGACTGCGTCGTAAGTATTTCCCTTTTTTTTTTAGATACCACACCGATATCATGTATTGCCTTCTCGTACTTTGATTTGCATTTTCATATGTGAGGATAACTTTGTATAATCATGGCGCACTTTTTTATATCTAATATCCAGTTTTAAAACACGCGATTCAAACATAGTTTTCATCTTATGGCAATATTAATTGAACCAATTATCGCCGCTTGAATCATTTCTTTCGAATGGTATTTTTTCTTTCAACAATACCTGTATGAACTAAAACGCCAATGCCATAAAAATTTGCGTCGTCAAATTGTATAGTAATAGTATTATACGCTTTACGTACTCTTACATACTCAGTACAGGACCCATTTTTCTCACGGAATGGGGTCGTTGTTTCTTATTCGATTTTCTCCTGAGAATGAACTTTTTAATCAATAACTTCTTTTCATCGTAACCTTCATCGTAACCATGCGTTTGAATTACGTGTTAAACAGAGGAAACGAGAGGTAGTAATACTTCATGACTTGGCGTTATTCACAGGATGTCATCAAACAGCTCTCTCACTCAAATTCTCCTTATCTGTCAAATTATTGAATCCCTTATAGTGCAGACACAAGACGTAAGTAACTATTTCCTGTGCCCCCAATACCGCATATCTGTAAGTCCAAAAGTCGTTATCTCTGTCCGTCCGCAATTCCACTTGTCTGTCATTCCCTTTTCCCGCCCGTCTGTGTGCCAGTTCATCCGAAAGTCCGATTGCTTGAGAGTCCGCAAAGCTGCATGTTTGTTTCTCGACAAGCCAGCGTGTATGCGTGTCCGCCTATCTGTTTGTTCGCAGGTTTAGGCTGTTTGTGAATCCGTGAGCCTGCATGATAATTAAGTTGAAGATCCGCCTCTCCTCTGTGTGTCCGCAGGTCTCCCTGACTTTGTTTCTGCAAGTTCATATATATGTGTGTGCTTCAGTCCGTCTGTCTGTGTGTGTGTCTGTGTATCCGCCTGTCTGTATTGACGCAGGTTCGACTGTTCGCATGTCTCTTGGCTACAATTCCGCCTCTCTCTGTGTCTGCAAGTCAAAAAGATATTCAGAGTAGCAAACAGGTTAGATCACAGGCCAGCCGCAGCTACAATAAGTATGTTTACTCAACAAAATTAAGCATATATCTAAGGTTTTGGAAAGAAGACGACACCATTTTTTTTTCTTAGAAAATTACCCAGCTTTCTAAATGTTAAACCATCGTAAGATGGAGGATAGATATTGGACTAATCACAAACTGCCCTCGAGAGAGCCAAGGATAATTGGAACTACTCGGGTATTTCCGTGAGCTGAGAAATACACCTCGGATTCAAGTGTAGGGTTACAATATGTCGGGTAAATCTTCCCCGGCATATAACAAATTTCCTTTAAGCGTTCACGTCAAGTAGTTCCATGTAAATGGAAATGGTTAACATCCATTTAAATGGCGTAATTATAAGTTTTGATCTATATAACAGTTTCATTAATCAAATTAAATGACTTCTTATATTTCACATTTAAGATCTATATTTGGAAACGAAATTACAATAACCTAAGTCTCGCGAGAAACAATATGGCGACTTACCTATTATCTAAGAGGCGTTTTCATTGGATAAACCCGATAAGTTCAGATTGAGCCAAGGGAAACTAACGAGCATGCGCAACGTACATGTAACTCTCGAAGCGGGCAAATTTCGCCGTTCGCAATTCACGTTCCAATATTCATGCTCGTTCCCCAATTCCCGATCAACACATGTTAATTTCGCAGTGTTTATTTCCCACGCCGTTCAGCCTATTGGTTATTGAAGCCCGGCGATCGACCAATAGAAGACGCGTGCCGGCCGCGTGACCCACTCAATGATGCAGGGAGTATTTTTTATCGATTGAACGCTTTATTTTTTCGCACGGGAGAAAGCGGTTGTGTAATGCGGAACAGCGTTCTCGCGAGATCTTCATTATGTTTCGTAACGTTTAACCCTTATCGTATTCATTCTCTTTCTTACGTGTTACGATTTTATCATTCGAAGTTGACAAACAACGAAATGGTTCTCAAAGAAGTACGTTTTCCCTAACAACCATTTAACCGTTGCAATTGAAGACATCAAAGATAAATAGATATTTCCTTGCTTATGTTATACGAATTTGCGATCGAAGTTGACAAACAAAGAATCTATTTTTTAGAAAATTACCCAGCATTCTAAGGGTTAAAAAATGATTTACTTATTTACTTAAATGCAACAGGAAAGGGAAGATAGAACCTTTTTAAGGCGAGTGTGTCATTTCGTTGTCAGTTTGGGTCTACTTCTGTAGGCATCCTCGACGCCTGCGTCGTTAGTGGACTAATTCAGGGACAGAAAAACCGTGCAAAATCTGTGTATACAGTTCACGGCGTTTATAATGTCATGTAAACATAAACACATCAGAATGGTTTGGTCTGAAAATATGCACCCATTTGTATAACCTAAACTTACCCACCTTTATATTACCTCAAAAACTTACTTATGAGCTTTATGCTTCCGTCCTAATCCAATTGAAAAAAACAATATTTTACAATTAGATATGTTAAACTCGAACATAAAATAGACAACCTGTACCTACTACTTTCTTCCATTCAATAATCGACTCGCCCTCTTATTTCAGATAGGTAAAGAATACTAGAAGGGTATATACTGTAATGTGAATTCTGACCGTCTGTTTAAGAATGGAATAATTGGGCGACGAGAAGAAGAACAACTTTCTTTGGTGAGTAATGCCTTTTTTAGTGAATATGTGTACCGTTCTCCTTTACTTGGAAGCTTTGGTGTGTATAGATGTGATCAAAAAACACTTACAAACCTTACGAAATGAAAGAAATCGCCCCGAATCAAGAGCACTATCGACCACTGCACAATCACCCTTTTTTTTGCTTGAAATTTATTTTCTTTGAATATTGTTTTTAAACCTTTTAAAATTCTCATAAATTTCGATATCAACACATTTCTTGGCTGTTCGTGAAGATGGATAAGCTGTCACGATCAAAGAGTTTTAACAAAAGTACGAGTGATTAATTTTAGTATACATTATGTATTCATTAAGTGCATCTCCTTAAAAAGTTTGTATGAAAACTTTCCTCGTAAATGATAATTTAAAAACGGAAAAGAGTTTCTCAAAAAAATCCGTAAACTCAGACGTGAACGGAGCGCTAATCCTACCTGTAAAATCTTCATTGTACATTAAGACATATAGCTGAACAATGGTTGATATGGCGTTAGGGTATTGGTTATTCAAAAACTCACGGAATGAGGCTAATGCTATACACTGTATCAAACTCTATTGTTTGGTAAACCTTTGGCCAGAATCAAATAGATATCATAAAAAAAGACATCAGCACAAATTAAAGCCAACAAGATATAACCCACATCGGTCGTTTTAAGAGTTAAGATTCCCTACGTCTTCGCCAATGACCTGGTCATGTGATACACACACTTTTTAACCGACCAATTAGAATCCGTTATGCTAAATATGTAAACAAGCAGATTGTTGATAAACATAATTGAATTGGAGACAACTATCTTTCAAGCATAAAGATAACTTTTGTCAAAATATTTTATTAATTAGGGTCACACAGCATACATTAATCAATTTTCATGACTTTGATGAACATAATGAAATAACTCCATATATTTTTTTCAGTAATTAATTTGTATTCATATCCTTTCATGTGCCTTTAAACATTGTGCTAAACAGATGTTGAAATGCGTTAGAGACCAGTCAAAGAATAGAATGAAAGAAATATGGTATTTGTAGTTTACAGATTTTTAGCAAGGACCTTATTCAAACGCAAATGCTATCCCAGGAGGTGTACTTGGTTTGAGCAATTTATTTCACACTTAAACGCATTTTCTTTGACAAAGAAATTAGTTGATCTAACTGAGCAATCTCAACCTTTGTCAGATTGTTTTCTACCGAATAGAATTCATAAAATAGTGGTGTTTAATATTGTTGTATTCCTTGTGGCCTGTTGTTGATTCCTATTTCAACCATAAATATGAAGCAGATATTTAAGATTTTGGAAAACAGACGACACAAAAATATTTCTTTTTAGAAAATTACCAAGCATTCTAAGGGTGAGTTAACTCAATTCCAGGTGCCTGATCTACTTTGACATAATTAATCAATGGTGAAAGATGAATTGGTATTGACTTGTGATACAATCCAAGTGAGTATTAACTGGCCAACAATTTTGTAAAAGATGCGTAAAAGAGATGTATCATGACAAAAAAGGGTTGGACTATTAAAAAACGATTCTCGTGCATGCTGTCTAGAAAGGCCTTTTTTTAAAACTTTAATCCAAAAGAACATGTTTTGAATGGTATTGCAGTGCTTTTTTTCCTTGATATTCTAGAAACCGATTACCAAGTGAAGGAAGAACTTGTTTGTTATGCAATTCCACTGACGTCGAAGATGAATATCACTTAATATGTATTTGTCAATGTTTTGCAAGCGTCAGACAAAAGTATATTAAGAAAAAGTACTACATAAGACCTTCATTTTAAAAATTCACTATTTTATTACAGACCTGTCAAAAAGATTAAAAGAACTAATTTAGCTATGTTTTTTTTTTAAAGATACTCTTACAGAAAGGAATGCTCTTTTGAATAGACTCGTAAAGATGTATATGTTTACCTCAAAAGATAACAAAGATAACTAACTTAATACGTCCTTTACTTCTTTTCATAACTATTTCTTGTTACTATTAGGAACGTTGACATCAAATTGTACTTTATATATTTTGTAGATGATGTACTTAGTACAAGTCTAAATAAAGGTCTGTTCTGTTCTGTTCTGTTCTTGAATTGGGATGAGGCCCAAGCCTTTTGAATTTGGGAAATTGTATCACTGAAATTGCTTAATTGTGGAGCCAAAAAGCTTGCATGACCGAGCTTTTGGAAAAACTGCATGATTTTAAAGAGATATCCTATTGGGATGGTGCCTTTTATGGGTCCCATTATATAACGCAAAAAGCCATGTATTATATTCATATTATTCCTCTGGAATGGTAAGTGTCTGATAAGCTATGGATGTATTGGATTTGTCTCCGAAAAGGATTTCATACAAACACTGTGGAATATTTTAGAGGTTGCCTTTTCACTAATTGATAGTGACCACAGAGAAATAAACATACGTGATGATTTAAGCATGCATTTTATGATATCAATTATGAAAAAAGCTGGATATATACAGCTTGTGAAGGCGTTCGTATGGCTTGCAAACCTCTGGTTAAATGTTGCCATCTTTGGAATAAGCTTCATAAATATCATCATGCGACCATGATTTTTATACCGAACCTAAAACGTGTTAAAACCCGAGAAAACCTCATTAAAATTGTGATCTGGAATATTTCAGGTTTTCAACGTCCATTTCATTGTGTTTTATTGTTTCCATGGGGAATCTCGCAGCCCGCAAACAAAACATGTTTGAGGCATTATCTAACATTTCGAGGCACCGGGAAGATTGTTTAATGCGGTAATCCTGGGGAACGAAACTAGTATTTAATCCTTGGAGTGCTGGGTAATTTCCTGAACATAATTTTGTGTGTCGCCTGCTTTCCAAAACCTTAAATATCTGCTTAATCTTTTATGAGGAAAGGTACTCAGAGTAACGAACAGGTTAGATCATAGAATAAGCATGAAGTCGGTTCCAGGACTGTAAGGACAAATGCAGTATTCGTGGGGAACACAACTGTGAAAAAAAAAACACTTTAAATTATTGAAGATGAGCCGTATATACAATAACTGATAAAGATTTGACCATGCATTTCATGTGGAAACCACATAACCTCAATGACATATTATGGAATCAACCTTCAGTAACACATAATAATGACACCGTGAGCTTTGAAATAAAAACTATGAATATTTATTTGGCGAAACTGGTCATGGCTTCAACGGGTTTTTTAAAATGAATTTACAAATGCAGCAAAAAACATTATCTCACATTTTAATTAACCTTCCAATTACCTTCCAACTAAGTTCACCTTCAAAAAATGTGATCCCCTGGGAACAGTGGGTCACGAGATGTGGCTTTGCTCTGAAAATTGTTCATATCGCTGTGCCCGCGAAAATCCACCCGTTTAAAGCCACAACATCGTCGTCTATAGAAGCACCCGTCCCGAATAGGTCGTCATATCACCGTCATATATGGATTTCGGCATAGGATACCAATCTGAAAATATAAACCAAAGCAAGAAACCAAAGATTCCGAGAGGTAGGGTGGGTGGGCAAATCTTTTGACAATTATAATTCTTTATGGCATAATTGTTAAATTGGATTCAGATAACTTTTGATCGCTCGTTTCACTTTATCATACAGGAAGAGACAGAGCAGTGTCGTAAACTTTAACGTTATATTCACTGTCATCTATTGTAAATAAGAAAATGTGGAAGAGAAACGGACTCCCTTCAATAACTTGATTAATGTCGATTAACGACAAATCCTAAAGTCGCAAACAGTCTTGTTCCGAATGAGCCTGTGAAAATGACACATGACAATCTGAAACAACAATAGGTGACAATTTTACAACTGCATCTGTGTTTTCTTGTGCTAAAAGCGAATAAAGTGCTCGACCTAATTGTACTTAACAAATTGAAATTTAGTTAAGGTATAGAAAAAAATCATATCAAACGTTCTAACCATAGCTTCGACCATACGTTGGTTATGATAATGTTATCGAGTTTAATCAATGGATGCATGCTTTTCAGGGCAGGGTTAAATTTAGTAAAGCAATTAAATTTTCAATCGGACGAATACCTGTCTTGTCAAAATGCAAACTCCTCACAGTGATCTCCCTGTATGGGGGATGATCACTGCCATCACAAATATCACGTGACCACCTACTTAGAAACGAAAACGGCATAACAAGATGGCGGCAATTCTAAAAATTGTAATCCATTAGTGCTTTATTTATAAATAAAACCTTTTTTTTTCAACTTAACTGGTCAGAAATCAATACAACAAGATATTGTTAGTAAATTAACTAAGATATCCGGTAATCTCTTAACAAAACAGCATCATTTGAATTTCATCCAAATCTGGATGAAAATCTTGTGGTAGCAGTGGTCAATGCAGCGTAGCAAGGGGAGATCACTGTGAGGAGTTTGGTCAAAATGTACAACCGGTGTCGGAGCCATTTGGTTGATCAACTTTTTCTACATGTAGAAGATGTTTTCTGGGGTTGGAATTGTGCCAAATCCGCAGTACGCTTTATAGATTTACACATTTTTAATGAGCCAGTTGGCTTAGATGGGGTTAGTTTTTCTATAGGTTGATTTAGTAATGCATGAACATAAGTGTATTCTACAACCAGTTTTTAGGCTGCTGAATAGAATACGTCCTTCACACTGTTGTTTCTTGAAATGGTGCTAATCGTCTTAACATATATTTTAGTGTCGTCTGCTATTTAAAACCTTAGATATCTGCTAAATTATGATGAGGAAAGATACTCAGAGAATCAAACGTATAAGATCACGGGCCAGCCGCCAATTTACTTGATCTTACATGTTTGCATTAAGACGAAGCCGGTTCCAGCACTCTAAGGGTTCATGAAAAAAAAGTTAAAGCCATAAAAAAGAGTTACCATGAATTGTGCTCGATTCTTGTGACGAAACCGATTACCAAAATGATGCATTTGTGTTGGACCACCAGGTTAATATAAAAAAGCTGCTATTTACAAAGAATTTATACCCTTATTCAAACGACAACAGAACATTATATGTATACCAAAAAACGTCAACACAAATAAATACAACATTTATTCATAAAGCCAGCGCAATGTGTATGTATAAAATAATTCCTTTTGGAAGTGTTTTAGTTTAAACATATTCTATTTAAGATATTAAAACCATTTTATTAATAACAAACAATTTCGTGAAATGCATTGCATCGTTTTAACGAGATGATTATAGTGTGTTGAGTATATGACACCAGCTTTAAAAGACGTCATGCCATGAAAGACAATCCCCTTTGCTTTGTTTATATACCTCTTTAACGTAACAATACATTTGAAATCAGTTTAGACATTACACTTTTTCCGATGCAAAGGCGAATCCACATTCCCGGATAAAGCCATAAATGACAAATCCAATTCTGTTCAGTGTCAATGCTATCGTTAAGCTGGGGACTGAAAAACATAGCAAACACATTGTCATGTTAAATGTAACCCTTATGCTGCTGGAACCGAATTCATGCTTAAGCAAACAGGTTGGATCCAGGCCAGCCGCCAAGTAAATTGGCGGCTGACCTGTGATCTAACCTGTTTGCTACTCTGGGTATCTCTCCTCATCAAAATTAAGCATATATTAATGTATGGAAAACAGATGACACAAAAATCTATTTTTTGAAAATTGCCCAGCGTTCTAGGGGTTAACGGCCTTGTCATACCAACATTGTTACGTCCTGAAACTGGTACATGGACATAGTACATGGTGCTTTCTCTGAATAAAATAACAAGACTGCTTGGCTTTCTATGATAAGGGGGCCTCCTTGGCCCAGGGGTTAGAGTACAGAACATGAGCTTAATGACCATATATCTTTTTAGGAGAATGTAGAGAAGTGTAAGATTTTCAAAGAAACCTTGAATTTTAATGGCTCACACACGTTATTGAAACACTAGGAAACGATTGGCACCAAATAAGAAAGATACACATTTTTGATAAAATCATTATTTGTCATTTTTTTCAAAAATCGCCACCAATTATGTGAATTAGTAATATAATAGAATACTTTTACCCGATCTTCTGATTGACGAACTTTTCTATAAGTCGAAATACGGGCTGCCTAAATCCTTGCTTTTAATTCTACGTCCTACTGTATTAAAGGCACATAAAAGGAGATTAATGCTATATCAAACTATATTAATTGGTAAACATTTGGGCAGGTTCAGAAAGTTATTACCAAAACACCCCATCAGCACAACTTAAACGTGAAAGCCAGCAAGAAAATTACCCAGATTAACCAGTTTAATTGTGTGATTCTTCTACACTGACCTTGACAGTTCATACACAAATGTTTGAACCGACCAATCAGAATTCGTTATTCTGGAAATGTAAACAAACAGGTTGTTGATAAACATGGTTGAATTGGAGACAACTAATTTGAAGCACAAAATAACTTATGTTTAAGAAGTCTGTTTAATAGGGTCTGAATGCATTCGTAAATTAATTCTCATGACTTTTATGAAAATGATTTAAGAACGCCATTTATTTTTTTAGTAATTCATTAGTACTTTTCTCCTTTTATGTGCCTTTAATATTCCAGACATCTATATATACTTCGAACTATCTCTTTGTCGAATACTTTCATGAGCCTCTTTACTTCGAGATTTAGAGATTCTAATGTACGAACTAAACCACCAATGATGTTAAGACTATACGAATTAGTTCCCAAATGTCCTATCTCTTCCATTTTAACCCTTAGAATGCTGGGTAAATTTCTTAAAGTAGATTGTTGTGTCGCCTGCTTTTCAAACCTTGAATATCGGCATAATTGTGCTGAGGAAAGATACCCAGAGTAGCAAACAAGTTATATCAAAGGCCAGCCGCCAATTTACTTGGCTGTTGGCCTGGATCTAACCTGTTTGCATAGGCATGAAGTCGGTTCCAGCACTGTAAGGGATAACAGAGTAGATGCGACTGTTCTTTTTCTGGATTACACCGTCAAAATGGTGGCATATGAATCACAAAATGCTCGCTGTGAAGAACAAAGGACCTTGGGCCATTTGTCTCAATAAACGAAGCATCGGCCCATGCACGTGTATCGTGTAAAATGTACAAGATATCGGGAGACATTACATCTTTCCCCGCTTTAATTCGCGTCGTGCATTTCCCAGGCTGGCCATAAAACTTGTGCCGTCAGTGTTTGTTTTTCTCCTTGATCTTAATACGCTACGCTTTAACTTAGTCAAAGTGTCCTTCAATATACATGTTTAGTAGCAGGGTATGGATTTAGATATTAAGTGAATTAGAAAAGGGAAAATTTCTTTTTGGAACGTAAACCATAACATTATATCAAGAGACACAATCGTTTTCAACTTAAGTCACACTAATTGCTAAAGTGGCTTGTCTCAAAGACAATGTAGAAGACTTAAACGGAGTCTTCACAGGAATCCAAACGGGCTGATTCGATGAAGTGTGCCATGTTTTTAATCCCGTTTCAATCTTCTCATTTGCCATACCGAATCAAACGTTCAAGGATTGAACGTATGCTGTAAACTATATATGTGTATAAGTAAGAACGGTAAAAATACATTTTTTCGTTAATATGTATATATTGCGCCCTCTTATTCTTACCACTCTTCTATGTTATCGATAAAGAGACCTTCTTCGAATGGCACAGTCTTTGTTTCACAAGATCTTTTTTCATACAGTTAAGCTTGTGTAGTTCATGACTCCCTCGGGATTTTGGCTTTATTTTTGTTCCATTTTCAAACGGCGATAAAACAAACACACAAATGGTTGCGGTGTGTATTGGCCTTGATTGGAACGAAGAAGTTGGTAATTGTAACCTGGTATTTTCTGTTCAGTTTCTTTAAGTGTGAGTATGAAATATTGCAACAAAAGAAGAATTGCCTCTCACCATATTAATAATCCTTCTTTTTACACTATCTCAATACTTAATTAGAGTTGACAGTGAGGAATGAATCTTTTGTCCACAAATAAAAACAATTTTCATTGTCCTCTTTACAGTTTTACCACATGTTCAGGGTAAAGCACCCTTAATAACTTTTTTATTTCAAGATAGTGTCCACGCCTTAAATTTGCAACCTTTTTGACAAATTACAAAAATCATTCGACATCCTCTACTATCTTCCTTGGGGATAGTACCTCCGAAATATTGCACGAGCATTCCATACATCATATTTGTTTGTTTGTGATTAAAAGATCCACAATCGCGTTTAAATCAAGCGGAGAGAGAAGGGTAAACCGTGAGGCTGACACTAAGGTTATTGTTGTTTTTAAAAGGCATTGGTTGTATACCGTGACCAAACGCCGCCTTCGACCAAGGCCATCCCGACATTTTCGTTTAAATCAACAAGAGAGGAAGGTGGGTAAAGCAGGAAGGAAGCTGTAAAAACAAATCGATCGAATTTCCGAACCTCTTTAAACCTGGGAATGATTGAGTGGCTAACTCAATTTATATTTTTTCCCTCCAATCCTAGAAACATTCCTCGTGCGTATAGCGTAGTAATACATAAACATAACTGTGTTTACAGGATGAAATTGGGTCACACGTATAGTGCAAACTGTTTTACGATATTTTCCGATACTACGCGAACCTGGAACTATTTTCAGTGTAGATCTACAGTTTTTGTTTCGGTTACGTCATGATTTTCCATTAATGTGCGTAGGAATTCCCGTAGAATCTACTAACCTAGAAAGATTTCTGGGAGAAAATCGAGTGAACTTCAATCAATAAATGTCAGGTTCTAGTAGGACTCGGGAGATAAGGTGTTTACGCTAGAAAACCCGGGAATCATGTCTTATCATGGACAGAACAGAACAGAACAGATTTTTATTTGACGAATGGTACATCGTACAGAATCATAGCATGAAAAACAAATATATCCCATGGTGTATGAAAAAAGATACATATCATGAGGATGATTTCAAACGAACAAACGCATTTAACATAGATCTAATTGAATGTCTAAAAGAAAAAGCTTCAATTGCGTATTTTGCAATTGTAAACAGTAGTGTTTTTCTATTTGTTGATTTCATGAATTGAATAAATTGAGGCGGCTTGACTGCGAAATTGGCGGGAAACCTATGAACAGGCAACTGTTTATGCATTGTTCCATATGCTACGTTCTAATTTCTTCAAATTGAATGCAAAATCCACACTTATCTCTTCAACAATCGCCAAATTTTCGATTGTCCCAAATTGAACGAGTTTGCAGACGTCATACCAAAACGTGATGAAATTGATAAATAATCTTCTAATAGGGCAGACAATTTTGTGGGTAAAGGAAAAAAGTGCTTGATACGATATTTAACATTCCCACATGACAAGCTTACGTATCATATTGGAACTTAAAGGCACATTCAAGGAGAGTAATGCTGTATCAAACTATATTATTTGATAAACTTTTGATCAGATTTCAATAGTTATCACCAAAAAACTCGATCAGCACAACTTGAACATGAAAGCCAACAAGAAATAACCCGGATTAACTAGTATAGAAATTCAGATTGTGCGATTCTTCACCCCTGACCTTTACAGTTGATAAAATGTTTGAACCGACCAATCAGAATTCGTTATTTTGAATATGTAAACAAACAGGTTGCTGATAAACATGATTGAATTGGAGACAACTAATTTTCAAGCACAAAATTACTTGTGTTAAAAGAGTCTATTAAATAGGATCTCAATGCATTCGTAAATTAATTCTCATGACTTTTAAGAACATAATAAAAAAACTCCATATATTTTTTTCAGTAATTTATTTGTACTCATCTCCTTTTATGTGCCTTTAAATGAGCTTGATAAAAAAATCTGAAAGTCAAAATAAACTGTTGTAGAAACAATACAGTTTGTGTATTATTGCTTTAAATACCATTTAGGGTAGCTGTTGGAAGTATATTTAATTCAGGAAGTATGAATATATCTAAGTATTTACAGTGTATATGCAGTAGATCTTGAAATCAAGTTCACACTTTTGGATTATACTATATGCTTCTTCACTGATTACAGACATTAAAGGATTAAGAACGGTGTAATTTTGCGTCGAACGGCTATTTCTGAGTGTGCATTATAAAACAGCACAGCTTTTGCGGAGAATAAGATAATATACTTTTATAATTTCCATATTTCCTAACATCTGTGAACAAGCACATTTCAGGACACACTGCAGCTGGATGTGTTTCAATGGCGCAAGGCGAATCTTCAGTGCACATCATGTAACAGTACAGCTTTTGTGCGGTTTAAGAGAAACTGGCATTTCAAATTATCAAACGTCCTAACATCTGTGAACAGGCACATTTTAAGACATCATACAGTTCTTGGGTTTCAAGGACACAAGGCAAACATTCAGTGCACATCATATAACAGTACAGCTTTTGTGCAGTTTTAGGGAAATTTACTTTTCTTATATCTAAACCCTCATATCTGAGAAATAGCACATCTAGAGACACCGTATAGCACGTTGTTTTTCAAGGGCACAAGGCGAACATTCAGTGCGCATAATATAATAGTAAAGCTTTTGTGCAGTATTAGAGAAATTGTCTTTTCAAATTTTCAAATATCCTTACACCTTTGAACAAGCACATTTAAAGACACCATATATGATGTAGCACGTTGTGTGTCAAGGACGCAAGGCTATCTTTCAGCGATGGTTCCCATATTTCTCGGAACAATTGGAAAATAAAATTTGTTAGCTCGGTCATTATGACATCTGGAATCCCCGCGCTTTAAATCTTAAACTAATCACGATTTATGGGAATCTAATGGTACTCGGCAATGGAATGCTATAATCAAGGCTTTGCCTTCAATTACTACACCGGTCGGCGAGAAATAACACCATCCCATTCACCCTTATAGTGCTGGAACCGACTTCATACTTATGCAAAAGGGTTGGATCTAATTTAATTGGCGGCTGGCCTGTGATCTAACCTGTTTGTCACTCTGATTATCTTTACATATTAAAAGTAAGCAGACATTCAAGGTTTTGGAAAGCAGACGAAAAAAAAGTATATATTTTTAGAAAACAACCTGGCTTTTTAAGGGTTAACTATTTGGGAATCAACGTCGGCTTTTCAAACGATACTGTACGTTTTCTCGAAGGACAGAACCTTTGAATCTTTGAAAGTAATTTCTTGAAAGTAATTTCTCTGTATTACTTTTGCAATATATTGATAATGGCTGTGGCTATGGTCGTGTCACAAGAACTTCTGCTTTTTTCACCTACTTTGATAGCCACATAGTGTACCCTGCATGAATTGACCATCAACCTTCCGGTTCTGGTGGTATATGATAACCCATGCTTTATTAGGGCGTCACGTCTAACACTCGGCAGGGAAATCAAAGTCAACGGGCGCAAATGACATAAAAACATCGTCCATCGACTGCGTATTCTCTGTCTAGTATTAGAAGTAACTATGTTATTAAGCATTGGATATCATATGCCACCAGACCCAGGGAGTTGATCGCAAAACTCATGCAGGGTACGCAATGTACCTTTCATTGGCAAAAGTAGGTGAAAGTAGGTAAAAAGCAAAAATACCTGTGGCGCAGCCATCTTGTTTGGCTATGAAATTGTAAACATTGGTCACGTGATTCCCCAACCTGGTATTGTAAAGAAATTTAAAGAAAAAAATATCAGGTCCACTGCATATGAAACAAAACATACGAATGATACATAACCAAGAGGCATTTGTCGATCAGCCAATGGCGTCAATCTCCCCTTTCGAGAGGGGTGATCACGTGCCCAATGTTATGGAAAATGTCCAAACAAGATGGCCGCGCCACATGTATATTTGCTTTATTCAGCATAATACTTTTGTTTTCCACAATTTTATATGCGCAATATTCCGACCATCACCTTTCAGGTTTTGGTGGTCTACGGTAACCCATGGTGGCGTACGTCTTACTTACGGTAGAGAAATCTCTATCGACGGTTGATATTTTAGGTCATTCTCTTTCCTCGACTCGAAATTCTCTGCATGGTCTTGGAGCGAACGGCACGACCAAGCTAGAAACAACATTCACCGGCGGTTGCGGAAAATTGATCGTCGGATAATGGCAAACATAAAAAAGTGGAAAACAAAAGTAATCTGTTGAAAAAAATGCATAGATACCTGCTCATTCATGGGCGCCGCCATTTGCAATCTGTTTTATATCGTAAACATTGATCACGTGATCACCCCGCCTGTCTTTAGAGAACGTCGAACCGGGCTAGGTGAATCGGTTAACGATGATGGCATACCACCGATAAATCACACGAATTAAGACGAACGAGGAGAACCAATTTTCATGAGTTGTGTTAAAAAACGTTCCACCTTATTGTCACGTGACCGTCCCGGGGGAATGGCGGAATAACGCGTCCTCGAATGAAATGTGGCAATTGAAATTTGCGTCTGCTCACAAGTTCGACCTCGCTGGTAATCAGGTTTGCATTCGATATTTGGGGAGGAGAGCGAAAAAAAATGTGTGATGGATTTGATAACGATCTCGGAGGAGTGTCACGTGATTCAGAAATAAAGATAAATTCGATTAAAATCGCGCGCTTAAAATCTTTAAGACATGTGGGTTATTTTTAACCCCTTTTATCCTTCAATTTTTTCCCCAAGAATTACTATTTGTTGTTGGGGCCGATTAATTGTGACTGCATACGTATGGCTATACATACAGTCTGTATCGGTATTATAAATGGTCGTATGCCAAGTAAATTGTATCATAAAGGTCAACAAGATTTACCCATTCGATTGTAGAATGTCTTTATATTTTCTTTATCGCGTTTTTCAAAGTAGCTTACCTTTAATTGTAAGTACCCTGTTAACTTGAAGCTTGTAAGTCTTTTTAGGTGTTTTGAATTAATAATAAATGAAGGCATTGTTAATCTCAGTTCTAATAACCATGCCGATTATGAGATATAAAAGCAGCACAATATTCGACGAAGGCATGCGCCCCAAAACCTTCCAGCAATAATGTTAAACCCTACATCCCAATCTGAACACATCGGGTTTATCCAATGAAAACACCTCTGAAATAATAGTGATGACGCCCTAGTGTTTCCCGCGAGAATGACGTCACTTTACTTTCGTTTTTAAAAATAGATCTTAAATGTTAAATCTTAAAAGTCGTTAAATTTGATTGAGGAAACAACTATACATGTCACAACAACAGTTTCGCCATTTGGTATGAGTTACTGATAAAAAAAATGATTTAACAGGATGTCCAACACTTCCATACACATTGAACTACTTAACGTGCACGCTTAGAAAATGTGTTAATTGGCGGATGCCGATTTACCCGAAAAATTGTAACCCTACACTTATATCCGAGGTGTATTTCACAGCTCACGGAAATACCCGAGTAGTTCCGATTACCCTACATCCGTCTCGCTGTCTCTTCGTGAAGAGAACAAAAACCCATACAGTTTTTAAATTCAACTAACTAGATGTGAATCAATTCCATAGAATGAATTGAAATTTTCTATAAATGTATTTTGTGATTTCTATAACCTTAAAACATCTGCTTTTGATGAAGGAAGATACCCACAAAGGAAAACAGGTTATATCACAGGCCAGTCCCCAATTTACTTGCAATAAAGTGTTCTTTTCTAAAAAAAAAAAAAAAAGCTCCCGTTATTTGTTTGTTTTCAAATTGATTTCCTTTTTCGTTTGACACTTTCATTACTACTTGACCATGCTAGTTTTCCAAACAACATAAATCGTCATATTCTATGTGTTTTATTATGACACGGGGTGCTTAAGATCATAATGTGACTTTGGTAATCAGGCTTTTTTTCCTATTTCGTTTGACATTTCCTTGCTACATGCTAGTTCTCCAAACAACAGAAAACGTCCCATTCTATGTGTTCTATGGTGACGCCTGGAGTTCAAGATCATTTCATGCTAGGGTACGCATTGCTTTGAATTAAGCCAACTACAGCTTCATGTCCCTCGCTTGAGTGCTGGAGAAACCAATTTTCTTCACAAAAATGTCAACTTCAATTTATTTTCACCAAACGCCTTGTCAATTCGACTTCACGTGACGCTGTCACGATGCAAGAAATACATTTCGATCCATTTGTTTCTTGGATTAAAATCGATGGTATTCCTGGAACACTCTATTTTTGATCCAGTAAAAGGTTCGAGTGCTGTGTGTCCCAGTGGTTAAGTTGGCGAACTGAGAACTCGGGGTTCCCGGGCTCGAGCCCCATCGACACTTCACCGACATTTTCCGTATTGCCAAGCTCATCCAAAACGTATTTTAAAGTTCAGTGATACAGTATCATTACACGGCCGGTCGTCGCTTTACCGCACCACCGTGGTGCTGACGATGAATTTGGTGACGCAACTTTCTGTTAAGCATTTTCAAGGACGTTCTTTTATCTTTATTTTAACACTTCCAGGCAGGTAATCAAAAAACTAAAATGATTCAACCCTTATCGAATTCAACCATTTATAGGCAAAATTTTAGTTTTGAACTCGTGGAATTGGCTGCATTTCGTTTAGTTAAAACTTATTTATTTATTTTACATCGATTGTGAAGCAAGTTCTTACAACTTAGATTAATCACTCTCGAGTCTGCTTCTCGGATACATAACCAGTACTCGCGCCGAATGTGGATTAATGAAAGTTCGCAGGGCAGTTCTCGCTTTTCACGGGATTCTAACCCACGACCCTGGTGTCCAGAAGCCGACGCTCTTCCCCTGGACCCGAGTAAGCTGCCGTAAAACATGTTTGTTATCCGTCACTAGATCATGTAATCGCTGTGCCCACCTGTCAGAATTGATTTTCTGTTTTTGGATCATTCTATTTATTTGTGTCCGGATAGGTAACATGATTTATAGAATGAACAGTTAGTGGCTTTGAATAGGAAAGGTTATGGGGCTCGGTTTCGGATTATCACCCGGTAAGCCTTCATCGGATAACATTCCTACATCTTGCCCGATAACATTTTCAATATTCACGACAACAACCATTTATTCTCTATATACAATGGATATAGGTGTATACCGATGTTGCATTCTCATTAAGTCTTATCGAAACTATTTCGATGAAGGGTAAACGGTCGTGTGAAACTAAAATGTCGATAAATATGTACATTTGACACAAAACGTAGCAAATATGTTCTGTTGAGATGAACTTTTCTGATGAAATAATACTATATTCATTTCGTAAATTCAATATACAATGGCTTTTTTGCTCTTCAAAAATCAAAACGACCGCCTTTGTTCGATTCGTGTTTGTCAACCATTTGCTTCCAACGATTGTAAATGCACACAATTGTCTGTATGTTTCTAAGTAAAACCGTCATGTATTTAGAACTCAATGGCGTATTAATGGAACTACAAGAATATGGCGATTTAAAGCGAATTGAAGGGGTTTGCATCTAAAATCTTCCACTGTTCGTGGAACGTTTCCAACTGCGATCGGTGTGGTTCAAACACTGTGATCGAGTGTTTGAAGACACTGCTTTTCTGAAACCATTACACGAAGCGGCGGAGAAAAATTGTTCTTAAGGCGGGTACTTTGCGCTACATTTCGCGTATGAAATCGCTGTATGAAAGGATAATCACGGTTTTAAAGCATTCAACAAATGGTCCCCTTTTTTCGCCTGTCTCTATCAAATCTAACCACGTGATTTCCAGTTCTAAGGGATCGTATTTCAAGGCGATATATCGCCACCAAACACCCACTGCGTCTTTCTGTTATAGCGCGTCTTATTCGTGATTATCTAAATCTAATTTTTACGTTTCGCGAGAAGAATACGGGGCGAACGAGCACCAACGAAATGAGTTTATTTTTAGACTTCGTTCATAGATACCAAAAGAAAATGAAGCATTGGTGTATTTTTTTGGTTTTCCTCGGCAAAAATAAGACACGTGTATATTTGAAAATCCATTACAGCTATTTAGGTGTGTTGAGTCAATGTCTCAATATGGGAGATCTATGCATGCTTGCTCACATTGAAAAACACATACAAACGGCAACAACGGCATGGACAAAGGTCGATCCACTGTCATAAGACGATGATATTGTGGCAATCGAGATTTAAACCTGCATTAACTATGAGTATGTTAGATTTGAAAATATACAAACAAAGCAAGGTCACATAGAAAAGGGGATTTGAATGCAGAACTGGAGATACCGTTAACATTACGTTTAAATAAGTGTTAAGCGAAACAGAAGGTCAGACCTCAGTGCAACGATGTCGTGGCCTTGTAGATGTTGCTGTTTTGGTGGAATCCTGCATTTTTACCCTTTTTTTTGGAGTTGCAAGATAAAAGTCTCGTAAATAACTTTATAATTATCACAATCGGAACTACTCGGGTATTTCCGTGAGCTGTGAAATACACCTCGGATATAAGTGTAGGGTTACAATTTTTCGGGTAAATCGGCATCCGGCAATTAACACATTTTCTAAGCGTGTACGTAAACTAGTTCAATGTGTATGGAAGTGTTGGACATGCTTTTAAATCATTTTTTATCAGTAACTCTTACCAAATGGCGAAACTGTTGTTGTGACATGTATAGTTATTTCCTCAATCATATTTAACTACTTTTTAGATTGCACATTTAAGATCTATTTTTAAAAACGAAAGTAAAGTGACGTCATTCCCGCCGGAAACAATATGGCGTCATCCCTAGTATTTCAGAGGTGTTTTCATTGGATAAACCCGATGTGATCAGATTGTAATTATCAGGGATTTACCGTAATCGTTTTGAAATGACCTTTGAGATCACTGATGTCATATGTGGCTTTCTGTTTAGTCTAGGTTTAAAGCAACAAAAACAAAATAATTAAATACTAATAAAAGAAACATTTTATTATCTGATAATTTGCAAAGAACTATTATGATAAAGGGAGAAATAAGGTCCTAGGTGGCCCAGTGGTAAGGCTGGCGAACTTAGAACCCAGGTGTCCCGTACGGTGACATATAGGTGACATGTATGCGAGTTATTTCGACTTACTAACTCGAAATAACGACTCAGATATCTCGTTATTTCGAGTTAGTAAGTCGAAAAAACGACTCAGATATCTCGTTATTTCGAGTTAGTAAGTCAAAATAACGACTAAGTTATCTCGTTATTTCGACTTACTTCCTCGAAAAAAACGACTCAGATATCTCGTTATTTCGAGTTATTTCAGATATCTCGTTATTTCGAGTTAGTAAGTCGAAATAACGACTAAGTTATCTCGTTATTTCGACTTACCAACTCGAAATAACGACTTAATTTTTGTTATTTCGACTTTTGTTTTTGAAAAAAGAGAAAAAAAATCGCATACTTGTCACCTCTATGCCACCGTAGTCCCGGGTTTTGGCCCATCCGATACTTCTTGTTTCGTTAGAGTGACCTTTGATAAGTCGCTTCAGAGCCTAAGCCTAGTAATGATGGATTCAGAAAATCTGTTACATAAGTGAAAAGGTGTGCCAATACGGCGTTATACATCAAATAAACAATTATTAAAAAAGGAGAAATTGTTCGCTGTGTACAATTCCTTTGAATGGGTCACATGTTTCGAAAGATATCCTGTGTTAAAGAACGCCTTTAAAGTGATTATGTTAACGACAAACAGTTGATGAGAATTATGTAAATGTTGTCATCGACGCTTCTCTAAGGGGAAGTTATTACCATACAAACACACGATAAAAATGGCTGTACTCCAGACCGGATATAGATTGTGAACCGATCCTTCCGGTACACGCCTTCCGCTTCCTGTCACACGATCCATCTTGGAATGAGGCTGTGACGCTTTGCATTAATTAGTTGGTTTTTGTTTGCTTGTTTGGTTTTTTTTGCACCTTGCTAAAATAGTTTATGTAAATTAAGACGTTGAATGTTAAGTAACTTTTTTTAAAACCTTAATGCTGGTTCTATTGTATAATTATAACATTTAGAATATCGTTTTAAATATTATGCAATATTTATGGAAGTGAAATATTGTTTGATCGAAAAAAAAAAGAACCTGTGTGTGGTAACATCCGGTTTGGCTATTGTCATGAGAAAACAGACAACTTATTCATTTTATTCATTTTATTCATTTTATTCATTTTATTCATTGTATTCATTGTATTCATTTTATTCATTTCCATCGTAATGCGCCAAATGTCTCATGCATAGATGTTAAAATTATCCGAAAGCCATTTCAACCCACAACTTGTAGTTCCGCCTTTTCTTTTTAAAGCGAAGTTGATGGTAAAGGACCTATGATGCAAATGTCTTATACCTAATAGTGCTGGAATCGACTTCATGCTAATGCAAAATGGTTAAATCCAGGTCTGCCGCCAAGTAAATTGGCGGCTGGCCTATGATCTAACCTGTTTGCTACTCTGAGCATCTTTCCTCAACAAAATTAAGCAGATATTTAAGGTTTTGCTAAGCAAATGACACAAACATTATTTTATTAGGAATTACACAGTTATTTAAGTATGAAAGAAAAGAAAAAACTAGAATGAAATTTGTCTTTTTACAGACTCTGTCATCATCGGAGAATCTACAAGCATCAAAGCAGCAGCTACAACAAGAACAAAAACAAAAATAACAGGAGTGTGGCAACAATAACACCACATACAACACTGTTCATAAGGAATTTAATAAAATGGAAGATCATAAAGCTAAAGACAGCAGACACAACAACAAAAAAAAACAAAAAAAAAACAACAGTAACAGTAACAACTACAAGAGTGTGATCACAATAACACCATCACCACCACCAACAACAATAACACCAACAACACCAATGCCCATAAGGTTAAGGAATTTTTCTGCTTCTATGATCATAAAGCTAAAGACAGCAGAAACAACAGCAGCAACAACAACAACAACAACAACAAAAATAACAACAACAGTGTGGCAACAATAACACCACTCACAACAATGTCCATAAGGTTTGGAATTTGTCTGCTTCTATTAACATAAAACTAAAGGCAGCAGACCAACAACAACAACAACAACAACAACAACAACAACAACAACAACAACAACAACAGTAATGGCAACAACTACAAGAGTGTGGCATTAATAACACCACCACCACTAACAACAACAACAACAATAACACCAACAACACCATTGCCCATAAGGTTAAGGATTGTTTCTGCTTCTGAGATCATAAAGCTAAAGGCAACAGAAACAACAGCAACAACAACAACAACAGAAAACAACAACAGTGTGGCAACAAATACACCACTCACTACAATGTCCTTAAGGTTAAGAATTTTTTCTGCTTCTATGATCATAAAACTAAAGGCAGCAGAAACAACAGCAACACAACAACAACAGTGTGGCAACAAAAACACCACTCACTACAATGTCCATAGGGTTAGGATGTTTTCTGCTGCTATGATCATGCAGCATTATGCCCTATCGGGCCTTATTCCCGTATGAATAATTAATCAAATTAGCAGGGAATTTAATTAGAGCCGTTACGAGAGGCCGATAAATTAAAACGATCGCTTGAGGATTGCGACTGTCGCATGAGCCAGCTCCTGCAAAATAGTGTCCCTTGGTAATTTGAGAAATCCATCGCAATATTCGTGACATTTATTTTTATCGTATTCTACCTCTAAATTTGATCATGAAAACTGGTTTTTTAACGTTGATGATGGATATTTAAAGTTAATGAAACCTTGTTTGGTTTTTTTATATAACATGACATAACATCATCTTATTAGTACTTAGGCGCATACGCCCATAGTTCAAATACATTTTACAATTACACTCATGAACATAAGCAAACAATAGAAATATGAAGTAAATCACTACAAAGTACAGTATAATTGAGATGGTTGAAATGATTAGTACTTATATGTATGAGACCTTACTTCTAAGTAAAGCAAACAATAGAAATATGAATTAAATCACTACAAAGTACAGTATAATTGAGATGGTTGAAATGATTAGTACTTATATGTATGAGACCTTACTTCTAAGTAATGAATGAAAATAACTATTATCTCTGGACTTTAATTTGTTTCACTTTAAGAAGTCATTCTAACAAATCCAATTTTTACAAATCCTAGGTTAATAAAGGTTTGTTTTTTAGATAGCCATTGCTGCCGACAGACATTATTTCTCATTGTCCTATGTTTCTTTCCTTCTTCTTTAAATTGATAAATCGCGTGGAGCGTTTAAACATGTATTCTTTGCGTTTGCAATAAGACAACTAACGCTTTTTTGGATATCTTACCTTTATGATAAAGCTTTGTCGTTGGTAGAGTTAAGGAATGCAACCTACGCTCAAATGGGTTGCACTTGCTTAGGTTTATGGGGCGTATCTACCTGATCTCATGGGATTTAATCATGAATATTGTTAAAATGGCAATAAAACCATCAAACAATTGATAACATATTCGTATATGCGCCTATCCCATTTCGTCGTGCCTGAGCACTACAAGCCAATTAGCGAGTTTAGTTATCTAATTAAACATCATCTCGTAATGAGGAATATAACATCTTTTCGTCGATAGTTCGAACCACAATCGTGTTGCCCGATTTTTATCGAAATAAAACAAATTGGTTCTAGTTCTGCCTTGGTCTTGATCCCGTGTGTAAAATCAACGATCTTACAAAACGAAGAAACAAAATTAGCTTACCCCTACAATGTTTGGTAGTTTTACTCTAGAAATACATTTTTGTGCCGCTTGCTTTTGGAAACCTTTTATATCTACTAAATCCATAACCAAACAATAACGGCTTTAACCATGGACGGAATGACGGACAGAGACAAACAGTCATATCGAAAGACAGCCGTGCAGATGGACGGACGGATGGACACAAAGACAGGCGGACTTGCGGACAAAGGGAAGAGGTCGGATCAATTTCATGACCCTCGTGTCTTGAGACTGTCGGTCTATCCCTTGAAGCACTGCCCTCCATAACCACATTCTCATTCATTGCCAACTATTTGTCACAATATTATGCCTTTCGTAAAACTAAATAGATGTCCGATGTCCTATATGTATTGATTATTTCAACAGACAATGATTATTCTTTTGTTTGTCCGAATAGAACTTATTAAGAACTTTCGTTCGAATAAAACAGATAACGGCGGTTTTTTGTCTTTCCAGCGTCAATCAAGTTGTCAAATTCCTAATGCAAAGATGAGTAAAAATTAAAAAATGTATATACCAATATTGTTTAATTAACTTTAAGTAAAGAAAAATCGAGAGAAAGATATTTCACTTCAACATTGTTCATGTTGGCCCTCGTGGCATTCGAACCCATGCCAGGATATTGAGTGTTGAACATGGTTTGGACACTTTACCCACTGCGCTATTATGGGTCCTTATATATCAAGGTGTGAAATAACTATACAAGCCCGCAAAAATCGAGTCACTAAAGGGAGGTAAAATGTGATTTACAAGTTGAAACAATATCATTATATGTTCATAAGTGTCTTCTACATCACTTTATACTTTTCTTGTTAAAGACAAATATATGAAAAACACAAAATCTATAGTTTGACAGATGTGTGAATCAAATAAGTGTTTTCTTCTGAAACAATCAACCTTATGCATTGTTATGCTAGTAGTGAACAAAGAGTGATTTTAAATTGAAAAGATTTTGAAGTGTGTAAAGCCAATGTCACACGCCACTATCTCCCCACGAGAGAGAGAGAAAGAGAGAGAGACAGGGGGAGAGACAGGGGAAAAGAGAGAGAGGGGTAAAGGGAGAGAGGAGAGAGAGAGAGAGAAAGCGAGGAGGAGAGAGAGAGGAGGAGAGAGAGAGTGGGGGAGAGAGAGAGGAGGAGAGAAGGAGAGGGGGAGAGAGAGAGGGCGAGAGAGAGAGGGGAGAGAGATTTAATTACGAAATGTATTGTCAGGGAATGATCTTCTCAATTGCACTTATTCTTTAATCTTGTATACAATCGAGTCCCGATTATTCCCCCATGCGTTTTCAAAAGAAAAGCCTTATCTGAATAAGAGTTCGGGCCTCGCTTGGTATCCTTCTTAGTCCAAAATAAAACACAATAGTCTCATTCAAATTCGTTCTATTGGTGGATCATCTAAAGCCGTAATATTAATAATAAATTGTGGATCCGACATTAAACAGCAAACAGACAAGAGGCTACTGTGACAAAAAGCTAAACTGCTCGTCTGGAGTCGATAATCATCGCATAGAGACCATTGCGACACAAGGATAGATTGTTCGTTTTGAATCAGTAACCATCACATAGAAACCATTGCGACAAAAGGATATATTGCTTATTTGGAGTCAAATATCACCCTACAGAAACAGTTGTGAGATTGTGAAAGATTGCTGCTCATTTGGAGTCAATTTTTATCATATAGAAACCAGTACGACAAAAGGAAAAAAGTGTTTGTTCGTAGTCAATTATCATCTCACAGAGACCATTACGACAAAAGGATAGTTTGCTATTTGGAGTCAATTTTCATCACATGACGAATGCTGTGACAAAGGATAATTTGCTATTTTAGGGTCATTCATCATCACTTAGAAACCATTTTGACGAAATGATCAAATGATCATATAGAGTTAATTATCATCACTTAGAAACCATTGTGACAAAGGGATAAAATAATCATTTGGAGTTAATTATCATCACTTAGAAACCATTGTGACAAAGGGATAAATTGCTGGTTTAAAGCAATCTATCCTTTTGTCACAGTGGTTTTTACATTTCCCAGCGGCAGATGCGGTGTGGTGAGGTATAACACATCGGCCGATTAAGTGGTTTGACTATTATTACCACACCGAGTCAATATTTGACTTTGTTTTGAAACCGTGCTCCCAAATCCCTAAAGTGATTGGGATCCTCAAAAATCGTTAACCCTTAGAATGCTGGGTGATTATCTAAAAATGATTTGGTGTCGTCTGGTTTCAAAAATCCTAAATATCTGTGTAATTTCGATTGGGAGAGATACAAAGAGTATCAAACAGGTTAGATCATAGACCAGCAGCCGATTTACTTGGCGGCTGGTCTGGATCTAACCTTTTTGTGTATGCATGAAGTCGGTTCCGAAACTATAAGTGTTTATGAACCTTTTTCAAACGCCGATTCTCTTTACATCCAAGGATTGAAAGCAATCGTAACTACTCGGGTATTTTCGTGAACTGAGAGAACACTTTTTCGTATAATAAACTCGATCAATATGAACACCTCTGAAATAATAGGGATGACGCCATATTGTTTCCCGCGAGAATGACGTCACTTTACTTTCGTTTTTAAAAATAGATCTTAAATGTGAAATCTTAAAAGTCGTTAAATTTGATTGAGGAAACAACTATACATGTCACAACAACAATTTCGCCATTTGGTATGAGTTACTGATAAAAAATGATTTAAAATGATGTCGAACACTTCCATACACATTGAACTACTTAACGTGCACGCTTAGAAAATGTGTTGATTGCCGGATGCCGATTTACCCGAAAAATTGTAACCCTACACTTATATCCGAGGTGTATTTCCCAGCTCACGGAAATACCCGAGTAGTTCCGATTGAAACTCGATGAGTCCAGATAAGGTTACGTGGTGTGATCGTGGAACCTTTTTTCATCTTTTTTCTTATATATTCAACCTTTGTTTATTTAGTTTATTGATTCGTGTAATGTGGTTTTTGCGTTATTTCATTTTGTTCATTTATTTATTGGTATATTCTGAATATAGGACATCACTTTCATCGACAATAACATATTGTTTTGCAATAACTTGTTTAAAGAAGGACTGTAGTTTTGAAGTTTTGTTTGGTTTAAGGTTGACACGTTATACGTATATGTTTATAAAAGGTGACATGCATATCTTATTCTCCTAGTTGTCATTTGGGTTGTTTACAATAAGTTGATTCCTCAAAAAAACTTTTTATAGGAGACAGTGGTACAGTGGAAGAGCGTCGGTTTCAGTATTGTGTAACACATACGCTGTCAACTCTGTTTAATTCTTAATAGTAAAGGAACGCTTTGTTCGAGAATTTGGACGCTATAAACGTGATTAGAAAAGACTTTTCATACCAAGCGTCTATACAGAAAAAATAGTAAACCGTAAACACAATCTGGAGCACTTTGGATATTTCCCATGGAACGTACAATATTTATACCATTTTCTCTTTTCTTTTGAATTTCTGGCTAGGAAAAAAAATACAGTAAATTAAATCTGGAGCAACTTGGATATTTCCCACAGAACGTATAGTATTCATACAACTTTTCCTCTCTTTTGAACTTCTGGCTGCTTTTATGTTCGTTTCGTCTTAATGGTGACATTCGGTTGTTTCTTTATTCTGTCCCTAAGATAACAGGAAGCGACCCCGGAACAAACGCCAGGCCATTAGGTGAATGGGGTAACGGCATTAACAGACGCTTCTTTTGTGTCCCATTGTATCCTTTAAGGCCTTTGCGACCCATCCCAGCGGGAGTACAACAATTCAACCAGGGTTTATAAATGACGAGAACAAATCTTTTTTAATGTACACAAAAACACGCAACTTTTGGCCTATATTTTGTCCGATGATTAAAGGTGCTTGTTCAAAGATGTGAGAAAATTTGGTAGTTCGTTTAAGGCACATGAAAGAATATAAGTACAAATAAATTACTGAAAAGATATATGGAGTCCTTTTATTTTGTTCATATAGGACATGGAAAATGATTTATGAATGCTGTGAGAATTTCAAGTGGACGACATGGATAGGCGATGTACATGTACTCTCTTAACCCTTAGAATGCTGCGTATTTTTTCTAAAAACAATTTTTGTGTCGTCTACCCTTAGATATACGTTTAATTTTGAAGAGGAAAGATACTCAAAAAAATTTACTTGGCGGCTGGCCTGGATTTAACCTGTTTGTGTAAGCATGAAACTAGTTCCAACACAGTAAGAGTTAAAACCAATTCACTTTAAGAGAGGTTTTATCGGACCCAAATTGAAAGCAACAGCAGACGATCTCATCATACCAGAAACAATTCCAAGTTCTTCAGTATATTATGTAGAAACCATTATGACAAAAATACGGGTACCTTTATATTTTTGTCAAAGTATTTTTTCATGTAATCTGCGGCAGATGAGCTTAACAGTTATTTTTTAGTATATTAGGTAGAAACCATTGGCAGAAATATATATTCCTCCTACGGAGCACTTTATATTTTTATCAAAGTCATTTCTGAAGGATTTTGCAGCGGATGGGGTTAACCAGAGCGATATGGAGTGACGGGTTAAAACATGGGCCTTGCTTTGTTTTTATTAGCCAAGTCTTTTACGAGCCTTCTAATCAATGTGCACGAACTCGATTCATGGATTGCTCAATAAATATTTGTCTATTCGGAGACTCCCGGCTTTATGGGACTTTATGGGGAAAAGGAGATCCTTTCCTAGTTAACAGTTTTCCTTTTCCCTCTTAGATATGCATAACAACGCATAGCAACGATTGGCAACGCATATAGGAATGAATTGGGCATTGCTTTTGTATTATCTTCAATTATATTTTAGTCCAATACTCACTAAAGTGTATATGTTTACCTCCAAAGATAAGAAAATAAATGTTGCCTTTGTTTTCTTTCCTACTATTACTTGTAGCTATCAGTATATATTTGTCACGTTAACATCAAATTGTACTTTATATATGTTGTAGATGATGTACTTTGTACAAGTCTTATTATGTCTGTTCTGTTCTGTTCATATAATACTTTCGAGAAATAGCAGCTGATTCAAAAATCTGATTGAATATATGTAAATGCAGTGAAGAGTCATGCATTTCAATTTCCTGATAAAGGATTGTATGCAAAGTCAAAATTAAAGGCGGCATAAAAAGTACGCAAAATATCATTTGCTATGTGATATTCGGTAGGAACGTATTACGCCATTGTGTTGAATTTCATGTGGCACAAAAGGAGAAAATATATTTTCCGTGTGGGTTTAAAACACCTGTTATAGAATTGTTACTCAATTACATTTTAAGCGTCTGTTTACCAATACAATTCGTCAATCTGCTGAATCTCGAAACCAAATCCTATGCACTGTTATTTGTTTGCAGCTGTTACATGTTTGAGTATACTGGCTTGTTATAGAGTACTTAAGTGATATAGGACTGTGATTGGTCAAAATTAGACCTAGCCGACTTTTGACCAATCAGAATTTAAAATTTGCTTTTTAATCGGTGGAAGCTTGCGAACTTTAGTCAGTGTTTACACTTATAGTGCTGGAACCGACGTCATGCTTATGCAAACAGGTTATATCCAGGCCAGCCGCCAATTTACTAGGCGGCTGGCCTGTGATCTAACCTGTTTGCTATTCTGGTTATCTTTCTTCATGAAAATTAAGTAGATATTTAAGGTTTTAAAAGGCAAACCACACAAACATACATTTTCAGAAAATATCCCAGCATTCTTAGGATTAAAGATTACGACAGCAGACGGAGTACATGGACGTTCAATTAGGTAGGTTTAAGTTCGTAGTTCTTGTTTTTGATTGGTCAATATTTGACTCAGCCGAACCTTTTTCCAATCAGAATCAAAATAGTTTTCCTCGTTGACTCATGGCTTGGTTTCTCGATTTCGTTGGCTTCAAAATGTGCATACATGAAGTTTTATTACGCCTGGACCTTGTCATGCCGCGAAATGTATGGTTTCATTCCAAGTTCATAGATAACCCTTGGGTATGTGGATTTTGCCCCGTTGTAAGTGTTGCAGCAATTCCAAGGCTGGTTTTGGGCAAAATTGGTACAGAGATAGACCGTCGGCCTCTTTTACCGCGAGTTCCGGTTTCGAATCTTAGGCGAGGTGAAATTGTTCTGGCTTAGCCCTCAAAACGGCCCAAGTACTGGTTTAATATCTAGAAAAACATCATTTAGAGTGAATTTAATACTCTCCAAGCTTTCGTGACAATCCATGTAAAATAACCTAAACTAAATTCAAAGTTTCCAACGCTTTTATATGGGCCTTTATACTGAATACGAATTGGAAACAAAGGAAGACCACAAAGGCAGCATGAACATAATATAATATCGTTTTTGTAAAAACCAATGTTGGAAAATGATAAATTAAATAATTTCTATAATGGAACATCGGCATGATGCTAATTCGTCATCGAAAAGCAATACCGATTTTAAATACGAAAGGTTCAACATCATTCAGGATCTTGCTCAATCGTATCTACTCGGCAATCCCCGTAACAAGTCGGTACATATACCTCGTAAGCAGTTCATGAATACATGTACACTAGGAATCCTGGGGTAATTCCGCTGTTTTCCAGCAGATAACGCACATGATTACAACATGCACAAAGGCAGTAAATATGTATTTAAATACACACAATTTGGTTATATATCACAATTGAATATTGTTTTTGTTTTACTCTTTTTATCAAAGATTATCATATCAACAGATCTTTGTTTCATATTTTGTCAATCGTCTCGTAATTCGGCTGTTTTCCAGCAGATAACGCACATGATTACAACATGCACAAAGGCAGTAAATATGTATTTAAATACACTCAATTTGGTTATATATCACAATTGAATATTGTTTTTGTTTTACTCTTTTCATTAAAGATTATCATATCAACAGATCTTTGCTTCATATTTTGTCAATCGTATCTTTTCGGTAATCCCCGGCTTGTGCCGAGGTGTTCCCGAATGGGTCTTGCTAAGCCCAGTGGTTACGGTGGACGACTCAGACCTCGATGATCTAAGGTTTGAGCCCAACGGCAACCTGTGGTTTTTGTGAGAGCGATCCCTGGCAAGTCTCTTTAAAACCCTATCATAATACTCGTTATCCAAGAAAGCCGTTAAATAAATTAAAGGCACATAAAAGGAAACGAGTACAAATATATTACTGAAAAAAAATATATGGAATTCTTTTATTATGTTCATATAAATTAATTCGTGAGAATTAATTTACCAATGCATCGAGACCCTATTATAAAGACTCCTTTAACACAAGTTATTTTGTGCTTGAAATACAGTTGTCTCCAATCAATCATGTTTATCAACAACCTGTTTGTTAACATATTCAAAATAACGTACTATGATTGGTCGGTTCAAATATTTGTGTATCAACTGTCAAGGTCAGAGGTGAAGAATTACACAATCTGAATTATCAAACTCGCTAATCTGGGTTATTTCTTGTTGGCTTTCACGTTAAAGTGGTGCTATTTGGGGTTTTTAGGTGATAACTATTTGAATCCGTCTCAACGTTTACCAAATAATGTAGTTTGATAAAGCATTAGTCTCCGTTTATGTGCCTTTAAACATTTTTGATACAGCGTAAAACACCATACAAGAAATAAAGGAAATGGCCTAAAACAACTGAAAAATTGTTGATACGGCTTTAAACATCAAACAAACAAATAGAACAACATCATTCAGGTCGTCCCGTTTCCATTGGTTTCAATAAGATAACCTCGTACAAAGGGGGAGAATAGTTATCGATCCGGTCCTGGACTTTATTAGCCTGATTTCATTGACTCTGGACTTGTGCAAACACACGTGTTAATATGGACATGTGCACATATTATGTGAAGCCGTTCTGTGGGAAAACACCTGTCCTCGGGGAAATAGGGTTTTCTTCATCATGTCTAGTTTTTTCTCATAATATGTCCTAATATATGAAAACATGGACTGTCACAAAATTGAAGCTTTTAACCCGACTGAACGTTATTACATATGAATAAATCTTTTGAAAATGACATAATGACGGACATTGATTTATAGATATAGATATCGTTCATATACATGTACGCTTATTCAGTCTAACCCAAAGCGTAACAGGGAACGTTAACATGAATGTAGTGTTTTACAAAACGATTTTAAAGACAGAAATTATGTCAGTAAAAATTGATAAACATGGACAGTATCTTGAACAAAATGCACAGTATTAAATTCATGTGACACGTCAGTGGACACGTCTAGGAGAGAAGACTCCAATGATGTGTTACTTTGCAATATTGCTAATCTCGATAATTACTGAACTAGGAGGGAATATTGCTCTAAACTTACGCAAATCTTTTAGCGTATGATTTTTAGTATAACGCCTTCCTATGAGCTTAGTTTAAAGATATATTATGGCAAAATATTTTTTACAATTGGTTTAGGGACGGAAACCATTAGCTTATTGTGTCCCTCGTCTGTATAACATAACAACATGACACGCAATGCGATTAAAAAAATATGAAACAAATAGTTGTAAAATTACCGATAGAGCGAGGGGCGGGTAGATATAGAGTTATATAGAGATACATATATAATAAGCAGAAAGAGAAAGAGAGAGAGGGAGAGTAGATGGAGCTGTAAATGAATGGACCAGAATTCTTCCGGACATTGGAAAGGTTAAGCATGTGTTAGTATATCTCTGATCAAGATTTACGATACCTCAGCCGAAGAAACCAAACTATCATGGTAACAACTGCGAGTCGTTGGTGTTAAAATCTAATTCTTCTGGAAATGTTTTAGCATGAAACAGCTGCGGCCAAATAAATCCCGTTTTGTGTTTTCGTATGGAATGATGCCATGAGAAAAAAGACTAACTAAACATTCTACAGAATTTTCAGACAGAGTTTGTAAACTCGATGATTCTACAATCAAAGTATCACATTCTTATACCGATTGCTTCAAGTGCATTGCACATAATGACTGTGGAGTAATTGACTGATTAAAAATACTTGAATTTCATCTTTGCAGACATGATAGATACAGTTTGCTGTGCGCATGTATTCATTGTTAAATAAGTAGTATATTTTTCCATTAATGGTTGATTTATAAAAGGGTTATGTTGTGACATGTATTTTGATGAGTAGGTTATGTCCTAAATACCTCATCTCGTTGCAACTCAACTTTATTTGGCGTTCGACAACAACATATGTCATTGGCCATTTACGAAACATTTTAAACACCAATGCAACAAATGCTGTCCTCGATTGTTTAGTATGCTATACAATAACAATCGTTAACTCAAGAAGAGAATGTTACATTTAAAAAGGTAATACAATGTGTATAGTTTAGAACAGAAATTTAGCAAGTTTTTAAAGAAGTTGCAGTGTGATATGCAAATACAATCATAATGGCGATAGAACGCAATGTATGTATACAAGTATCTACAAAGATGAATATATTGTTATATTATTTGTCAAACATGAGCTGTATATGCTCAGCTGAAATAAAATGTTCTTCGCTTTATATTTATGAAAAATAGTCTCTTATAATGCGAATATGGAAGGCATGGTTGAATATAATGTATGTATTATATGATGTTTATGCTTGTAACCATGATGAGACTGAAATAAAGAACTGATTTATCATCATAGATTACATTACATTATTCTTTATTGCAAAAACAGTTACAGTTTATAGCAATGTTCATTTAATACAAATATTTCATGACAAGGAACAAATAAGATAACATATTAAAGCATAGATGTTAGCTGGAGAACAAAAATAGTTAGGAAATGTATGTTTACTAATGATTCATTTTCATAAGATATTAAATTCCTTTGAAAATGAATTACTAGTTTTAGTTGGTTTGTTTATTTGCAAAGAAGATGAATTTTGCCAAATTATTCAATACGATAGGAGAGTCTGAAGATTTTGTACTCTAGTTATAGGGATGTTCATTCACATAGGCCGGGTGTTTAGGATATCGACCAGAGGATGCCACCTGACCAGGATTCTATGATACTTTAATTAACCCGCCGTGTCGTTGTTCTAAACACATGTTGTACACGTGCCTGTCTCCAGCAAACATAATACACCGAGTGCGCAGGTAAAACGCATTGAAATGAGCAACGTTTTTCCTGCCGTCCTGAATAAAGTCACAGACTTGTACTAGGTAAAAATTACACTCGACTATCGACACATAACGCTATATATATGTATATAGAAGGATATAATACACTGGAATATTGATAGATACGCTTTATATACGTTTTAACTAGATTATGTACTTGTGCATTTCTTCCACAACTTTCCGGACTCATGATTACCAAAGAACTTTAACAATTGAAATGATATGTAAATTAAGAAAGTATTAATTATTACAAAGGCATTCACAAAGCCATTTTTCCGAATTTGTCACATTTAAATTTTGTATTTACAAATTGAATACCAATGCATTTTGTTATCAAATCTATACTAATGACCCCTTCCAATCTGAATATTCAATGTTTACATTGAGCTAAAAATTACATGAATGAAAGATGGCAAATGAAATTGCAATCGATGAAGTATTCTGATGATATAAAACTTGATTCTATAACAACATGTGTTCTGTTAAATGTTTGAGTTTTCCAATTTACAAATAGTACATACGTCCACAGTAACTGTACAGAATAAGAGCATGAAGTTTTTGCCTATATTAGAATTACCAACAGCCTATAATCGTTCAAATGATTAAAAAGATAGGAGAAAAGGAAAACTAATATCATTACTTTCCAGTTTTTGGGAATGATTCATTGTAACAAAAGGTTATGGACATATTTAGCCATTTACAAGAAGGGTTTAGAAGGGGAAAAAAGAGTATTGAAATGTAATTCAAACATATGCTTTTCTCATTTTTAAATTGCTGAAACGACATTATATCAAATTTACAAATTTGGATACTATTGATGAAAATTTAGATACAGTCAAACTTGTGTTAAGAGGCCAGCCTATGGGACACAGTAAATTGGCTGTTAAAGACAGGTTGGCTGCTTAACACAAATTGATGTACACTATGAATCTAACAATGGGACTTTTTGTAGTGGTTGTCTAAGGCAGGTTGGCTGCTTAAACGGGTGGTTGCATAACACAAGTTAGACTGTATATAGATAGAAAAATGTCGTTACCGGTATTCTGTTTTCATTGAAGAAATAATTCGTAAAAGGAGTTGCATCTAAAGATTAATGTTTTACATTTTTTCATGTTTATGATGCACGCTAGCATCACAGTGACAATTATTCAACACTGTTGTTAATTGCTTGATATCGTGTGTGCTAATCGATTATTCTTTCATTGCTTTCTTTAACCCTTTACCAAAAGCAAAGTTTTCGACTGTCCCAAATTGAAAGAGTTTGCACACGACATTTCAAAATGCAATGAAATTGAACAAGAATCTTCTGAAAGGGCATACAAAATTGTGGGAAAGGAGAAGCTGCTCGTTAAGAGCAATATCTCCTTTTCCCACCATGTTTTCCGGATCGTCTGCAACAAACGGGTCAAATTTCGTTATTGTTTAGTAATGGGCTAAGAAAAAAATAATAAGAACGTGGCATGTTGTACAGAAGTCAATGACTTCAACATTGTGACATTTAGATAATGGATTGAGTGTAAAAACGGATACAGGTTCACAATTGGCGTTAGATACAATAACGCCAGTACACCAGTTTGAAATAAAAATGGAAATTATACGGAACAGGGGACCTGTCGCAAACGTTAGTTTTCAATAAGTTTGAATTATCATTAAACTATAGGAGACATGCTATTTAACCTGTGTTTTCATAGATGACGTTCGAAAATAAACGTTTTTTTGTGGTGATAATGAGACAGAAGCTTTGACGTTTTGTCAGAATGCGGGATCGGTTTTCGGCCACAAACGGAACTGCGCAGGTATTTCTTTGAGGTGACTGTTTTCATTGGATAAATCCGATGAGTTCAGATTGCTTCGGCCAATTCTAAAATCACAGCCTTTCAGGACGTCTAAATAACCATTTACGACAGTACATTCTCTGATTCTGTTTATATTTTTAAATCGTGATTGTGTTTAGTGTTAATCCTTTAAAAAGCGCTGGAACCGACTTCATGCTTATGCAAACAGGTTGGATCCAGGCCAGCCGCCAAGTAAATTGGCAGCTTGTCTGTGATCTAACGTGTTTGCTACTTTGGATAACTTTCCTCATCAAGATTTATCAGATTCTTAAGGTGTTTAGAAAGCAGACGACACAAACTATCTATTTTTAGAAAATTACCCAACATTCTAAAGGTAAACGTAAGTTCACAGTTAACCTTTGGCGCTTTTTCCGGATATGACTTGACGCTTCGATTTTAAATGTCATCTCGGGCCTTTGTCACAAATATTTATGAATTAACGTACGAATTTACAAAGTTGTAGAAGCCCTTCCAACTCAAAGTTGACTTTTTTAATGAACAGTAGACATGCGTTTAAAGTAATTATACAAATTTTACAAAAAGGAATTATACTTTGTTCATATTTTAGTTTACATTTTTTTTCTGGTGTACTTTTGTTCTCTTTGTATTCGCGTTTACGAGGAATCATACGAACCTTTGTGAGAAAACCCCTCAACTGTAAAGGTATTGGTGTGGTTAAATAATATTATATAAAAGAGAAAATAGTTTTGACAGGCTTGCAGTGCAGGGATTTCTTCATGGAAAATATGAGAGAATGTTGGCTATCAAATAGTTAGTCTGTGTGCCTGTGTTATAGAGAACTATTAACCATGTGTTTGAGTAAGTAAAAGAAAACTTTAGGAAGGTCCTCAACGATATCATAGTACATGAACGCAATTTTATGAACAGACATGTTTTAACCATAGCACTGTGTAGGAACCAGGGCGCCGAACCAAAACTTTGCTCATCATCGACAGATCGTCCATTTGTCTCATTGGTGTCTTACTTTTTCCTGTACTTTTCTTGTTTCGCAAACAATGTATAATACATAATTATGAACTAAACTAAACCAATTATTTGTTCTGCAGTAGACGCGGTAAAGTGCAGAATCATGGTGTATTGGCTTAACCTTTTACCAAACACCAAATTTTCGGCTGTCCCAAATTCAAAGAGTTTGCAGACGACATTTCAAAATGTCATGAAATAGGAAGTTAATTTTCTGATAATGTAGAAAACATTGTGGGAAAAGGAGAAATTGCTCGTTACGAGCAATTTCTTCTTTTCCCACAGTGTTTCTCAGGGTCGTCTGCAACAAAGTGATAAGGTGCTGTATCACGAAGTAATGGCTTAATAAAGTTGTCGTATCGAACGCTAGCGTTGATCTGTATTGAGCCGTCGTCAATAAAGTGTCGGTGAACGTTCGTCCCGCTAATTTTTTATCAATTCTAGAACGACATCGGAGTAGAGCGCACGTCGCATGAACGCAGAACCAGCGCTGGGAACCAATATTAGCCGTACCCTTGTCGATTCGCTCTAGCGCGGAGGAATATCAATAAAATTATTTAATAATAATTTGATTGGAGAAAACGCAACGCAGGGTGTGTGCATTGAATAGTTAATCACGCGTTAGGGAGCCTGGGTTAATTCGGATACACTTGGAGTGACTTGTGGTCAGTTTAAAGGATTCTTCAGATTAATTACATGTACGCGTGTGTTTGTGTGTCCGACGGATTCGCCGTTTGAACTGGTGATCGTTTTTGCATTGTGAATGTTGGAATTTAATTATTTGGACTGTCTCTTGCAGATTGGCGCGTTGGGAATGTAATTTTGGTTTCTAAAGGGTTTTCTTTTTCATTAGTTTCTATCTTGAGAGATTCACGATGGATAAGGGGACAATAGTGTACATGTAACTAGCGGTGTTTGCTGGATTCGAAATATGACATTTTAAAAGCTTTCGGATTGATGTGAGGTGTGCGTGGTAAGACCATTTAAATTTGCTTCATTCCTGTGAAATAAACCGTTCTTTAGCATAACTCACTGCCTTTGACAAGTATTTATGATTTCTATATTTTTGTGTGTATTGTCAACGCTTATCCGCTCCACGAAAGTTTCCGAGTTAGTTGGTTGTAAGACAATTTAAATATCTTCATCCCTGTGAAATAAACCGCTCTTTAGCATAACTCTCTGCATATGACAAATATTCTTTGATTTCTATATTTTTTGTGTAATGTCATCGCTTATCCGCTCCACGAAAGTTGCCGATTTAGTTAGATGTTAGACTATTTAAATTGCCTCATTCCCATGAAAACACATGCTTGAACATTACTCACTTCCCATGTCAAGGAAATTGTGATTTCTATATTGTTGTCTTTTGTCACCTCTAATCTGTTGCACGAAAGCGATCAAGTTACGGTTCACATGAAGTTAACTGTATTAAGTTACCTTTCTCGGTGGTGGGTGCATTTGTTTGACTTTCTTTACCGGTAGGAGAAACGTCTTCGTTTGTAAGCAAGTCAATAATTTCCCACAGAAAACTTTTTGCTCAGCTGTGAAATACGAAATAGAATACTTATTAGGGGGCTATTAAAATCTACTTTATATCCTTTCGTTGTTAAACAAAACAGTAACGACAAGGTTTACTCTCAAAGAACATGGGCTCTCAAATCTTAAAGAAAACATTATGCGAAGGAATTTCCAATGCCGTTACCTAATTGACTTCTTTTACTTTAAGTATATGTTATCGCCAAAAATATCTTAAATGAACTTTGACTGCTTAAATTCATAAGAGATAATATGATATAATTCCAACAATATATAATGAATAGCCGGGCTATATATGGTGGCTCTGTTGTTGTTGTTGTTGTATCTTAATTGTCTACAGGTTAAATATGTAACTACATCTGACTGCATATCCAAACAAATTCAGAAAAAAAACCCAGTAAGAGTGGGTGATGATCCAGGGAAAGTGGATCTAAATATTCTTTTTGTACAATGTTTTGGTGTTTTCACCTAATCCTTATCATAGGACGATTAGAACTTACGCTACTTAAGGTGCACTTTATCTACGAAAAGGAGATGTTGTTTTAATGATTTACTTGTTGTCATTTTATCAACAAAAACTTATTTACTCTTACAAAGTGGATAATAATTTACAAAAGTATCGTATAAGTTTATTAGAGAAAACATCATTGTTAATGCGTAATTTACCGTATTTCCGTTCTATGATAAATTGCTAGTTGTTACAATCTAAATGGAATTTTTCTTTTTCAAAACAACAGTTACTTTGTAAAACTAATTTTCTAACTAATTCGAGGAAGGAAAAAGCAATTCTTCAAGACCACCATATATGATTAAATATATATGTTGAGTGAAAAAAGTACAGTTTTTTAAGAATATATCATATCATTGTTTTGTTAGGATGAGTGTTGTAAAAAACAATTGCCAAACTTGTTCTGAGCGAATGGGTGAGATGAACGGACAAACGCTGTGTGAAATTTGATTTTGATTATGGGCATAAAGGCATTGTGGATTTGCTCTTCATAGTTTTGTTAAATTCTGATGGACACATTAACTGA
The DNA here is from genome assembly GCA_947846245.1 of Cerastoderma edule. Classification (NCBI taxonomy): domain Eukaryota; kingdom Metazoa; phylum Mollusca; class Bivalvia; order Cardiida; family Cardiidae; genus Cerastoderma; species Cerastoderma edule. The sequence goes on from OX401409.1 coordinate 4,445,984, forward strand.
AGGGATTGTGAAAACTGTGTAACATATGTGATATTTACGATTGACTCGGATAACATAAAGTAAGTACGTTTATGTTTACTACTCGACCCCTTATTCAATAAAACCTCACTTTTATTTCTAAAATCGCATTTGCTGCAGAATACTTCTGAAAAAATCCTTAGAAAACGCAGGGATTCGTAGTACGGATTTTTTCTTTATTTTTTATTTGTTTTATTTTCTTTGTTTCGGAGGTTGGGGTTAATGGCTATATACCCACTTCTTTATTTATAACCATGACCCTGTAAGAATCCTAACAACGATAAGAAGGAAGCAACTGAATACCTTGTTACTAATGAACGATGTGATTTTGTTTTCAATATCGTATCAAAAAAAAATTCTGCTTGCTCGTCTATAATATCCATTCAAGGAAAGGATTCATCATTCACCTGTTAAGGTAGAATACCCATGATCCGCCATTTTTAAACGATTTTCTTCGTCGAATTACTTCGATCGTTATTGGAATATATCTGCCTAGCCCGGAACTATTTGCTTGAACATCGGTCTCGGCCGGAACTATTCGCACCAAACCGAAAAGACCCGATTCCGACCGATGTTTCGACCGATGTTTGCCGAGAACATTCGAAGGAATCCGACGAGAGAATGAGTTTCAAAACGGCGAATAATGGGTTTTTGACCTTATAAACTATTTGAAATGGTGCGTCATAGAACCATTAGCCTTCATTGGTAAATCAGAACCGGATGCATCAATTGAAAATATACCCACGTTGAAAATTGTTTGTGGAATTTTCACTGATGTTATATTTTACAAATGAGTTTTGTATTTCTTTTTGATGAAACTGTGTAAAAAGAATTCTGATGCTATTTTCCGTTACCGTCGCAGTTGCCCGATAAAGTGCTGGAACTTCATGCTTATGCAAACAGATTATATGACAAGCCAGCCGCCAATTAAAATGGCGTCTTTTCTGTGTTTTTGTATGTATGCTACTCTGAGTATCTTTCCTCAACAAAATTAAGCAGATAACAAAGGTTTTGAAAAGCAGACGACACAAGAATCTATTTGTAGAAAATTATCCAGCATTCTAAGGTTTATGTTAGACACATACAACGATGAAGCATGAAGTTACGAGATTTGATTGTAAAAGTTTCAGTCCTTGCATTATTCTAGAGAGAGAAATTAATATAATTTTTACAGAATACGTAATTTGGACCAGTAACCATTTATTTAACCCTTTTATTGCTTTAATTAATTAATAAATTGTTGGCTGACCTGTGATCTTACCTGTTAGCTACTCTGAGTTTCTTACTTCAAAAACATTAAGCAGATATTCAAGATATTTCAAAGCAGACGACACAAAAGTCTATTTGTAGAAAATTACCCAGAACTCTAAGGGTTCAGTCAAGACACCGCGAAGTCCAATCCGATACAATATGAAAATATCAAGTGCTATCTATAACATAAGCGCGCCTGTTATATTACCCGATACGATCGAATCATTGAAGAAACTCATTTATGAGTTCAGTCGTATATTCCAAACATTTAATATACCTTTTATGTTACGTCTTATGCCATGCCATTTGCCTGATATGCATGATTGTCTATCATCAGAAGCATTACATGTTCATATATTATGTTCATTGTCGCTGATGTATCTTCTTTTCTCATTTTCATTTTTTTTCTTTTCTTATTTTGTTTATTATTTCTATTTTCTGTAAACATTATCATCATATTGGTGGACAAATAAAATCAAACAAAACGTAAGAACGCCTGTTATATTACCCGATACGATCGAATCATTGAAGAAACTCATTTATGAGTTCAGTCGTATATTCCAAACATTTAATATACCTTTTATGTTACGTCTTATGCCATTTCTGCCGTCAAACAATGTCTGGGAGGAATAAAACTCTGTTCTCTGGTAAATTCATGATAATATGTGAACAATTGATATTATCAACCCTCGTAGAGCTGGAACCGACTTCATGCTTATGCAAACAGGTTAGACACAAGACAGCCCCCAAGTAAATTAGCGGCTGGCCTGCGATCTTACCTGTTTGCTACTTTGGATATCTTTCCTCAAATAAAATAAAGCAGATATTTAAGGTTTTGGAAAGTAGACGACTAAAAGAATACTTTTGGAAAATCACCCACCATTTTAAAGGTTATGTTTTTTCTTTCTTATGTCTACCTCTTTATAAATTCATAACGATACACTATTTGAACTATGGTGACAATGACAAAACAAACGGAAAATGCTCTCAACTAATTGTTGTTATGGAACTTTGTAATTAACCATCATTCACGATGTTTCTCTCTCGTTCTAAAATGTTATTGACGTATTTCAGGATTACGCTTGAATAGCAATATTCTGATGCTCCATTTGAAGAAAAAAAAAGAATTACACTGATATTATTTTTCCTGACAACAAGACGAATGACTATACAAGTACAGAACGTTAATCAAAATATACTCGACGGTCGTTTAATACAAGCTTGTCTGTAATATGTTCGGTAAAAGAATGTTAAATAATTGTATCAACCGTTGACGCAAAGTCAAACTATCGTATATTATATTCCTGTACCGAACGCCAAATTTTAGACTGTCCCAAATTGAAAGAGTTTGCAGACGATATTTCAAAAAGTGATGAAATTTTAAAACAATCTCCTAAAAAGGCAAAAAACGTTGTGGAAAAAGGAGAAATTGCTCGCCACGAGCAATTTCTCCTTTTCCCACAATGTTTTTCAGAGTGTGTGAATGTCGTTATTGTTTGGTAATGGGTTACATGAATACATACGACCTATTTGTTATTATAGCGAAGATTTTCGCTTGTCTTCATAAAAATCGCCTTATCTATAAGTGTGTGAGAAATCTCCCATCTGGACCTTGTTCAAGACACGGTGTGCACACAGGCATTTGGTCGCTGGTTCCCTAGATTATTGTTCAGCGAGGTTGTTAGCCAAGGGACCAGTCGTTGAGCGCTTGCGTTCACTCTGTTTCCTGGACGAGACGCTAGTCCTGCATAGCCCAGTGGTAAAGTTGGTGGACATAAAACTCGGGTGTCCCGGGCTTGAGCCCCAACAACCTCTCTGGTTTCCTTGGAGTGATCTTTCGTAAGTCACTTCAGAGTCCTAGCGAAGTACTGGTGGATCCAGGTAGGACGTTCGATAGAAATGTAAAATATGAACATTCTTATAATTCATTCAATTCAACCATTACTAAACATTAACGACATTTAACCACTTTGTTGCATATGAATCTGGAAAACGTTGTTGAGAAAAGGAGAAATTACTCGTTAAGAGCAATTTCTCCTTTTCCGCCATATTTTCTGCCACATCAGGAGATTATTTTTCAATTTTATTACGTTTTGAAATGACGTCCGCAAACTCTTTCAATTTGGGACAGTAAAAAATTTGGTGTTTGGTAAAGGGTTAAAAGATATTCACGAAGCCACTTTCTTGAATAAATCTGATTTTGAGTTTATATCTACAAAATGAATGTCAATAATTTCTGTCATAACATTCATAGTAACTCCGTTTTCTTATCCATCATTTTTTACATTGAAGTTAAATTGACATAACAATGGTGGCAAATGAAAATTTCAATCCATAAACAATTCTTTTGATATAAAACTTAAATTTTAACGGCATCTGTTCTCTTAAATCTTTCACTTTGTTATTCTGACTTTTCTCCGTTAGGGGTGGAACACCTTAACGCGAATATGTATTGAGTGTTTTTGTTAATTACTACGCAAGTCTGGCTGCGTGCACGTTACGTTGGGCAGAAGAATTCAATTGTGCTAATGGATTTGAGGTTATTGATGAAGCAGACGTTTGCATGTCGTTATTTGACATAAGCGTCATCTTTGTTGTGGGGCATGCAGGGATGCGAGTAGAGGTAAACCTGAGCGTGTGCAAAGACGAGTGTTGTGTAAGGAATGCTTTGTTGGTTCCTAATTTCTGTGATGAAGTGAAAAAGCCCCGAGTTGGTGCGGAGGTTATACAAGAAACGCATGTAATTAGTGGCCTTTGGCAAGTCACTTCAGAGCCCTAGCCTAGTACTGGTGGATCCAGGAAAGACGTAGAAGTCACAGACAAATTTACTCGATTTTCACAATATCTCCTTTTGTTAAAACACATCCTGATTATTTGCATAAAGGTTTAAAACTTCTATTTCCTTCTAACTGTAGATTTCGATCTAAATATCTTATCTCTTTAAAGTATTTTGATTCAATTCTCTATCAAGTTGAGAGATATATAACGTTTAACTGTGTCTTCATGTCCATGTATCCCGAATGATTTGTAATTGTTTGTAAGCTATGAACATGTTTGTATGTTTTACACTTAGAATGCTGGGGAATTTTCTAAACATGGTTGTTTGTGTCATCTTCCTTCCAAAATCTTAAATATCAGCTTATTATTGATGAGGAAAGGTATTCAGAGTAGAATTCACTTGGCGGCTGGCCTTGATATAACCTGTTTGCATAAGCATGAAATCGGTTCTAGCACTACATGTAAACTGTTTATACCGAATAAATACATGTTTGTGTTTATGTTATGAACGAACTCTTTTGTGATATTCATAAGCATATGGGACAAAGCAATCCACACAAACCGATCGTTATCAAAGGCTGTTAATAATGTACCATAAATACCCAAGTAGTAAAACCCTCATTATAGATTCATGAATGGTCACCCTACCTGAGAAATGGTATGTATTATTCATAATAGTTTATTGTTTATTATTTATTGATGATCAATTTGACAACAGCCCTGCTGTATCGTATTTCTGAGAGAAAGATAAATGTTGTTTTCGACGATTTCAACAGATTTAATTTATATCACATAGGGTTGCGTTACGCAATGTAACTTGTGTACCATTTTACTAAACATTTTATGCTTAAGATTTGCGTAAGATCAAATCAACATTCAATCTTATTTGAATATCAGGTTAAACAACGTTGCATAGTAGCATTGCATTCTCGTTTAAGATACTATATCCTTGTTGATCCGTTTGACTTACGCGAACGATTGATCAAGCTGTTTCGTAAAACGGTACCCTGGTCTCCCTACATACATGATACATCGGAAATAAAATGTTGATAAGATGACAGACCAAATAAAAACTGGTTCAATGACATGTCTTTACAAATTGTATTTGAATAATTGAACAAGGGAAAAGTGATTCCCAATCTCGACACAATAGTAATTTCGACATGTATTTACAAAGCACTTCCTGTAATAATTCATTTCTGGACGAACGGAACAGCACATCATATCGGGAACTAGATATTAAAATAATGTGGAACACGTCCGTATGCATTGAACTACTCAACTTGGATGAACAAAGGAATTGTATTACATGTATGTGCCGGAGACGACTCACACGAAATGTGTAACCCTACACTTACGTACAAGGTGTATTTCTCAGCTCAATCAATCAATCTTTCCCAAAAAACTTATCCCAAAATTATTTTGAAAAACCTGTGAAGTTTCCGCAGTTGTTGTGTGAAGGGTTAAGTAAAGTAGAGACATGATCATATGCCATCCGCGCGTGTGACCTTTTCAACGTTAACAAAACATACGCAAAATGTCAACAAATGCAAATTTTATGACAAATCAATTGGCATGAATTCAACGTACTCTTTGAAAAAGGTTGTGCACCGATATTTTAACAGGGTGAGTAGCTCCGTATAATAGAACAGAACATTCAAGCTTTGCATTCGCTTTTTTATTCAACTACGAAATGAATAAACATGACGTTATATATAATATCCTCTGTGTACATGTAACAATGATTCGCTTGCGTGTATTTATACTATGACAGGAAACTATAAAGTTCTAATCTTGAAAGACATTCCGTCAGTGTCTTATGTGGATTGCAGCCATGATATGACAGAATTTTGTTTATTGTTTAAGACAGTGTTAGACCAAACATAGACATATGGTGGATATATTTTGTTTTATATTATAATATTCCAAAATATTCCACTAAAGAAGTCGTTTAGGAGTTAGACAATTCATAATGAGTAACAATACATCATATCTATACGATGGACCATACTTGGAATTTACACAAATTGATCTTAAGGTAGAATACGATACCTTTATTCCGCCATTTTGAAACTCATTCTTTTGTCGGATTACTTCGGTTGTTTTCGGCATACACCAGTTGGGGCAAGAAATATTCGGTTTTATACGAATACTTCCGTCGAAGACCGATGTATACCTAGAACAACCGAAATAGTCTGACGAAATGTTATGTTTCAAAATGGTGGATTGATAGTATTCTTCCTTGATTATAATATTGCGCACGTTAGCCCATTCATGTTTCAAAAAGACATCATTTTGAAATCTAGTCAGTACATGTTTCTATAAACAGAAACTTTATGTCTTAATGTTCGACAGTTGCGCTTTGCACTAACCTGTGTACTATATCTTAAAGGAGTGTGGGTAAATTAGTCTATAAATAGAGACGTTGTTGTTGTTGTGACGTCACAAGCTAGACATCAAACCAATAGGTGTACGTTTGCACATATATTGTTCTACCACGAATACCTCCTGTACATTTTTCTACTTGTTAGCTGGATGTTGATTCAAATGTTAAATTAAACTGTTTTGAAGTAATAACACGTCACAATCAATTTGTGGGTTCAACTATTTATCTACTGTTATGCAGTGCATATGTACACAAAAAGCCATATCGCACTGTGTTGCGTCGAAGTACAGGGGTTGGTCGTAACTGATGACGAAGACCCATGAACAGGCAATCGGAACTTCTCGGGTATTTCCGTGAGCTGAGAAATACACCTCGGATATAAGTGTAGGGTTACAATTTTCCGGGTAAATCGTCCCGGCGTATAACAGCTTTTCTTAGCGTGCACGTTAAGAAGTTCAATGTGTATGGAAGTGTTGGACATCCTTTTAAATCATTTCGTTAATCGGTTACTCATACGAAATGGCGAAATTATAAGTTGTGACATATAAAGCTGTTTCCTCAATAAAATTAAACGACCTTTTAGATTTCACATTTAAGTTCTATTTTTGAAAACGAAAGTGAAGTGAAATCATTCCACGGGAAACAATATGGCGTCATCCCTATCATTTCAGCGGTGTTTTCATTGGATAACCCCGATGTGTTCAGATTGATGAACAGGGTGGTTGATACCAGTAAAGCGTCGATGAGTCATATTCGCCATTTACCCAGGATATCATCTCATAATGTGCCAGTTATTCCCGGGCCTCCGATTACAATAGTCCGGTTATGCGCGTAATTAATTATGCTGAACTAGAAACTTTTTTCGTTTTTGTTCTTAACCTTTACCAAACGTCAAATTTTCGACTGTCTCAAATTGAAAGAGTTTTCAGACAACATTTAAAAATAAGATGAAATTGGGAAATAATCCTCTAATAGGGCAGAAAACATTGTGGGAAAAGGAGAAATTGCTCTTTCCGAGCGATTTCTCCTTTTCCCACAGTGATTTCCAGAGTCGATTGTAGTTTCATCTCATTTTGAAATATCATCTGCAAACTCAATGTGGGCAGTCGAAAATATAGCATTTAGTAAAGGGTTTAATAACATGTTTAACAGATAACATTAGACAGTGTGTAAAAGCAAATGAAATGTTTTGGTAATGTTAACATCTATCCTTTTGTCATGCTCGTTTCTTTATGTAAGTTGCTCAACAAAACAAATATAGATGGTATGTAAATACAAATAAACATTATTGGTGATGTTAAAAAGAAACCATCGTAACAAAAAAATGAATTGCTCATTATGAGCAATTTATGCTTTTGTCACGAAACTTTCTTTTAATCAGTTATTCAGCAAAACAAATACAGGTATAGAATGAAAACCAATAGTCCATTCTGGTAATGTTAAAGTGAAAGCATCGTAACAAAGGAATAAATTACTCATCACGAGAATTTTATCCTTTTGTCATGATGGTTTATTTAATGACTTTTTCAACAAAACAAAAAGAGATTGTGCATGAAAAAAAAACCTTCTTGGTGATGATAAAAAGTTTTATTAAAAACAAAGACTCGTAACAAAAGGATAACTTGCTCATGATGAGCAATTCATTATTTTCTCTCAGGGTGGTTTCTTTTAATGCGTTGTTCAACGAAACAAATAGAGATAATGTGTAAAAAAGGATAACTTGCTCATGATGAGCAATTCATTGTTTTCTCAGGGCGGTTTCTTTTTATGCGTTGTTCAACGAAACAAATAGAGATAATGTGTAAAAAAGGACAACTTGCTCATGATGAGCAATTCATTGTTTTCTCAGGATGGTTTCTTTTAATGCGTTGTTCAACGAAACAAATACAGATAATGTGTAAAAACAAATCGATCTTGGTAATGATAAAAAGAACCAATCGTTACAAAAGACTTTGACGCTTCATATTACTTCATTCATTTGACTTTATGCTGAGTACTCACCTATTGTTTAATCTGTATACTTGGGAAGATTAAACGATATATTCTGTTCTGTTCTGTACCACAGAAGGTAAGGATTGAACCCGTTACCCTGAATCATGAAGGTTCATTTAATAATCATGAGCAATTCATCCTTTGGTCGCGATGGTTTCTTAACCCATCACCAAACAATAATGACATTTGACCAGTTTGTTGCAAAAGACTCAGGACAACATTGTGGGAAATGGAGAAGATGTTCTTTACGAGCAATTTCTCCACTTCCCACACTATTTTCTGCCTTTTCAGACGATTATTTTTCAATTCCATCATATCTTGAAATGTGATCTGCAAACTTTTCCAATTTGGGACAGTCAAAATTCGGCGTTTGGTAAAGGGTTAAGTCTTCTTCACTACGGTTACATAGAATTGGGGCTTCCCTGCGACAAGGATTAAACCCGATACCCTTGATCATGGAGGCTGATTTAATTATCATAAGCATTTTATCCTTTTAGTCACGATGGTTTCTTAAGTCTTGTTTAAAAGAAGATACACCGAATTGGACAACCTCGAATCAAGGAATAAACCCGATACCCTATAGCTAGGAGGCTCATTTATTGATCATGAGCAATTTATCCTTTTGGACACGATGGTTTCTTAAGTTTTCTACCATAGCATTTTCACCAAACTGGGACTACCTTGCAACGAGGAATAAACCCGATACCCTGTAGCTAGGAGTCTCATTTATTCATCATGAGCAATTTATGCTTTTTGTCACGATGGTTTCTTAAGTTTTCTACCATAGCATTTTCACCAAACTGGGACTACCTTGCAACAAGGAATAAACCCGATACTCTGTAGCTAGGAGGCTCATTTATTCATCATGAGCAATTCATCCCTTTGGACACAATGGTTTCTTAAGTCTTGTTTAAAAGAAGATACAACGAATTGGACTTCCTCGAATCAAGGATTAAACCCGATACCATCTATCATGGAGGCCCATTTATTGATCATGAGCAATTTATCCTTTTGGTCACAATGGTTTCTTAAATCTTCTACCATAGCATTTTCACCAAACTGGGACTTCCTAGAGGCAAGGATTAAACCCGATACCCTGTAGCTAGGAGTCTCATTTATTCATCATGAGCAATTTATCTTTTGGTCACGATGGTTTCTTAAGTTTTCTACCATAGCATTTTCACCAAACTGGGACTACCTTGCAACAAGGAATAAACCCGATACCCTGTAGCTAGGAGGCTCATTTATTCATCATGAGCAATTTATGCTTTTTGTCACGATGGTTTCTTAAGTTTTCTACCATAGCATTTTCACCAAACTGGGACTTCCTTGCAACAAGGATTAAACCCGATACCCTGTAGCTAGGAGGCTCATTTATTCATCATGAGCAATTTATCCTTTTGGACACGATGGTTTCTTAAGTTTTCTACCATAGCATTTTCACCAAACTGGGACTTCCTAGAGGCAAGGATTAAACCCGATACCCTGTAGCAAGGAGGCTCATTATTCCCGCTGTTATCATTCCGTGTCAATCGAGCGTACTTCATGACAATTAAGGGCCCGATATAATTAATGGGATCGCATGACCAGGTACGATTAAAGCGGGGCCGCGCTGTGTATGGTTACACGTGGATTGCGCAATAGATCACCGGCCTTTCACCAGGCAATTCTGTCAGCCGCGCTATCAATCGGAACTATTCGGGTATTTCCGTGAGCTGAGAAATAAACCTCGGATATAAGTGTAGGGTTACACTTTTTCGGATATATCGACCCCAGCATAAAACACATTTCCCGCCGGGTCCACATAAAGTAGTTCAATGTATATGGACATGTTGGCCATCTTTTTGAATCGTTTTTTAACGGTCACTCATAAGAAATGGCGAAATGATAAGTGGTGAGATATAAATTTGTGTCCTTAATCAAATTAAACGGCATTTAAGATTTTATATTTAAAATTTATTAATTAGCTGACGAAATTCTAGCTTTATGTAATGGTTACAGAAGCGACGAGGATATTTCAAAACTGTCTTGTGTTTGTTTAACCCTTTACCAAACGCCACATTGTTTACCGTCCCAAATTGAAAGAGTTTGCAGACGATATTTCAACATGTAATGAACTTGAGAAATAATCTTCTGATAGGGCAGAAAACATTGTGGGAAAAGGGGAAATTGCTCGTTTAGAGCAATTTCTCCTTTTTCCACAATGTTTCCAGTCGTCTTAAAAAAATTGTTTAAGTGTCGTTATTGTTTTGAAATGCGTTAAATAGTATTAAATTATAAGACCATGTATGTCTCACAGTTGACGCTTCCCAACATCAATTGTTCGTTTCCAAGAACCGACATATAACAATTCATTACCTCACGCAAGCAGTATGGATGTGATATAGAACGATCTATGCCAAAACAAAAATGTCCTTAATATGCAATAGCATTGGGAAGGTAAAGCACGTTTGTTTAACACTGACGTTGTAAAGCATGGGTACGATGTACAATGTATACCGATGTATATCGAAAACGACCGAAGTAATCCGACGACAGAATGAGTTTCAAAATGGAGAGTATGTGTATTCTACCTTAAACAATCGATTTCCATGTAGGTCTTAACCGACCATATTAGTGTTTAGAAGATTAATAACATATAATAGCAGTAAATGCATTTTCGTATAAACCCATTTATTCAGCTGGATCAATAAAATTAAAAAGAACGGAGGAGTTTGTGTATTCTAGCTTAAACAATCGATTTCCATGTAAGTCCTAATCGACCATATTAGTGTTTAGAAGATAAAACAACAAAAGCAAAAGTATTATGCAGCTGGATCAATGGCGAAGCACTTTCAGAGAGTTTAAGAAAATGGAGGTGTAGGGGTATTCTATCTTAAATAATCAATCGTACGTCTTAATCGACCAAATCAGTGTTTAAATGAGGGGCCTCCGTGGCCTAGTGGTTAGAGTACAGAACTTGAAATCACATGGCCCCTCTTCGCGTGGGTTCAAATCCTGAGAGGGATATGGATTTTCATGAGAGGCAGTCTCCCGACTGACTTACGGAATGCCGATGGTTCTACCCACCTTGACCAGCCCTTATGGGCAGTTGAGTATGGGGTCTTCCTCCATCATTTAGAGTCGGGCATCGCTACATAACTGAAATAATGTTGATGTGATGTAAAACCAATATAAAAAGTGTTTAAATGACAAAAAATGGCAGTAAAGGTATTTTCCTTTAAACGCGTTTATGCATCTGTATCAATGGCGGGCACTTCGAGAAAATTTTAAGAAAAATGGAGGAGTATTGGTATGATGATTATGTACGTCTTAATCGACCACATTAATTTTTAGAAGATAACCAGCATATAATAGCAGTAAAGGTATCTTTCTATAAACCCGTTTATGTAGCTAAATCAATGGCGACGCACTTTAATAACATTTAAGAAAAACGGAGGAGTATTTGTAATCTACCTTAAACAATCGATTTTTCCATTCGGAACACCTCGGCCATTTCTTAAAATAACCTCGGAGGCAATGGGGAGCCATTTTTGAAAGTAGGTCAGCAACGAAGGGCATGTCCGTTTGCAATCGTATCTACTCGGAAATCCCCGGCACAAGCCGGGGATTGCCGAGTAGATACGATTGACAAAATATGAATCAAAGATGTGTTGATATGGTCATCTTTAATGAAAAGGGTAAAAACAAACATTCAATTGTGATATATAACCAATTTGTGTGTATTTAGATACATATTTAGTGCCTGTGTGCATTTTGCGTTAGCCGCCGGAAATAAGGCGAATTACCCCAGGATTTCTGGTGTATTCATGTACTGCCTACGAGGTATATCTACCGACTTGTTACGGGGATTGCCGAGTAGATACGATTGTCGATTTTCATGTACTAGTACGTCTTAATCGACCATATCAATGTTTAGAAGATAAGCAATGGTAGTAAATGTACTTTCCTGTAAACTCGTTTATTCAGCTGGATCAATGACGAAGCACTTTAAGAAAATTACATTCCGCTGTTTCCCGGCTTACGCCCTGTTTCTATAGACAATGGCATGCCTGTAGGGAAAATGTGGGATAATTGCCGGAAACCAGATTCGATTGGAAACATGATGCATGTTGACCCAGTTTTAAGGTCGATTAAGGTTTTTCTCCACTGATATAACCCGGTACCTGGATAACGGATACAACAATTACGTCATTCTGATAAACGCAGGTCCCGGGAAAATAGGCTTGTTTACACTGTAACATTCGCAGAACCTTTTGCAGATTTGGAAACCTTATGTCTTTTTTTTGATAGAGAACAATCGGGTATCACGACTGTTTATCGCTTTAAAGTTTCAGTTTTGAACTCCTGGAATTGGCTGAGTTATCGTAACTTTTCCTCGCCGAAGGGACTCCGTGATGCATTCTCACGGTACCCCGTTCGTAACACAAGCAACATATCATGCAACTTGCTATTTCATGTCAAGGTTAATAGATGCGCTGATATAAAATGAAACTTAAAACTACTAAGTGGTGAAATTTGCTGCACAAACGGTTTGTTTGGATAGATCATCGCAATTTTAGCTAGTGGCGCGGTTGCAGACTTTCGAATTGCAATTTAAAATTGCAACGGCGAGGAAAGATTGCGAAATCTTTGCCAATTCTATGAGTTCATAACTAGAACTTTACCTATAAGCGGTTGGATACAATAAGAATTGAATCACGCTTTTAAATTTTCTATAATGTTCGAAAATGCAGAAAAATAGCAAAGGACTACCATAAAAACGCATAACTGGAAGTTGCGCAACCAATTTCGTCGCCAGCACCATGGTGGAGTGGAAGAGCGATCACCAGCCGTAGGGTATGATAATATACAACACAACTAATCTATGGAAGACAGCGCATTTCATTGATAAGATGTGTTTATGTCTTTGGGAGATTTTTTCGGTGCTGCGCATTTGCGGCAGCAGTGGGGTAAGGAATTCTCCATATAACGGAGTAGTCCGTATTATCCGGACGTAGATACTTCATTCTACATAGTTACAGTTTGGGCCATCCGAATTAATATCGGAGATACTTTTCCCACGCATCCTCCCAAGGGCCAACACTCGGAACGAGTCTTCTCGGGGTCGGGAGTTGTGTAACGTTCTGAGAACGTCTATGCAAATTTGGGAACCAATACATAGCTAAAGAGAGTATGAAGCTATTAAATGTCAAATAGTCATCTGCTTAGAAACGAAAACGCTTTAAAAAATAGTGAAAACACCCAAAGAAATCACACATGAACGTTTTCTTTGTAACGCAAACGATTTTCCTTTTTCGATTTAACTGGTCAGACGTCAACACTAGAAGATATTAATTATAAATTAACTACTATATCCGGTATAAATTTGAAAATAAAAACGTCGTTTGAGTTTAACCCAAGTCTGGGTAATAATCTTGTGGTGGCAGTGATCGATGCAGCGTAGCAAGGGGATGTTACTGTGAGGAGTTTTAAAAGTTGTATTTCATGTTTGTAGAAAAAGAACATGCAAACAGAACGGCTTGATAATGAGAAGGCAAGTTTCCCAGAAGAAGATCAATTCGCCAGAGATAAGGCACTAGACCGTGCATATCTCTTATGGGTGCAAACAATGCGTAGCAATACCTTCATCTAACCCTTTACCAAACGCCGTAATTCCGACTGTCCCAAAATAAAAGAGTTTGCAGACGACATTTCAAAATGTAATGAAATTGACAAATAATCTTCGATAGGGGAGAAAGCATTGACGAGCAGTTTCTCCTTTTTCCAACAATGTTTCCAGAGTTGTCTGCAACAAACTTGTCAAATGACGTTATTGTATGGTAATTGGTTAACCCATAACTGAATGAGTTCACCACTCAACATATGGGTAACATATAATATACAAAAGGAATGCAAGAAAAGGAGGACGTTTTCAAAAGTTTTCTTAGTTTATCACATTGATTTAACTTGCCTTTAACATAAAATTTCAGTCATGCGTCGTACTTTTCCATTATTATGATTTTCTGCTTTGTTTTATTTTTAACTATGAATATGTGCTTTGAAATTACTCTTGTGACCGACAGCGAACAACATAACAACATAACATACCTTATCGACATTCTGCAGAGGTCAATTGATTTTCTGCAATATATTGCACGACGCGAACATAAAATGAGATCTTTTACAAGATACGAACGCCGAGCAGTGATTTGTTATCACGATTTCATTAACCTTTATAAAGCGAGAACGATGTTTTTGAAAAGCCAAGTTTGCAAGTGATTGCTTAACCCTTATATTACTGGATCCGACTTCTTGCTTATGCAAACAGGTTAGATCCAGACCAGCCGCCAAGTAAATTGGCGGTTGGCCTGTGATCTAACCTCTTTGCTACTATGAGTACCTCTCCTCAGACAAATTAAGTAGATATTTAAGGTTTTCAAAAGCAGAGGACACAAAAATATACTTTTAGAAAATTACCCAGCATTCTCAGGTTAAGACGTTTGAAAAGACTGTAAAGGTTTGTTTTCAAGAATTATTCATCTTTGGAGAAAATTGATTATAATCAGAGAAAAATGCTGTTCTCAACGGTTTTAAGTCATATCCTGGTTACTAACGAACAACGCCATGCTCTTCATTTTGCCATATCGTCTTCGGAAGACTACATAGGAGCAATGTACCATTTCAATACAATGGTTTCTACCTTTCAAATACCATACGCATGTGTTTTATGTAATATCTTGTTGTCTGCTGCTGCGTTTCTCTTGGATCACTATCCTTTCTTATCCAAGAACGACTCTTATCACTTGATTACATTTTCATAATCGGATAATAGACCAATAGACAAGAGACGTTTAATAAGCGACCGGTCTTATGAGCGACCGATTTGATCTATTGAATACAAAATCATAGTACTCTAAAGTTGACTCGTACAAAACTGCACTATGTTGAACAATACAACGATTTTATTCCATTATGTCAAAATGACATGTGATCAAAGCGAATATGGGGGCAACAGGCTACACAAGGTATCGGCTGTGGGACAAAAATACATACAATAAAACGTGTCTGTCGAAGTCAGGGAATTACAATAAACCTGAGTGTCTGATAAAACGAACTAATCTTTTTTTATTTCTAGATGCCATCTGATCGAAATACTAAAAATGAATAACTAAAGGAGACAAATGTACCTACTATATGTAATATCCCTATACTCAATAAAAGCTATCAATGAAAAATTTGCTGAAGAAGACTTTAAGATTAAAAACCACTGTGAGAACGGTGTAAATTGCTCGCTATGAGACATATATCCTTTTTGTCAGGATGGTTTTTACCAGGATTGCTCGCTATGAGACATATATCCTTTTGTCAGGTTGGTTTTTACCAGGATTGCTCGCTATGAGACATATATCCTTTTGTCAGGTTGGTTTTTACCAGGATTGCTCGCTATGAGACATATATCCTTTTGTCAGGTTGGTTTTTACCAGGATTGCTCGCTATGAGACATATATCCTTTTGTCAGGTTGGTTTTTACCAGGATTGCTCGCTATGAGACATATATCCTTTTTGTCAGGTTGGTTTTTACCAGGAATCAACATGGCCAGAGTACATAACTTGAAACTGCATGCATTCTATCCACATTTGTTGAAATTCATGCGACAGCATTTGGATTTCCATCGGATATAGTTTCCAAGTAATCTTACGGTATGTCGACGGTTCTAGCTGCTGTGACCTGTCCTTATAGGTAATCTATGTCGGAATGGTAGTCCTCCATAACTACTAACCGGGCATTGCAATATAGCTGACATAATGTTGATGCGATCTAACATCGGTGATCAAATAATGAATTTACGCGATTCTTTGTCGTTCGATGAATTAATCTTAAAGGCACATAAAAGGAGAAAAAGTACAAATAAATTAATAAAAAAAATATATTGATTTCTTTTATTATGTTCATACAATTCATGGGAATAAGTTTACGAATGCATTGAGACCCTATTAAATAAGCTCCTTTAACATAAGTTTTTTTGTGCTTGAAATATTGTAGTCTCCAATTCAATCATGTTTATCAACAACCTGTTTGTTTACATATTTAAAATAACGAATTCTGATTGGTTGGTTTAAAAAAGTGTGTATCAACTGTCAAGGTCAGAGGTGAAGAATCAGGAAAACTGAATTATAAAACTTGCTAATCTGGATTATTTCTGGTTTAATTTCACATTCAAGTTGTGCTGATGGTGTTTTCTGGTGAAAACTATTTGAATCTGTCCAG
Source organism: Cerastoderma edule (assembly GCA_947846245.1). Lineage (NCBI taxonomy): Eukaryota > Metazoa > Mollusca > Bivalvia > Cardiida > Cardiidae > Cerastoderma > Cerastoderma edule. The sequence goes on from OX401409.1 coordinate 4,462,660, forward strand.
AAGTTTACCAAATAATATAATTTGATATAGCATTTATCTCCTTTAATGGGCCTTTAAAGGCACACGAAAGGAGTATAAAGAGTACAATTAGATTACTGAAAATATGCAATGCGACCAAATTCATTAAACTCACTAAACACATGTTGGGTTGCTCTTGAAATATAGTTGTCTCCAATCAATCATGTTTATCAACACTTTATTTGTTTACATATTTAAAATAAAGAATTCTGACCGATCAGTTCAAAAACGATGGATCAGATGACCATGTCAGAGGTGAAAAAGCAGGCAATCTGAATCATCAAACTGCCTCGTCTTGGTTATTTTTCGTTTGTTTTCATGTTTTAGTTGTGCTGATGTTTTTCGTGATAACTATTTGAATACGACCAAAAGTCTACCAAATAGTAGAGTTTGACATAGCGTCGCTATCCTTTCATGAGCTTTTAAGTTGATCAGTCACAAATTTCCAGTACGGAGGATGGGTACGAAACATTCTGGGCACGAAACTGTCTTTGAAACACAACACTATTCAAGAGGCCAGGCCCCGTTAATTATTCATTATTAGCGACCCTCTATTCATTAAAATTGCCCGATTGATATCATGCAGGCGGCTTTGTCACATTGCAGAACACGCAACATCGATCCGTCGAATATTTGGCAATAGAACATGAAATGTTTTTTTTTTATCATTTCTTTATGTTGACATTGCAATTGTCATTCGGATATTTTAGTAAATGACAGTACAGAATGGTAAAGAATCACCAAGTGCATTGCGTTTAAATTGTCTAGTTTAAACTTGTTTATCATACATCGATTTGAAAGAAGTCAAAGATAAATCACTCTCGATTCTGCTTCCTCGATCACACCAGTACTCGCGCCGAATGTGGATTTGTTAAAGGTCGCAAGGCAGAACGAAGGCAGAACCCGCTTCTCACGGTATTTGAACCCACGACCCTCGAATCTGGAAGCCGACGTTCTACCCATTGATCACTGTCCTCCCGAGTTAACGACAATGTTGGCATATGATTTGATATCATTGACCGTTACATATTGTAAAAGAAATGATGTTTTATGTTCAAACAGTTTAACGGACACACTATAGACAATGACAACGCGCTTATGCTCTGGTTGATAAGTTAACTGATATATTATTAGGATATTGAAACAATAATTTCTTTTTTTTTCTCTTTTCTTTTCCTTTTCTTTCTTTCTCTTTTTCGATTCATGTGATAAATATTTTTCATTGTACATATGGCAATTGCCATAAACCGTAATGTTTGTGTCAATTAAACTATTTCTGTTCTGTTCTGTTAGCAGAAAATACATATCTGTAGCCGAACGAGTTAATTAATTGGTTTTATTGATGACATTACGGGGTTTGTTTCCCTATGTTCTGTTTACTGAATATATACCACACGGGATAATATCGATCAAAGGCAATACGTGTTGAATAGTATAGAGGTATTTTATAGCTATATATTTTATTACTGACACGTGAGGTCGTAAGATCAAAGGCGTATATAGCCAAACTGCTTGTTGGTCACTATATTTGATGATATTACTGAATGATGATTTATATAATGTATTTGCTAGCTTCAATTGAAAACTAAAGTACAACAAAAGTGGTGTTGCAATATGGCAACTTCCCTGCTATATCAGGCGACGTTTTCTGAATGGCCAGCGTCCTTCACTATACAGCATAAAGCTATTGTCTGTCTTCAACCCCTAGTCCGATTCATGTCTGTATTGTCTATAGACATCAGTCATACATCGCGATTTTCAATTATGAAGCATGGTTGTTCTTTGATCTCTCGGTTAAGGGTTCCGGCATTCCGGTACGGTCATGCCTCGAACTGTTAACCCTTTACCGAACGATAAATTTTCGACTGTCCCAAATTGAAAGAGTTTGCAGACGACATTTCAAAATGAGATGAAATAGAAACATTATTTTCTGAAAGGACAGAAAACATTGTGAGAAAAGGGGGAATTGCTCGTTAAGAGCAATTCCCCCTTTTCCCACAATATTATCCGGAGTCGTCAAACCGTTCAACTGTCGTTATAGCCTGGAGGCCTGGCCCATGCATACCTGCATTAGTATAATACCTAGTTCGCGGTATACGAACGGGCCAGGCTCCAGGCTACTGTCGTTATTGTTTGGTAATGGGTTAATCCAGTTATTAAACACCAACGATTCTCCGCCCAAGCGGAGTTCAACGTGGATTCATACCTAATCCAATTCACTGCTGGTGAACGCTCTACCGCACCATCATGGTGCTGACGAAGAAATCGGTCGCACAACTTCCGGTTTAGCGATTTAAGGGTAGACTTTTACTATTTGTCTGCATTTTCAGACAAGTTATCAAATATCTAAAAGCATGATTGAACTCTTATTGAATCCAACCGCCTATATGTAAATTCTCGTGGAATTAGCTGAGATTTTGTAATTTTTCCTCGAAAGAACTCAAAAATAAATCCTCCCGATACCCCGTTGTAAAGCCAGTAAAATAGCATTCAATTTGCCATTTTAAATAGATATTCTGAGAAATGATGATATTCAAAATTACCAAATGGTATAATTTGCCGCACAATCGGTTTGTTTGGATAGATCATTGCATTTTTTAGCTGGTAGTGTTGTTGCGGTTTTTCGAATTGCAATTTTGAATTATATCGGCGAGGAAAAAGTACGAAATCACAGCCAACTCAACGAGTTCAAAACTGAAAATTTACCTATAGTCGGTTTAATTCAATAAGAGGTGAATCCTGTTTTGTGATTTTTATTACATAATAACAATTGGAGGAATAGTACCCGATTAAACTTGGGACAGGATTAGCTGTCTAATGTTAGACCAACTTTTGTTCATTGACAATGCATTATAGTTTTCCTAGTTTTCGTAATCCTTTCATCAAAAAAGCATTGAGACTTTAGAAACAAGTATCCCAAAGTCGAACCCTTTTTGAGGGAAATTTTGTAAATAAGATATTATATTTTGAGTCCTTCACTCAAGTACCCACATTTAATTCAAACTTCCTTATCATCGATTGTGAGGGAAGCTTGAAGCTTTTAAAATTCGATGACTGCTTCCTGTATACTACACCAGTACTCGCGCCGATTCTTGGGTCAGTCCCGGCACTTTTCACCTCGCTTAACGGGGTTTCGAATCCGGGACCCTAGGCACAAGAGGCCGACATTCGACCAATGCACCATGTCGTCAACTGTTGAGATGCGGTGGACCAGTTAGAGAGGCAAAGCTACACCTATTTATCTTGGAAGATGCATGTCTGTAGTCTTATGTTAAATACCAATGGTTTCATTATCCGTAAGATTGCACAATTTGTATTTGTTGACATGCATATTAAAGACATTTCACTTCAATCTGCATAAAAGTAAAAAAATGTATACTTCAATGTGTTTTAAATAGCAACATGTTTAACAATATTTTCTATCATTTATTATGTTTAGGGACATAACTATTTGTTTATATATTTGTATTCATTGTATGATGTATTATGGGCCAGTGGCCTTTATTTACAGTAATATCAATTACTTTGAGTTTATAATGGAATGTTTTCTCTTTTATGAATGATGGTGCATAGCTCATATCCGATTCGAATAAGGGTGGTTAAATGGACGATTTCAGTAAATGTTTCACCTTTATGAAAGACGCGATATAGTCTTGAATTTTACCACTATGTATTCTCTTGTGTGTCACCCCTATTGAAAAGGCCAGCCAGTTTGACTTGTGGGACATTTGTTAATGATTGTACCAAATACCTCCCATTTTATATCACTATGCCAGGCGCCAAGCGGATATAAGTCGGCAATTATTCAATTTAACTAGCTTGCGGCTCACGGACCGGCTATTTCGGAACAATTCCCACGAGAAACAATCTTCGGGCAAACGCTTCCCATGGGCTCGAACCTCCAACCTCTCCGTTCGAGGCGAACGCCTAAACCACTAGGCCACGGGATTGTACATGACATTGCCAACGTATGCAATTGGTACTAGGACTGACGCTTTCGCACAATCAATTCCGTTCAGTTTTGGCGCGGCGCAAAATGGATAATCAGTATTCTGATCACCTCTGTTAACAACTTGCCTTTCCAAGATTTCAAATTAAAATCGCATTCGCTTCATGACACATTTGCAGACGCTGAATAATAAGGGCCTTTCTCGGAGAAAACCTTTCCTTGGTCCATCGGCGAGCGATGTCATTTGACATTTTACCAGTTTGTTGCAGACGACTCTGGAATACATTCTATGAAAAGGAGAAATTGCTCTTAACTAGCAAGTTCTCCTTTTCCCACAATGTTTTCCCTTTTTTATTTCGTTTACTGGTGTGCGATGTCACTAAGCATCATTCCGTTAGCCCTATCCAAAACAATAACGACATTGGACAAGTTTGTTGCAGACGACTCTGGAAAACAGTATTGGAAAAGGAGAATTTGCCTTTAACGAACAATTTCTCCTTTCCACACAATGTTTATGCCCTATCTGAAGATTCTTTTTCAATTTCGTCACATTTTGAAACGTCGTCCTCAAACTCTTTCAATTTGGGACAGTTGAATATTTGGTGTTTGGTAAAGGGTTTAAAGGCCTACATTCAGGTCTATTCTTTACACTCCCCACATGCGCATGAGCGTTGCATTTGATGACCTTTGTATAACACAAATTTCATAAAAGAAAATGCGTCGTATCAAAATCATATCAAAGGCAATTTCTTTATTAGCAATCATCGACAAAACGTGTCTATGGCCATTTACAATAAGAATATAACTTAGACAAAAGAAAAAGATCAACAAACAGTCAGCATAATTTACATTAGAATGAAATTTCAATAATACTGGTACTTTCAGAATTGAGAAAGCCGGTGGGTAAGTAGCAGCAAAACTGTTTAAAGTTATCATCACGGATAGCAATCGATATGTATTGAAGGTTATTTTACGAAAATCTTTCTTCCATTGCGGTTATTATTTATTATTTTTGAGACGACGGTAACATGTTATGAAAAGTAATTGTTAATATATATTTTGTATATGACTAGAAGCTGTACTAGCTTATGTCAATAAAATGTATCTATGTCTATGTCTATGTCTATGTCTATGTCTATGTCTATGTCTATGTCTATGTCTATGTCTATGTCTATGTCTATGTCTATGTCTATGTCTATGTCTATGTCTATGTCTACGTCTACGTCTACGTCTACGTCTACGTCTACGTCTACGTCTACGTCTACGTCTACGTCTACGTCTACGTCTACGTCTACGTCTATGTCTTTGTCTTTGTCTATACGATGTATGACAAAGACTGGTGGAATGTTTTGATGTTTAAAAAGAAACGAAAAGGAAGCTTCTCCCATGGATCGTTTGGAATGAATTCGCCGACATAAAAAGCTCATTTCCTAATTGCATGACATGATCCGCCATTTGCCACGTGTATGCTCCAGGGTGAAGCCATTTTAGAACACAAAAAGTGTCAAAAAGAATTTAATACCGTAAACTCATTCTTAACTATCGACATGGTGCATATTTGTGTAGCATTCGGAACACCTCGGCCATTTCTTAAAATAACATCGGAGGTAATGGGGAGCCATTTTTGAAAGTAGGTCAGCAACGAAGGGCCAATCGTATCAACTCGGCAATCCCCGTCACAAGCCGGGGATTACCGGAAAGAGCTGTTTGACAAAATATGAAACAAAGATGTGTTCATATGATCATCTTTAATGAAAAGGGTAAAACAAACATTTAATTGTGATATATAACCAATTTGTGTGTATTTAAATACATATTTAGTCCCTGTGTGCATTTTGCGTTATCCGCCGGAAATAAGGCGAATTACCCCAGGATTTCTGGTGTATTCATGTACTGCCTACGAGGTATATCTACCGACTTGTTAGGGGCATTGCCGAGTAGATACGATTGATTTGTGTAGAAGAGTCTCTTATAATTCAAATATGAACGGCATAAGATAGAATCAGAATCGGAATAATTTTATTTGACTTATACAAATACAGTGCATCGTCATTTTAAACAATACTATATTGTCACCGTGATACATCTCTCGCTCACTGTTTTCTCTCTTTCTACCCCCCTTTCTCTCCACATCTCTCTTTCTCCTCATTCTTCCCCCTCCTCTTCCATACATACAAACTAAGTCTTATACATAAACATGTTCACAAATCATTTCACAATTCATTCATCACATAAAACATAAATCATATTCTGACTGTTTTCTTCTTCCAAAGGGATAAAACCTAAACTTGATCGAATTGTGCGTAAGATAGGCTGATGTATGACGGTGGCCTTCGGAACAACAACGATTTGAAAATCAAAACGCAATCGAACGGACCACTGCCGTAAATTGGTAAAACAAATGTTCCGAGAGACTGCGATTGCATTGATTGCCAAAACGTCAAAGTTGCTGCGTCATTATCCCAATAAAAATAATTTATTTCGAGCGTTAGGTGTGAATCAAAGGTTAAATTCTATGTCTGCTATAGTTAAATACTTATTTAATCTAATATATCTAATGTCAACTCATCAACGAACGTTACAAATAACCCAGGCAAAGTTATACATTACGCCAACGTGTAGTATTATTTGTGAATCTTTTATTTATACATGAATTTGAATTGCTCTTCTGTAAAACATGATTTCTCTTTGTTGAATTGTACTGTTTTGCTATAAATGATAAATATTTACTTAATATGATAATTGTATTGTATTGTATTTTTTCGTATTGTATTGTATTACATCGTATTGTATAACATTGTATCGTTTTGTATTGTATTGTATTGTATCGTATTATGTTATATCGTTTTGTGTTGTATTGTAATGTGTTATATCGTATTGTGTTGTATTGTATTGTGTTATATCGTAGTATGTTGCATCGTATTGTGTTTTATCGTATTGTGTTGTATCGTATTGTGTTTTATCGTATTGTGTTGTATTGTATTGTTTTATATCGTATTGTGTTGTATCGTTTTGTGTTGTATTGTATTGTGTTATATGGTATTGTGTTGTATTGTATTGTGTTATATCGTATTGTATTGTATTGCATCGTGTTATATCGTATTGTGTTGTATCGTATTGTGTTGTATCGTATTGTGTTTTATCGTATTGTGTTGTATTGTATTGTGTTATATCGTATTGTATTGTATTGCATCGTGTTATATCGTATTATGTTATATCGTTTTGTGTTGTATTGTATTGTGTTGTATCGTTTTGTGTTGTATTGTATTGTGTTTTATCGTAGTGTGTTGTATCGTATCGTATCGTATTGTACCTTATTGTATTGTATTCTTATGTATTGTATTGTTTTGTATTCCAAATTAACTACCGTTTACCTGTCCCGTATAATTTGATTCTGATTGCAAACTGGTGTTCTTGTGTTATTGTACATTAGCTAAGTCCAACCGACGTATTGACCCAAAGAGACAAGGGGTTGCAAATAAACCCGTACAAAGACAGTCCCGTCTTTACACAGGTGCCTATGGAGTTATTAACGTTGGATCGATTATCATGCATTGTCATTAACAAAGGCGGAGTGGCTACGGACGACACATTTAAAAAACAAACATTGATATAATAACGGTTTAAATACTTTTAAACGCTTCTTCGTCTCTCCAGAAAAAGAGTGTTGGTTATGTGGCAGACGGCTTTCTTTCAAACTTTAGTGAATGCCTAATTTTTGACTATCCCAAATTGAAAGAGTTTGCAGACGGCATTTCATAGTTTGATGGAATTGAAAAATAATCTTATGATAGGGCAGAACAAATTGTGGGAAAAGGAGAAATTCCTTGTTAAGAGCAATTTCTCCTTTTCTTACAATGTTGTCCAAAGGCAGTGTTCTTAATGGGTAGTTTATTAGTTATCTTAATTCATTTTTTGTTTTTTCTTTCTAAGAATGCTCTAATGTAACTTTTGAATACGGAAAGTACTGAATTTATCTGCAGAAAGAAGTGTAATATATACATGCATATTGCCTTTGGTTCATAGTTATCTCAACAAAAAGCTTTCGGAAAATGTCACTACAATTCTATATCTTTATCTTATTGAAAAATAGCATACACGAAGTTGAACACTTGATACGAGAAGAAAAATGCCTCGTTTTGGGTCAAGACTTCACATGCATCTATGTCAAGAAAGATAACATGCATTATGACTGAATAACAGACAGCAGTCCATGAATATGTTAAATTCTACCTAATGCCACCACGGGTCATGTTGTGACCAATCCAAATTTGGAAAAAAGCAACGGACTAAAAGCGCTGGGACCGACTTCATGTTAGACCAGACCAGCCGCAAAATATATTAGTAGATATTTTTATGCTGTACTTGTTTACATAATACCGTCGTTCGTTCTGTTGGAAATCTGTTTTTACTACAATTTTACAGAAACCTTCCCTTTGGCGTTTTATATTTCCACTCATTATGAGTGGATGTGCAATGTAGCGATCTCAGAGGGTAATGTTTCAAAGTTAATTCATTTTCATTTATCTTTATTTCCTCCACAAAGAAGAGTTAACGCTACAACAAAGAAAATGACAATTCATGTTGCCGGAATACTTTCAAAATGGCTCCCCTGTTACCTCCGAGGTTATTTTAAGAAATGGCCTAGGTGTTCCAAATGTACAAAACCGCGTTTGGTTTTGGGGTCGCGAATGTACAAGACAGATATACGCACCAGATGTGCTTGATCGATATCCGTAATTATCTTATAATTAGAAATATCCCAGATCAATCACACGTGCCGGTACATAGTTTGAATTATCGCAAGGGAATTGACTGGTTGTTTTCTCTGCGCTTTTCGTGTGTGTTCAGTATTCCCTTGTTACTTCTTTTATGATCTAATTACCCACGGAATACTATGATTTTGTTGGTCCCATATTTTAAACATCATTTTAGTAATATCGCGACAATTGGTTCTATCAAAAAGTTTTATGAGCCTGTTCAGAAAAAAACTGTTTGTCAGAGATGTTTTCATGATGGGAGCGATTTAGAAGCAATGACCACAAGCGTACGTGTATCTATCACGGCTGTTGAACGCTCTATCGCACCACCATGTTGCTGACAACGAAATCGGTTGCACAGCTTCCGGTTTAGCGTTTTTGGACTAAGGGTGCGTCAGCACTTTAGTCCATTGAATTTACATACCACTTTCTGAGGGACAGTACTTTATAGATACACTAACTGCGGTCTGACCCCAATTACTCATTAAACATCAGCCTTTACTGTGCGGACTAATACCTTCTTGTTAGGGTAAGTTTTCGCTATTTTTCTAAACAAAATAACTAGATGATTCAACCCATTTTGAAGTCAACCGCCTATAGGTAAAGTTTCAGCTTTGAACTCATGGAATTGGCTGATATTTCATATTTCTTCCTCGCAATCTAGAGCGATCTCGATGATTTGATCGTAGGTTGCTTTGGTTTCAAAGGAATACATAAGCAATTTGTATTTTGGGAGTAAAACATGTTAAATATTCGACATTAACAATCATTGTAACTAAACCAAATATCACTTTTTTTTTAATTTCTTTACTGCTAAATTCCTGAAACCCTGTGCTTACGTTGAATCATGTGCAGGGAGCCATCACACCTGTGGGATAGCCGGTTCATAAACAAACGCGGGAATTATTTCTCGCACATCTTGCTAACATCACGTGACAAGGCCGCTTAAACGTACCCGAAGACCAATGTGACGATGGTATCTAAAACTTTAGCTCGTAGCTTTTTCGAAATAAACCCGTTAAAACGATTTGCAATATTGCATTACATTGACATTAAAATGACATGAACGAAAGGTGGCAAATAAATATCAATACAAGCCTCGATAGCCAAGTGGATGGCGCTGTCGCCTATGGCGCCAGGTTTCCAAGTTCGAATCCCGTTAATGGCGATGTCAATCCATACAACATTCTTCAGATGAGAGACTTGGTTTTGTAACGCCATCTGTTTTGCTATTCTTTTATTTCGTTATTCTGACTTTTCTCTATAAGGGGTGGAATACCATAAGTGTAATGTTAGATCAGTCTTCGTTAACTGTAAGGGCTGGTATGGTAGGCCTACAACATTTTACAACACGAGTTTGTCTTAAAGTTTTTATCCAATTCTTTCATTGGTTTGGGTTCGAATCCCCGTTAGGCAAGGAGAAAACTTCCGGGACTAACCTACAAACAGGCGCGATTACTGGTTTAGTATCCAGGAAACAGTCACCGAGAGTGGCTTTGAACAAGCTCTAACCCTTTCCCAAACAATGACGATATTTGACCACTTTATTGCAGACGACTTTAGAAAACATTGTGGGAAACGGAGAAATTGCTCATCACGAGGAATTTTTCCTTTTCCCATAAGGTTTTATGCTCTATCTGAAGAATGTTTTTCATTTACATCACATTTTGAAATGTCGTCTGCAAACTCTTTCAATTTGGGACAGTCGAAAATGTGTTGCTTGGGAAAGGGTTAGGCTTCCTTCACAATCGATGTAAAACAAATATGGTGAATCAAACAGATAGCGTAGAGCACGCACCGTACGTAACACCTGTTAATGTACATGCCATTGCGGCATGTGGTATATGGATGGTATACATGTAACTTGCAGTGGTTTTTATAAACATGGATAAATATTTGTGTCTGTTCGAGAAAGTCTGTGTTTCGTGGAACATAATGCTTCAATACGTTTCTAGCTGGTGTTTTTTGACACGGATATTGTGCACCGTTTAAGAAATGTTGTCAATGTTGTTTTCTACTTTAATGGTGTGTAAAAGGTTATTTAGAGAGATAGTTTGTGTTTCGTGGAAGGTAATGCTTCAGTTCGTTGCTAGCTGGTATTTTGACGCGAGTAATGTGTATCGTTTTTGAAAAAAAAGATCAATCTTTTTTCCCTCTCTAACGGTGTGAGAAAGGTCATTCAGAGAGATAGTTAGTGTTTCATGGAAGATAATGCTTCAGTACGCTGCTAGCTAACATTTTGACAGGGATATTGTTTATCTTTTCATAAAAATGGTTAATCTGGTTTTCTTCTACAACTGTGTGAGAAAGGTCATTCAGAGAGATAGTTAGTGTTTCGTGGAAGATAATGCTTCAGTTCGTTGCTAGCTAATATTTTGACAGGGATATTGTTTATCGTTTCATAAAAATGGTTAATCTTGTTTTCTTCTACAACGGTGTGAGAAAGGTCATTCAGAGAGATAGTTAGTGTTTCGTGGAAGATAATGCTTCAGTTCGTTGCTAGCTAATATTTTGACAGGGATATTGTTTATCGTTTCATAAAAATGGTTAATCTTGTTTTCTTCTACAACGGTGTGAGAAAGGTCATTCAGAGAGATAGTTAGTGTTTCGTGGAAGATAATGCTTCAGTTCGTTGCTAGCTAATATTTTGACAGGGATATTGTTTATCTTTTCATAAAAATGGTTAATCTGGTTTTCTTCTACAACGGTGTGAGAAAGGTCATTCAGAGAGATAGTTAGTGTTTCGTGGAAGATAATGCTTCAGTTCGTTGCTAGCTAATATTTTGACAGGGATATTGTTTATCGTTTCATAAAAATGGTTAATCTTGTTTTCTTCTACAACGGTGTGAGAAAGGTCATTCAGAGAGATAGTTAGTGTTTCGTGGAAGATAATGCTTCAGTTCGTTGCTAGCTAATATTTTGACAGGGATATTGTTTATCGTTTCATAAAAATGGTTAATCTTGTTTTCTTCTACAACGGTGTGAGAAAGGTCATTCAGAGAGATAGTTAGTGTTTCGTGGAAGATAATGCTTCAGTTCGTTGCTAGCTAATATTTTGACAGGGATATTGTTTATCGTTTCATAAAAATGGTTAATCTTGTTTTCTTCTACAACGGTGTGAGAAAGGTCATTCAGAGAGATAGTTAGTGTTTCGTGGAAGATAATGCTTCAGTTCGTTGCTAGCTAATATTTTGACAGGGATATTGTTTATCGTTTCATAAAAATGGTTAATCTTGTTTTCTTCTACAACGGTGTGAGAAAGGTCATTCAGAGAGATAGTTAGTGTTTCGTGGAAGATAATGCTTCAGTTCGTTGCTAGCTAATATTTTGACAGGGATATTGTTTATCTTTTCATAAAAATGGTTAATCTTGTTTTCTTCTACAACGGTGTGAGAAAGGTCATTCAGAGAGATAGTTAGTGTTTCGTGGAAGATAATGCTTCAGTTCGTTGCTAGCTGGTATTTTGACGCGATAATGTGTATCGTTTTTGAAAAAAAGATCAATCTTTTTTCCTCTTTAACGGTGCGTGAAAGGTCATTCAAAGAGATAGTTAGTGTTTTGTGGAAGGTAATGCTTCAGTTCGTTGCTAGCTGGTATTTTGACGCGATAATGTGTATCGTTTTTGAAAAAAAGATCAATCTTTTTTCCTCTTTAACGGTGTGAGAAAGGTCATTCAGAGAGATAGTTAGTGTTTCGTGGAAGATAATGCTTCAGTTCGCTGCTAGCTAACATTTTGACAGGGATATTGTTTATCGTTTCATAAAAATGGTTAATCTTGTTTTCTTCTACAACGGTGTGAGAAAGGTCATTCAGAGAGATAGTTAGTGTTTCGTGGAAGATAATGCTTCAGTTCGTTGCTAGCTAATATTTTGACAGGGATATTGTTTATCTTTTCATAAAAATGGTTAATCTTGTTTTCTTCTACAACGGTGCGTGAAAGGTCATTCAGAGAGATAGTTAGTGTTTCGTGGAAGGTAATGCTTCAGTTCGTTGCTAGCTGGTATTTTACGCGAGTAATGTGTATCGTTTTTGAAAAAAAGATCAATCTTGTTTTCTTCTTTAACGGTGCGTGAAAGGTCATTCAGAGAGATAGTTAGTGTTTCGTGGAACATAATGCTTCAGTACGCTGCTAGCTGGTATTTCGACAGGGATATTGTATATCGTTTTATATTAATGGTCAATCTTATTTTCCTCTTTAACGGTGCGTGGAAAGTTTTTTATGCTGATAGTAACTAAATACATGGCGCAAGTCATTCAGAATGCTCGTACTCAAGCTCTCTGAATACATGTAACAGGTGCCCGTAATAACCCTTAAAGTGCAGGAACCGAATTCATGCCCATGCAAGCAGGTTGGATCCAGGCCAGCCGCCAAGTAAATTGGCGACTGACTTGTGATTCAACCTGTTCGCTTCTCTGAGTATCTATTTCCTCATCAAACTTATGTAGATGGTTAAGTTATGTACTGCAGACGATATACAGACCTATTTCTAGAAAATTACCCAGCATTCCAAGGGTAAACTGTTCGTTTTCTTATATACCACGAATCTGTCGATTTAATATGGACGCTTAGCACAAGGTTGACTGTACCTCGAAGGATTAATGATTGGATTATGTCTTGTTATCAAACCACACATTTGCAACAGAGTAATATTACGTAAGTAAAGGTTCAATCATTTGTTTATTTGTTGATGCATTTTAATAGAACAGCTAACCGTTTGGTGTACTGTTATTTAGTGCTCTTCAAATCCAATACAAAATCGACCATTTTATAGATTGTCCGTTTTATTTTCATGATCGTATCTATTTCTACAGCCCTGCATGTTATCACATTTTGATGATAACAATGAATAATTATGCCGTGACATTTACAAAAGGATGATGACGAATTGATGCGGGTTGGGTACGCAAATGCAAAATGGTACCGTAATTCCGTTGCAAAAATCCAAAGTATATCTTTTTTTGTTCTTTTTTTTTTCTTCTTAATTCAGGAATGTTGATAAAATCAACACACGCTGTTACAATGACACCATCATATAGAGGATGAACGAAAATATGCATTTTTTCCTGCATTAGAAACATATTCTACTAGCGTATTTAGCATACACCATCTAACAAAATGATTGTTGCTGTAAAACAAAAATAGTGTGGTCACAAACAGAACTGTTCTTATTTTTTTTATCAATCGAATAGCGTTTAGCATGTTAATAATTTGACATACTTCCATCCACGTCATCATAATGCGCGCTAAATGACCTCAGATGGCGATGCACCATAAAACACCATTCATTCATTCATTACACATATATCTGCGATCAGGTGAATTTGTAATTTCATTAAAGTAAGACTTCCTGGTCACCGATTGGACGGCTACCATTCTTCTTAGCTTGACCAGGCAATCGTGAAAATGAAGCCAGAAGGCTTCCTCCATCAAATATTTACTAAGCATCGCAATCAGGCGGGGTAATCACGTGATATGTTTACGATATTAAACAAATTACAAATGGCGCAACCCATAATTGAGTAGGTATGTATCCATTTTAACAGCGAATTAATTTTGTTTTCCACTCCTTTATATACGCTATGTTCCGAAGATCAATTTTCCGCAACCGCCATTGGATGTTGTTTAAAAGTTGTCCGTGCCGTTCGCTCCAAGACACTGCAGAGAATTTCAAGTCGAGAGATGCGAATGACCGAAAACCATCACATCACCCGTTAACTGCGATTTCTCTACCGAGTGTTACACGTAACGCCGTTAAAGTCCATGGGTTGTCATATGCCATCAGAACCGTAAGGTTGGTTGTCGGAACATGGTGTATATGAAATAGTGGAAAACTACTGTTATCTGCTGAAATAAGCAAAAATACCTGTGGTGCGGCCATCTTGTTCCGACTTTCTTTGTAAATATTGGTCACGTGATCGCCATGCTTGACAATATAACAAAAATACTGTTTAAAGCCATGTAAACGGCAAATCGATTAACTAAGTCAAATACAGGACATACATTGCGACAACACCGATTTTATCGGAAAGCGCCGGTAATGTTTGTTAATCGAGCGAGCTGCATTGATTTGTTTTAGCAAACAACCGACAAATATTGACATTGGATATGTAGTACAGTGCAGGGCCTATTATCTTGTAAATTTTGCAATATTGACAGCTTTAGTACATGTAATTCTAATGGTGTCGTACACTATACTCAAGGACAGCTGTTTATCGTAGAATCATGGCTGGGATTTAATTTAGATACTAAGAAGCGTTTTTCCTGAACATCTCATGCTAAACATTTGAGTAAGTCTGAGCAACAATTCCTCTTATAGCAATATTGAGAAAAATAGAGAATATATGGTTGGTTTCGTGAATCGGAAATGTTATCGGGCAAGGCTGAGGAATATTATCCGGTGAGCCGAAGGCGAAACGGATAATAATCCGAAGCCGAGCCCGATAACTTTTCCCATTCAAAGACACCCATTTTCTATTCTATTTATCCTGTTACCTTTATGTATTCTTTCAAACACACAAGATGTAAATAAAACACGATGAAAAAGGAAAAAATAAGTAGAAAATGATGTAAACATGACGTCATGTCGTTCTTATGACGTCATGATTTGTCGCGTAGATGTGTTATATGGTTAGTGTCGGATATCACAAATGTTATACGGCACCTTGTTATCGGTCCCAAAATGACACTAGTGACAGGAAAAGTAGTATTATGACTCAAGTAACTCACAAATGAAATCGTCTTCAATAGATTCTTTCATTGACATGCCTTATGGTAATAGAATAATTTTTAGGGAAAGGCTAATGAAGGGAGAATAATGCTACATCAAACCATATTATTTGGTTAACCTTTGGTCAAGTTCTGTAGCTATCACCAAAGGAACCCATCATGATGTACGGAATGCCGTTGATTCCATCCGGCTTGATAAGCCTTTTTCGGCTGTTCAGGTTGGTGTCTTGGACTTCGATCATTGTGGGTCGGGTATTGCAAGGTAACTGTAAAGATTGTTAAGGAGACGTGAAGCCAGTATAGATAAAATACAAACGACAGTCCTCATTGGATCGTTACGCAGTTTTTAGCTGAAAACACACGAAAGTCTAACATTTATCCCCGTCAATGTTTTATATAAGGATATTATAGTCCGACTAAGTTTAACCATATTTGATTGTATTAATTTTACATAAGTTACAAGACATTATTACAACAAACAGATTAACATGTATTTAAAGAACACGTGAAAAGGCAAACCATCATTGCATTTGGGTTTGGTCACAAGTTATAACAACATGAGTGAATAACCATCTCCTATTTGGTAACTTAACATATAGTTTTACTTTTTTCCGATTTGAAATATGATAGTTAACTAATGCTGTGAATGAAGTAAAACCAGTAATTTCATCTAATATGATTTTGCAGATTAATATTGTAATTGGCCCATTACCAAAGAATAACGACATATAATCTCTTTGATGCGGACGAGTCTGGGAAATATTGTTGGAGAAGGAGAAATTGTCCGATCAGAAGATTATTTTTCCAATTGCATCACAATTTGAAGTGTAATCGGCAAACTCTTTCAATTTGGGACAGTCGAAATTTGGTGTTTGGTAAAGGGTTGTATTCGATATCCTTCTACACCATACAATAAAACTCTAACCTTTTTCCTTTCTGAAAACATTTTCGTGTATAAGCACAAGAATTCCGGCTTGAGATCGAACATCGAAAAGGTCGATTAACCCTTTACCAAACGGCAAATTTTCGACTGTTCCAAATTGAAAGAGTTTGCTGACGATATTTCAAAATATGATGAAATTAAAAAACAATCTTCTGATAGGTCAGAAAACATTGTGAGAAAAGGAGAAATTGCTCGCAACGAGCAATTTCTCCTTTTCCCACAATGTTCTGTCAGAGACATCTGCAACAAACTGGTCAAATGTCGTCATTGTTTGGTAATGGGTTAAGGTCTTATCATATTATCTTACGTACTATGTTATAACTTCTCATCGATTAAATTATAACCGGCCTGACAACAAGAAGAAGTTCGGAACAAGCAATTGCCCAATAGAACAAGCATATTGGAAAAACCGGTAGAGATTGTTGAAAAAAATCGGGATTGATTTATACCATCTTTGAAGTTTTAGAATTCATGGTTATAGATCTGCATTGTTTATTGACATCTTTGATCTTTGATTCTACTGCTGCGCTAATATGGCATTGGAATAAAATGTTTTTGGAGCGTCAAGTGGTGGTGCCCACAGTTTTATGAAGAAAACAAAGCAAACAGCCATTTCATACTTGCTTGCTTATTCGAAAACGTCGTCACTGTTTACCTAACATATTTTTATAAACGAAAATACCCCGCTGTCGCAAGAAGGTTAATTCCGCGAAGCGAGCATCATTCCCGTTCTTCAAATTTTTTTCTGTATTTTACCCAATGTTGCCAGGAAGCTGCCGACTATTATTGCTAATTACTCTCCCTTGTTTGATAAATGTCACCAAAGAAGGCTTCCCCCTTAGTTTAAACATATTTTACTGTAAAATAATTTTACAAATGGATTGGGACGGAAGCTATAAGCTTATTGAGTCCCTCTCCTGAATAACATTACAAAATGACACGCAATACAATACAAAGCATGTGTTACAAATAATTGTAGAGCGAGGAGAACAATTAGAGACAGAGTTATATAGAGATATAGATAAAATAGGAAGAAGGAGAGAGTGGTTGGAGCTGTAAATGAATGGAACAGAAACGATAAACCATCAATCAAACCGTTTTCTTTCTTTTTTATCATTGTGAACATGAGTAAATACTTCTATGTTTTCATCAAAAGTAAGGAAATCATTTCCACGCAATAAACGACTAACTTTATTATTTGAGATTCAAAACTTGAAGAAACGCAAACCCTGACGATAAGACAATAAAGCAAATTACAATGAATGTGATTAAATCAGGCTGTATTGCAGGCTATATTGAAACCTTATATTTAAAGGTTTGCAACGCAAATCGTTTTATCATTTCTTTGCGATGCATCTTCTGCACGTTTTAAGTGGCGGTCATCTGTGTTTTGTATGATTAATGCGATAATAATCATCGATTTCAAACACGCAGCATGCGAATCACATTTGAAAGAGACGTGTTCTTTGATTTTTTTAATGGGACCAGATAGACGAGTTATTCATTAGTAATCGTCAATGCACACCTGAGTTCAACAAAACAAAAGAGTCTGTCTAACTTTTAACAAATTTGTAACCAAAACCAAATGCTCTCTATTCCCCCAGTATCAATTACAATGATTTAAAAACAATACAGAACACGAAAACACGATAACGTCTGAAAGTATTGTTGGAAAATTACAAATTTCTTATACGAACGTTTTTTTTCTTAATTCTGCATGATTGCATGGGACATCTGTTACGAGTCCTGGTAAAATGATCGACTTTCGAATGGGAAATTTTGGAAATGATTAACTTACTTTTCATGAAAGCGTATTGGTATTTACACGTGTACTCATGTCAACAATCATACACTTTTTCATTAATTTTATTAAGGACAAGTCACTAATTCCAATAAAAGTTTATCGTTAATGGTTTCATTACATGTTTTTCTAGCTGTTTGGTATAAAGAAACAGTATTTTATATAAAAAGTGTGTTGATAACATTTTAAAAAGATACTGTATTGGTTAAAGGGAAAATGGATTTTCTCATTTATTCAAGTTTATTTCCTTGTAATCTAACATACATTGTGGAATTTATATGGGACATTAAAACGCACTCTTTAGGAATGTTATTGGTTGGATATATCGTATTTCGTGTATAGGCCGTATGTCTAAAATGCAATAAACTATCTAACTAACATCTGTTGGATCGAGACTACATGTAGAAAGATTCTGTATCCAGATAATCGTACGGTTTCGTTTTATTCTATTTACAGATCTCGTGTACCGCCCAACCACTGTGATGACTTGATAATGTGCTGGCGAGATGTTAGACCCAACGGCATCCATCTTGAATCTCCTCATTTGGAACACTCTGTTTCTAGTCTCGTCACTTCTCGTTCACGACGTCACCGGAAGTAAGTACCTTTTTTTATAAAAAAAACCACTCAGACTAATCGAAGATAACATAACTTTAAATAAAGACCCTGCACGATACCATACATCTTTCTAAGGTATTCCACTAAAGTGTGTTAACAACTAAGCGGTAGACGTCAATCGAATCTGGCAACTTTATTTTTTTCCATTTTTTATCTTTTCTTTTTTTTAATTGTCAAACACAATTCCTTTCATTCGGAGAACCATAACAGTGTCATTTGTATGATACACAGTAGCTCATTTAATTACGTTATAATTTTGTATCATTAAATAAAAGGAATACTAGTTTTGAATTAAGCTAATAGAAGAAGATCAATGATTATTAATAGAGTAATACATCTCATTTTAGGAAATCTTACCTCAAAGTATATTAAGAATCCTATTGAGGTATCTCGCTTCAATAAATCAACTTGCATTCATAGATAATGAAGCGACGAAAGACTTATTCAATTCAATTAAATTCAATTCTTTATTCGAGTATCTTAGGCCTCTGGCCCATACACATAAACACATATACAAATACATAGTGTGAGAAACGTAGCATTAATTATAAAACAGAGAAAAAAGTCATGAACTCTCCAGAAATTGTCTTCTCCATTTAAAAGCCTCAGTTATTCGAAATGAAAAACAAAATGCAATACGTCATCTGTGTTCACATGTATACACTAGTTTATAATACGTTTACATATCTGGCAATTCTTATCGATATCCAGGTTAAGATTTATATTCAGATTTATTTCAACATTGAGCAACAAGACAATTAAAAACAACACTTTCATCTAAAATAAGCGATGCATGGAATAAAATACTTAACTTTAAATGATTGTGTTATGAACCATGTCAGGATACGGAGTTGAATGACTAGATTTCTGCAAGGGATTACTTCCATAGAGTGTGCATCGCTTTTCGAATTCAAAAAACTACTTCGCGATGTTCGAATTGATTGCAAATGCTACCTATTTTAACATGTCAGCGACTCCGTGGGAATGCTCATCCGGGCGACAACATTTCATATCGCGTGTCACGAGAAGTCGCGAGAAGTCGCGAGAAGCTGCGAGAAAACGTCTTGTGATTAGCCTGGGCCTCACACAGAAAACGAATTAGAGACACCGATTCATGTAACCTTTATTGAATACAGCAATGGAACTCTAGATGATCACGCAAATTCCAATGTCGGTGCAAGTCTTGCGGAAATAGAATAAATCAGATATAGACGTGCTTAGCGCAAATGGCTAAAGTACATATTTTCTAAGATTCCCCTTAATACATTGTACATACAGTGTCCGAGTTTTTAAAAATACAGTACATAGCCATTTTTAAACAAATTTACTTAAAACCCGTCCTCTTAACTCACAGTAGATCGGACAGTTTCTTAAATTAAAGTACACACTTGCAATGAAACACGTCGTTGAAAGCGTCATTCAATGATGTATTACTTAGCAATGTTGCTTGGCCGAATACTTAAATAAAAGAGGGCTGTTAGTTTGAACTTAGCATTCTTTTAGCATATAATTTTAAGTAAAACGGTACCTTGAGTACCTTTTACTATAGAGTTCATGCTTAAAAGTGTCTAAGTTCAAAACAACATTCCTTCTCATTTTAATACATTGTAATAGGCAAAGCAATTGTGCAAAGTATCACATCATTGGAATTGTCCCTTTGAGAAGCTTCCAATGATGTGTCACATTGTAATATTGTACTTTCATTTCTAATATTATCCATGTTCATATGGTTTGTCTTTTCCTAAAGTTGTTCCGTAAAATGATACATGTACCCTTGTATTAAATGCAGTCACGATTGGTATATTTGTCAAGAATTGTAATAACCGGTGTTGTAATTACTTGATGAATTTGGATGAGAATTATATATGCATGATTTTATTATCTCTAAACGAGATTTGTTTTGGGTTGATTTTTTTAATGCAACGTTCCAAAATACGACAAAAACAGTCCATACATTCGATAGAAGAGAGCCCGGTTCCCAATCTATACCTTCGATAGAAGAGAGACCGGCTCACAGTCAAGGCGCTGTAGCGTCAAAATTAGTTTTTACAGGGGACAATAGGGTGCTGTGAAGCGTTGTTAATTAGGGCGCTTAGAGGTGTTATAGGGTCCCCATAATCGACACGTTAACTTTAGTCCGGATGATCCTGGCAAATACGATAGAATCCATGATGCCATCTGTCCATGAATATCGTGTTTACGGAATGTTTCGTCTGAAGGACGTTCTCGGTAGTTTTTTCTGTGCACTTCATCTGCACATCCAAGGGAGATAATAATTCGTTACCGAAGAATACTTGCATAGTAGTCGGATAAACGTTTTTATTCGGACGAAATTTACTGTATGCATTTTTGTTTCAAAGAATAATGATATTACCCATAAACTATATATACGTTTTTGTATTTTGTATTTTGAAATCAAATTCTACTTCACATACTGAAAAATGAGAAAATGCTATGAAGGGAATTTCTAAATATCATCATTTAATTGTAATTAACATATCAGATTTCATATTTTTTTGTTGAATACAAAAAATTGAAAAACTTTTTTGGATTACAAAAAATGTTCAGATTGTAATAATTCAAAAAAGCATTGAATGATAAAGTAGTGAATGTATGGACTAATGTTTTTTGTCTTAATTTATCTTTCAGAAACTATTGTATTACCTTTGAAGATTGTATGGTCATTCTGACATTTTTGCGCAAAACGGTTACCATGGAAACTGTCATTTTACAAAAAAAAACTAACTCGATCGGCATTTTTCTTCTTCTTTTTTATTTCAAATTTAGATTTTAAATAACATATCAAAAATTTAGAAAATTCTATGAAAGGATATTCTGTTTATAAAACTGTAGAAAATGTCCTTAACGTAGACGACTTTTACTAGACTAAATATATCGAAAGCAGACTGAATTTATTAAAAATTTGGAAAATCGGATGATTTGCTTATAAATGTTTATCTTGGCGTTTTAAAAATATACACACTTTCAAACCCATACTACTTTCTGTTTTTATAATCTTCATACAGAGTTTACCCTACTTGCAGTTTTTGTTCCTTTGTGGAACATCCATGCTTAATCAAGTATATGCATACATGTTAAACATAGAAACATAAAATGACAAATGCAGTGTTTTAGGTTAGGATCGTTCAATAGAATAATTTTCAGAGGGATATCCTATCTGTGCGTTTCTATACTCTCTCATACATTGCGGTTGTTTTGATTTCAATCTTTATCCCGTGATTGTTGGTTGGTGTTGAGTTTTAACATAAAATATGTCAATGTCATTTCAATTTGTGGTGTTACCTGAAGAAATCCAATCTCTTAGGTTAGGTTTAAAATTAATCATTTTACATGTTGATGCTTTTTATTGCAATAGTTATACCGTGTTTTGTGGTTGTGGTTAAATTTTACCGTAAAATGTATCAATATCTTGACAAACTCCGGCGACAGTTAAAGAAATCCCGGCTCTAAGGTTAGGTTTGAACTTAATTATTTTACATGGATTGTGACGGAAGCTCGAAACTTATGTGTCTTGTATCTAGCGCCAACCTACTATTGAAACATATATCAAATGCATCGCCTGTACCATAATATCTTTTATATAATGTAATATTACTTCACAATATATGAGCCTCCCCCTGCCTTTAATACAAACATAAATCGAACAGCATTTCCCTGACATACATAGTGAGTGATTTCGAAATAGTTTCAGACCAATTATCTGCAGCTGATAGTTTTAAAACATGCATTCAATGTATATTTCTTTTCTTGAATAAAGCATTCACTTTTATGATCTTCAAATGATAAGGCTGATTAAACTCAACACATTTTATGCAGATTTGTTAATTTTACATGTGATTCTAGAGGGAAAAGAAAATCTGACAAACAAAAATATGTTGATGGACTGTCATTTAATAAATGACGAAAAAACATAACTACCTTATATCATAACATTTAGTAAATGACTTAAAACATGATAACAAAATACTATACACAAGCAAATCCATCATCAATATGAAATGCTTCCATAAAGTAAAAGGGGGAGATATATAAACCTCTTGCATATGTATGTCTGCCTAATACATGTCAAAAATAAATAATGTGACGTTAAATGAACCACAATAAGCGAGCTTGTCATACCATTGTTACACTGCTTTCAATGAGCTTTCCATAACGGGGTAAATACCAGTCAAACATATACCCCCGTTAGAAGTACGATCAAGTTTCGCCGATTTATGATGGGTATCTGTAAATGTCAGGTGATACTGTTATTTATTCCATGGGTTCAAAAACTGCTGAGGTTTTAGGTTTCTCCGATTGCGCATTAAACGATTATTTCCAGACTAGTTGAACCAAGCCATTGTATTCTCGGCCAGCCGTCACATGATTGGGTCAGCTCAGCATCTATTTGTTCTTTCTTTAAACTCATCGAATTTCATAAAATTAGCTATGACGAAAATATTTCTCCAAACATGAACTGGGTTCCTTGTTTGGTTGAGGGTCAAGTACAGCCTCGTGTCGACAAACAAATAGGACCAAAAAGGTCAACTATCGAGTTTGGGCTAAACTATAGAAATCCCTGCAACGGACTTAACACGGATGAATGTGAAGTACCTCGTGCCGTATCAATGTAACAATTTCGATCCTATCCTTTACCCTTAGAATGTTCGGCAATTTTCTTAATATAGATTTTTGTGTGGTCTGCTTTCCTAAATCTAACATATCTGCTTAATTTTGATGAGGAAAGGTACTCCGAGTACAAAACAGTTTAGACCGTAGGCCGTCCGCCAATTTACTTAAGCGTAAAGTCGGTTCCAGTACTCTTAGGTTAAATTTGTCATGAAATGTTCTACAACAAACCAATTAACTTAGCGGCTGGCATCGATCCAACCTGTTTGCCAAAGCATGAAGTCGGTTCCAGCACTGTATTAGTTAATTTTTTCATGATATTTTCGATGACTATGTTAAACACACTTGATACCGGTAAGGGGTGATCCCAAAATGGATCAAATGTTACTTAAAGTTAAGTATAAGGGTTAAATTGACAGATATTTATGCTGTTAATAGAGGTAGCTAAAACTCTCGCTATTGTTTCTATATTTCTTTTTCCTAACTTATGCTGCATATAATAAGTCAAAGCCAATAAATCATTGCCTATATGTGGTTTTTTTGGACTTGATACGGTATTAACATATCCTCCTAGTGGTTAGAGTACAGAACTTGAAATCACATGGCCCCTCTCCGCGTGGGTTCAAATCCTGAGAGGGATAGGGACTTTCATGAGAGGCAGTCTCCCGACTGACTTACGGAATGCCGATGGTTCTACACGCCTCGACCAGCCCTTGTGGGCAGTTGAGTATGGGGTCTTCCTCCATCATTAAGAGTCGGGCATCGCTACATAACTGAAATAATGTTGATGTGATGTAAAACCCATATAGAAAAAAAAAATTAACATATCCTGGTTAAAGTTTTATCTGGTTTATTCGGTAATACTCCCATGATTTAATCAGGGGAACCAGCGAAGGCTTTAAGCCGTATTAGTGTTACCATTTGAAGAGGGGGAACCTAATTTCCGCCCATCATGAGCAGATGGAGATTGAAGTGGTCTGGTGTTTGCGAAGCCATTCACAGCGCGCTCCGACCGGACGTGGGTCAATGTGTTCTATCTCCCGCTTAACTCGTTATCAACTGGATTAACCCAAATTGATGGAGTATGCAGAAGGAGAAAAAGAAGCGTTTGTTACCAAACGAAATAGAATTGATCGATCCAAATGGATGGATTCTGTTGAACGAAGGAAATAAGATTTTTTGGAAAAGGAGGAATTGCTCTTGTGGGCAATTGTTTTTCCCATCATTTATTTTTGTTTTTCATTAAGTTAAGTATTTTTGGTGTTTTCAAAGCTATTCGCAGCGAGTCTCAACCGACGTCTGTCAGTTAAGCCTTTACCAAGCGGTGACTTTTCGACCGTCCCAAATTGGAAAGGTTTGCAGACATTTTAAAATGTGCTGAAGTTGGAAAATAATCTTCTGATAGGGTGGAAAACATTGTGGGGAAAGGATAAATTGCTCATCATGAGGAATTCCTCCTTTTGCGACACTGTTTTCCAGTGTCGTCTGCAATAAAGTGGTCATATGTCGTTATTGTCTAGTAATTGGTTAAGCGTCGTCTTTCTCCCGCTTTACTCGTTACCAAAGAAAAATGGAATGGATCGCTCCATATTGACATATTCTAAAGAAGGAAGGAAAAATACCTTTATTGGAAAAGGACACTTTCTTTTCTTTTTCATAAACTTATCCAGGATTTAACCTGCTAGATATTCGGTTAAACCAATTATCAAGAGACATTTGTTTAACTGTCTTGCTCCGTAATTACTCCATGGGTCACCTGCTGGATTGTTGTGGTATTCAAAGATGAAATAGAACAGAAGGATTAATATAAAATACATTTGGAGAAGGAGACATGGAAAAATAGAATCAGCAATTTCTTCCTTCGCATGGATAGTTTTTACTACATATCCTAAATTATATAAGTTTTGCCATACTCTATAGTTACCGAACGGTTTTGCATTCAACAGTCACATAATTCTAAAATACGATTTATTACAAATTATCAAGTTTCCTATACAATGTCTGATTCGGTTAAATGTTTGTCTTGATTTGAATAAACGTTGACAGACAGCATTGAACGAATTTAAAGGACTCCGATTTTTGTTTTTATTGAAAGCTCGAGGCAAGGACTATGGATTACCGATATATGTATTTTAGCACTGAATGAAACGGAGACTGTGATAAAGATAAAGAATACCTCGTTAAAGACACATAAAAGGAGAATATATGCTTTTTTAAACTGTTTTATTTGGTAACCTATTAATCAGATTCAATTAGTTATCATCAATAAATCCCGTCAGCAAACGTAAACATAAAAGTCAACCAGAAATAACCCAAATAAGCGTGTTTAATAATTCAGATTGCCTCATTCTTCACCTCTGACCTTGACAGTTAATACACAAATATTTAAACTGGCCAATCATAGTTCGTTATTTTGAATATGTAAACAAACAGTTTGTTGATAAACATGATTGAAGCACAAAATAGGGTCTCAATGCATTCCTAAACTAATTTTCATGACTCTTATGAACATAATAAAAGAACTCCATATATTTTTTCAGTAATTAATTTGTAATCCTCTCCTTTGATGTGCCTTTAATGAAACGGAGACTGTGATAAAGATTAAGAATACCTCGTTAAAACCGGAGTTGCAATAAAAACCAGGATTGCGATATTTTTGGTTTCGATCGGATCAAATGTAATTATTGAGATCATTTCATATGTGCTAGGCGTGCTGAACTTTTATCAAAATGAACCAAAATCATTAACAACATCAAGCTCAAGAATACTTTATCAACCTAAATTATACAGTTTCTCGTCAAATTTGTTTACAAATAAATTTCTGTATTCTCGTCAAACATACACCTGTTTGTAGAATAACATCGAGAAGAAAAAATAAACGAATTAAACACTATATACAAAGGTTCAATTCAAATATGCTTATCTTTCGTCCAAGCTAACCAATTCATTACAATTATGGTTATTACAATTCTTGTTGGACATACCAACAGTAACTTTATTAGAAACCAGGGTACAGTTTTACGAAACAGTCTATGCTAAAAGTATGGGTACGTTCAAAACATCAGTCTTCATTATTTCAATACTACACCATGCAATATTGCAAAGTAACACATCGTTGGATGACGCTTCCAATGACGTTCCATATTGCAATATTGTACTTCTATTTAACTAGTTTCGACTTTAACAAAATATGCGAATGCAAAGCTGGTTATCATTTTACAAAACAACTTATGGAAAATATTTGAGAAAGTCAAACATGAAGAACATTGGCATATTGACATATCTTAAATGAAAGTACAATATTGCAAAGTGACGCGTCATTGGAAGCGTCTCAGTAAGACGATTCCATTAATGTGTTACTTTGCAATATTGCTTAGTCCAATATTGTAATAGAAGGGAATGTTGTTCTATACTTACGCATAGTTTAAGCATTAAATGTTTAGTAAAACGGGACTCTTGTATTTTATTACAATTCCGATTATTTGCACCATACGGAAAGATTTAGCGTTAAATGTTTAGTAAGACTGGACCCTGGTCTTTTATAACATTTCCATTTTTTGCACATTACGCAAAGTTTTAGCGATAGATGTTTAGTAAGACGAGACCCTGGTATTTTATTACAATTCCGATTTTTTCACCACACGAAAAAACCTCAACCCCGTCTGATCAAGGGCCGCAATTTCCGCAATTTCCGCAGATTAACCAATAACCGTTCTCTCACACACTTCACGGTTCTATAGAACCATGTTCGCACAGAAACCTGTGATCGCGTAAAACATCATTTAGCTTCCATTGTGCAAGACCCTCATTTAACGGCATGTTTTATTCTCCACCATTACCGAAGGAAATGCCCTTTGTCCGGGCGCCATTGTTCGACCCGGGCGGAGTATAATACCTCGCTTTATTATCGACAATGTCGTTGTCGTCGCGTAATAGATTTTTTTTTAATAATGACTTTAGGCGAGTCTCTCGCAAAGTTCTGGAACTCTATAAAAATCACTTTACTCTAAAAAATCATATCATTGACATGGTTGTCCATGGTTTTCAATGGCTTTACGTAAATTTTGATACAAATGTCCTCTTGGTCTAGTGGTAAGAGTACTGGGTACACACATTACAACATATATTTTTATTATGACTTTAGGCGAGTCTATGGCACTGTTCTGGATCTCTTTAGAAAATCACTTAACACTATCAAATCACATGGTTGTCCAAGGTTTTCAATGAGGTTTATTCGTGCCTTTTGATACAAATGTCCTTTTGGCCTAGTGGTAAGAGTACTGGGTAGACACAATACAACATATATTTTTATTATGACTTAACGCGAGCCTCTGGCATAGACATAGACATAGACATGTTTATTCAAGTACAGAGGCCATATGCCCATAGTACAACATACAGTAACATAATATACATACACAAGAGTGACAATCCACAAACAAATACATTACAATAGTTCTTCAATTAGATTTTGTCTAAGTTCAAAGGCTTTTACACGATATGTTGATACTTTGAATATACTTGATTTATTATCACATTCCAAAATAGAATAAAAGGTTTGCTGATTTACGTGTCTAAGCCATGACTTTTTAAAATACATAATGCGCAGCAGTTGGTAACTTTTGCATTCTAAAAGGAAATGATATTCGTCCTCAATAATGTTAAAACTTAGTTGTTTACAAATTTGGCAAAATCTCTGCTCTCTTCCTATCTTTAAATATCTACCCTTTTCAACCATTAAATCATGGGATGAACACCTAAAATTAGATAATGTCTTTTTTTGTATATAGGATAGGTCAGTATTAAGGTATAGTTCTGGAGTTTACATAGATTTAGAATATCTATAGTGCAATGCTTTTGGTGACTCATTTAGATCAGCAAACCATTTTTGTGTATAACAATCCTTAATTCTCTGAGAAAAAGCCTTTAAAATTCATCAATATTTCCCACATCATATACTATCCAAACGTGTCCAAAGCCATAAGAAAATAAAAGATTCTTTACAAATGTAGCCCATGTAGTTTTACCAGTTTCATCCATGCGAAATAACATGAAATAGCACTGCGTAGGATATCTGTTATTATTCATTCTTACTACATGCAGCCAGTATTTGACACAGTTCGACATATATGTTATACATAGTGGTAACCTTCCACATTCACCTAGAGCTAGGAAATCACATGTGTTACAAGATAATAAGCATAGTTTTTTTACAGAACTTTATATGAACCTTTTCTATCCTATCAACATATTGATATCCCCATTGTTATGGAACTCTTTAGAAAATCACTTAACACTACAAAGTCACATGTCTGTCCATGGTTTTTAATGAGGATGCCTTTACGTAAACTTTGATACAAATGCTACCTTTGTCTAGTAGTAAGAGGTAAACAAAATACATGTGCAACATATTTTTTGTTAATTACTATTGGCGAGTCTTTCCAACAGTCCTGGCACTCTATCAAAATCACTTTATGCTATAAAGTCATATAATTGTCCATCGTCTTTTAATGAGGATGACATTACGTATATTTGGATTCAAATGCTCCATTGGTCTTTCCTACTTTCCATCCGTATAAAATGAAACAAATGTTTCATGGTTCGATTACCCAATCTTGTACAGTCTGCTAATCTGTATTTGTTTTCATTGATGGATACCTTCAATACATTTTACCTAAATGGGAAATGCGTCGTAATTGTGTCTAATGGCGTAACATTAAACGACCGATTTTTTGGGCTGCAGTCTGTAAAAGCATTTATTTTAGAGTGTATTATTCAATATTCAAACATTTTACCTTCACTTTCATTCCCGTTTTGTTTTACGGAGGGGTTTGAAGGGTTTTGCATATCACAAATTCAGATTTTAATGGCGCGCATTAATCTAATTCCACAATGCATCCAAATCGCTAATGGACCGACGAATGTTATGTCATCAAAAGTCGAGTTTCCATTATCATCGATTTGTAAAGAGTGTGCTTCCATGTGGATAGACATCACGACAGTGTCAACACACAACTGATAGCATCCGCCTATCGCTAGTTTCATCAAAATCGTTTAACCCTTTACCAAACGCCAAACTTTGGACTGTCCAAAATTGAAAGTGTTTGCAGACGGCACTTTTAAAACATGATGACACTGAAAAACAATTTCCTGATAGAGCGGAAAACATTGTGCGAAAAGGAGAAACTGCTTGTCAAGAGCAATTTCTTCTTTTCCCACAAAGTTTTTCCAAAGTCGTCTGCCAAAAACCGGCCAAATGTCGTTGTTGTTTGGTAATGGGTTAACCCCTTACTTTAACATGACGGGTCTCCGTGGCCTTGTGGTTAGGAAACAGGGTACCGTTTTACTACACAGTTTACGCTTAAAATTTGCGTAAGTCTAAAACAACAATCCATCTTATTTCAATATCGGGCTAAGCAATATTGCAAAGTAACACATCATTGGAATCGTCTCTCCCAAACGCTTCCAATGCCGTGTCGCATTGCAATATTGTGTTTTCGTTTAAGATACTATACATGTGTATCAGTTATGACTTACGCAAATATTTTCCTTATGTTGTTTAGTGAAACGGTACCCAGGAATTTAACTCACATTGCCCCACTTCGCATGGGTTCAAACCCCACACTATCATAAGAGGAGGTCTCCCGAATGACTTACTGAATGGCGATGATTCTACCCGGCTTGACCAGTCCTTAGAGGCAGTTGAGTATGGGGTCTTCCTCCATCATTGAGAGTCGGGCATCGCTTGAGGGACATGGGTTTGCGTGAGATTTTCTTCAGACTTACGGAATGCCGATGGTTTCACCCGGTTTGACCAGCTCATATGGGCAATTTATTGTGTTGAGTTTCTCCACGTTATTAAGAGTAGGGTATTGCAATATATCTGAAATCATGTTGATGCGGTATAAAACCCATATTCAGAAATAAATTACAACATGATGAGAATGGATATGCCTTCTTAGACAAGCCAACAGGTAAAATCACTGGCCAGCCGCCAATTTATTTGGCGGCTGGCTTGTGATCTTACCTGTTTGCTTCTCTGAGTATCGTTCCTCATTAGAATTGAGCAGATGTTTAAGGTTTTAAAAAGTGAACGACATTAAAAATATTCTTTTAGAAAGTCACTCAGCATCGTAAGGGTTAACAATGGGTTTTCAGGTTCAACAATGCAACCTATCTTAGCAAACACTATCGTACTGCAGAGGGTGCACCTTTTATTCCTGTTTGACTAAATTTCATTCTAACTATATAATTATTTACTGCTCTTGCTTAATCAAGACCATACACAAAAATCTCTTTCGTAGAAAATTACCCAGCATTTTAAAGGATATATATCCAATGTTAAGACTTAGTGACAATTTAACTTCTCGACACTCTTAAGCTAATGCAATATCTCTACATTACTAGAGAACATGTTCGCCCAACCAGGACAATTCCATTCATCGCTATTTCCGGGCTGCTGTTTTGTCAATCTTCGATCGAAGGAGATAAGACAAATGCTGTTTAAATACAATGCGATATCCTCCAATTGTGTGCTTAAACCAGACACATGATCATAAACTATCGCCGATTTCAATGAGTCTTTCAGCAAACGAATTAAGCTGTCTGAAAAGGAATTACGGAATGATTTAGACGTTTTAATGTTTTGACATTTATTTGAAATTAAATATGTCGGCTGACAGCCACTGGGTTGTTGGTGCGCGTACAATTCGTGATCAATGTTAAGGGGGTATTCGCCAAATTGGATACTTTAATTTATAAGCATAACAGCACTCAGAAAAAACTACAAAACTGGGTAAAATGAGTTTCAACATAGCGAAACACCACAGGATCATGACAATGTAACAAAGTTCTATTTCCACAAATTGTTTACCCCGTAATTTTGACTTTATTGCTAGCATTCAGATGACGTCTAGAATAGTGTTTAACGAGTTGCTCTTATTTGTTTAGAAAAGTCACGGGATACACACAAAAAAAGAGTCATTTATCTAACACAAGCAACGCGAATATTGAAAACACAGATTTTTTTTAGATTGCTGTTGTTCACGACTTTTCTCGGCCGACCTTGTTTCGCTTTTTGTAAACAAACCTTATCATAGTATGGCTTTAACCCATTACCAAATGCCAAAATTGCGACTTTCCCAGAGTTTACAGTAGACATTTCAAAATGTGATGAAATTGAAAAATGATCTACTGTTAGGACCGAAAACGTTGTTGAAAAAGGAACAAATGCTCGCTACGAGTCATATCTTCTTTTCTTAAAATGTTGTCCAGAGGCGTCTGCAACAAACTGGTCAAATGTCGTTATTGTTTGGTAATGGGTTAAACGTTTATCTTGTCATTTCGATCGCTGCGCTTCCTGCAAACAATGGCGTGAAGTAGATCATAAACTGGCCACGTGACCTATCACATCGTTTCTGCGTCGCGTCTGGATCGATATGCGCATTTCCGGTACAAGCGTCCATTTGCAGTGCATCATTGGGAAATAGATAGGGTTTACAGCGGTGTTAACCCTTTACCAATCATTATCGACATTTGGCCACTTTGCTGCAGACGACTTTAGAAAACATTGTGGGAAAAGGAGAAATTGCTCAATTGCTCGTGACGAGCAATTTTTCCTCTTCCCACAATGTTTTCTGCCCTATCAGAAGATTGTTTTCCAATTTCATCGCATTTTGAAATGTCGTCTGCAAACTCTTTCAAATTTGGACAGTCGAAAATCTGGTGTTTAGGAAAGGGTTAAGTGAAGTCCTGTTATCGGTCTGGCTGTATTGGGCTGAACGTCGGTATATTGTATCGTGTCAACACCGTTTCAGACATCATGCGCGGTGATCACGGTACTCATTACAATACAATACAATACAAAATCATTTGCATAATACAAAATAAAAGAATTGATTCAAAATAGTACTGATGTTATGAAAGGACAAACTCATTCGAATATTACACTATGATAGAATTGATTAAAAATAGTACTGATGTTATGAAAGGACAAAATAATTTACATTTTAAAAAAAGTCCTGATGTTATGAAAGGATAAAATAATTTGCATAATACAAAATAATAGAATTGATTCAAAATAGTACTGATGTTATGAAAGGACAAACTCATTCGAATATTACACTATGATAGAATTGATTCTAAATAGTACTGATGTTATGAAAGGACAAACTCATTCGAATATTACACTATGATAGAATTGATTCAAAATAGTCCTGATGTTATGAAAGGATAAAATAATTTACATAATACAAAATAATAGAATTGATTCAAAATAGTCCTGATGTTATGAAAGGACAAACTCATTCGAATATTACACTATGATAGAATTGATTAAAAATAGTCCTGATGTTATGAAAGGATAAAATAATTTACATAATACAAAATAATAGAATTGATTCAAAATAGTCCTGATGTTATGAAAGGACAAACTCATTCGAATATTACACTATGATAGAATTGATTAAAAATAGTCCTGATGTTATGAAAGGATAAAATAATTTACATAATACAAAATAATAGAATTGATTCAAAATAGTCCTGATGTTATGAAAGGACAAACTCATTCGAATATTACACTATGATAGAATTGATTAAAAAAAGTCCTGATGTTATGAAAGGATAAAATAATTTGCATAATACAAAATAATATAATTGATTCAAAATAGTCCTGATGTTATGAAAGGACAAACTCATTCGAATATTACACTATGATAGAATTGATTAAAAAAAGTCCTGATGTTATGAAAGGATAAAATAATTTGCATAATACAAAATAATAGAATTGATTCATAATAGTCCTGATGTTATGAAAGGACAAACTCATTCGAATATTACACTATGATAGAATTGATTAAAAAAAGTCCTGATGTTATGAAAGGACAATATATAAGTGATGAATAACATATAGTATAATTTAATTCATTAATTGGTATAGAAAGATCTGTCTAAAAATGTTGCTGGTATAAATTTATTTAGCCATGTTTAACATTTCTTTTTTGTTTTTTGACATAAGTGTTTCGAATTTGTTGAGAGATAACCATCTACTGCAATATGGTTTAAGACATATTTATGGGCGGGGCAAGACCACAAAAAGAATGAAAATAGATAAGCTGTGCAGCGGGGTTAAGTCACATCCTGTTATCGGTCTGTCGGTATGGAGCTGCACGTTGGTATATTGTATATGCAGAAATTAGACATAGATATTTAAAAAGATATTTTTATATAAGACCTAATATGAACAAATTCATACAACTTTTAAATGTCAATAATAGACAAATTCTTATCACTTTGGCAAAGTTTCTAAAGGAAGCATTTACATTAAGAGCTAGTAGTATGAACAACATTGAGGCATCAACAATACAGGGTACAGTTTTATAATGTTTATTGCACTATGCGGAGTTTCTCTTCCAATAGCTAAATATAATACAGTATAAAAAATTTGGGTATTTTGATAGTTTAAAAGTGAATACGATGAAAGCACTTTTTATGATATTACATGTACTTTATATTATTGTTCAGTTGTATTTGTATTTGTGACAAGAAACTGTTAAGTCTACGCCTTGAATAAAATATTGTCATTGTATCGTGTCTACGCAATCGTATCTACTCGGCAATCCCCGTCACAAGTCGGTATATACCTCGTAGGTAGTTCATGAATACACCAGAAAGCCTGGGGAAATCCGTCTTATTTCCGGCGGATAACGCACATGATTACAACATCCACACAGGCACTAGATACACACAAATATGTTATATATCACAATTGAATGTTGTTTGATTTACTCTTTTCATTAAAAATTATCATACCAACACATCTTTGTTTCATATTTTGTCAATCGTATGTTTTAGGCAATACCCGGCTTGTTCCGGGGATTTCCGAGTTGATACGATTGCAAACGGACATGCCCTTCATTGCTGGCGTACTTTCAAAATG
The DNA here is from genome assembly GCA_947846245.1 of Cerastoderma edule. Lineage (NCBI taxonomy): Eukaryota > Metazoa > Mollusca > Bivalvia > Cardiida > Cardiidae > Cerastoderma > Cerastoderma edule. The sequence continues at coordinate 4,497,041 of OX401409.1, forward strand.
GCAATCTGAACACATCGGGTTTATCCAATGAAAACACCTCTGAAATAAAGGGGTTGACGCCATATTGTTTCCTGCCAGAATGACGTTACTTTACTTTCGTTTTTAAAATATATCTTAAATGTGAAATCTAAAAAGCCGTTTAATTTGATTGAGGAAACAACTATACATATCACAACAACAATTCCGCCATTTCCTATGAGCTACTGATAAAAAAATGATGGCATATTTTGTTGCCGAATGCCAAATAAAGATGAGTCGAGTTGAGTATTTGAATGGGTTGCTGTCAACTAAGAGCTCTGTTCACCACATAAAAAAGGTCTTGATCTCAACTCTGGAAATGTAGTCCATATACAGCGGCTAAACTTCGATAGCAAAAATTGTTTCCAGAATGAAAAAGGAGGTTTCCATGGCTGTCACGTTAATTACATTTTAAAGTGGAATTCCCTCGTTAACATGGATGAGGAAACGTGATTTCGAAACAGATCGAACATAATATCCAATGATTTCGGGTTATCATTTCGGGATTAAACGAAACCGTTTCCATTTACTGATTGAATGTTTAGAAGTCTTTATTTTCGGTTGTAAAACCCCGCTTCTCTGATAGGATAGCGGTGATTTCGTCCCACAAGGGGGCGCTTGGTGTTGATAGAGCGCTCTCGTGAGACTTGGCGAGATTGCGAGATTTCCACGTTTTTTGTTTGATAATGTTAAGTCGTGTTTTAACCATTATAGTGCTAGAACCAAACTTCATGGTTATGCAAACAGGTTAGATCCAGGCAAGTCTCCAAGTAAATTGGCGACTGGCCTGTGATCTCACCAGTTTGCTTCTCTGAGTGACTATTCTCAACAAAGGCACCGATCTCTAGAATTAACCTTATTCCTCAATAAATAAAGCAGCTATTGTTTTGGAAAGCAGACGACAGAAAAAAATATTTTTAGAAAATTATCCAGCTTTCTAAGCATTCAGTACATTTCGACAGGGCACTGTTGTCGGTATGGCTCACTCTCTATTTTTCAAAGCACCAATTGTAAATATCTCTTAACTCTTTATCACCTGGAAACGATGTTTTAATACAAATGCAGACGACTTTAAAAAAGCCTTGTTAACATGTGAACAACATTTCAGTTCTAATAAGTGAACAGATTGGAAAAACATTGTGGCGAACGTAGAAATTGTTACATTCAATCAAAATCATTATTGTTTTGACGTTCAAACTAATTTGAATAGTAACCAGATATTGTATCAACATTCTCTTTAACAATATTATTTAAACATTCAATTATGTTACCAAAATAATGACGGCAGCTTTTCAAAAGATGTTTTAATGTATCAGAAAATAATAGAAAAGAAAAGTTCGTTCGTAGACAATAGCCTTTGACCCAATATACAATATACATATAAAGATAAACACATGTCATTGACTTTCTCAAACTTATAAATAATCTGACATCTAGTCTTAATTGGTTGATCAAAGTTCTTATATAACATCTTATCTTTATCTAATGATTTCAAAATTGTATTTTAAGATTGTGTCATGATAGTAAATATGTAAGTCGCCACTTTTCGTAATTTATATTATGAATGCGTTTAGTTTTGAATATATTGAAGAAGCTTTCAACATCATCATTAAGTATGGACAATCGAAAAATTTCAATATTTCCTTTTTCATTGTCAATTTTGCTTCTATAGTCAACTGTGGATAGTACAATGTACGTGTATACCATTTCGTAAAAAAGCTGCATGGTTAGTGTCAAATTTACACTGATCAGGACAGAGACGTTTCGCCGTAGCTTCAATACATCAGACATTCTTTGACACTTAGAATGCTGGGTAATTATCTAGAAATGGAATGTTTTGACGTCTGATTTCCAAAACACTACATATCGGCTTAATTTCGTTAAGAAAAGATACCAAGAATAGCAAACGGGTTTGATCACAGGCCAGCCGCCAATTTAATTGGCGGCTGGCGTGGATCAAACCTGTTTGCATAAGCATGAAGTCGGTTCCAGCACTATAGAGGTAAAGGAGGGCTTAGAAAACTTCCTCGATCTCTCGATTTTAGTGAGCCCCGGTTCAAATATGATTAAAGTCCCATTTTAATGACATTACTCGCTAGTTGTAATATCTTCAATCACATTGCAGGCGTGTTAGCTTGTGCATGAAAGCGCGATTATTTTCAGAACATTATTACGCATTAATGGCTAAGTCACAAATGAAATTGAGATGCGCAGGGAGCACCCTGGCTCGTAAAAGCAGTTGTGAACTCGAGAAAATGACCGTGTTGCAAGTATTGTCATACCAGTCGTGGAACTTGTGGTGCAGCCCTTATTTAACAAACATTTGGACGAATTCAAATGCTAGTATGTTAAACTAGTCGTACAGGGAAAGCCTTTGTTCTTCTCCTATCAACGACATTACAAAAATATAACACAGAAATATCATCCAACAAATCACTTAGTTCCGTGCAAGGAAACAAAATAGATAGTTTTCCTAAATGTACAATCGATCATCAAATTTTTAACATTGGGTTTTTATCATTATTTGTCCAGTTTAAATTCATTTATTTTACATCGATTGTGCAACAAGTTCTTGCAACTTAGATTAGTGACTCTCGATTCTGCCTCCTGGATACATAACCAGTACTTTGCCGAATGTTGATTAATAAAATTCATGAAAGGTTGCAAGGCAGACCACGCTTCTAACAGGTTTCGAACCGACGACCCTGGTGCCCAAAAGCCGACGCTGTACCCCTGGACCATTTAACCCATTACCAAACGATAAAGACATTTAAACAATACGTTGCATATGTCTCTGGAAAACATTGTGGGAAAAGAAGAAATTACTTGTAACAAACAATTTCTCCTTTTCCCACAATGTTTTCTGCCCCATTAGAAAATATTTTTCCAAATTCATTAAATTGTGTAATGTCGTCTACAAACTCTTTCAATTTGGGACAAACGATAATTAACGTTTGGTTTAAGGGTTAAAGAAAAGGAAATGTTCCGACTTAAGAAAACCGGGTCACCAGGGGTTATTTCCGGAACGAAACCCTTCCGGAACCGGAAATGGCTTTGTTCGTTTCGTCCATGGCTGTAAAGGTTTCGGGCGTGCTTCATTAGCAGTTTTATTTCCAGAAAACTGTCTTCCGAACTGTTTTATACATTGGAACACATTAACCGTGGAATAAACCGGTTTAATGATAGCCGACGGCAACATTGAAGAAACGCGATTCGGTGCCCTCTCTCAACAGCACTAAACTTTAAAAAAATATATATTTTACTTGTGTAACGTCAACCTGAACCCATTGGGTTTATCCTATGAAAACACTTCTAACATAATATGGACGCTGCCATGTTTTTACTTAGAAGTTAACTTTCGTTGTACTTTCGTATATAATCAAATATACGTTTATCCATATCATCATAATGCGCGCTAAATTATCTAAGAAGCCGATGCGCCATAAACACCATCCATTCATTCATTGCAATTTTGTTTTCAAATGAATATGTCGAATTTCTGCAATATCTGAACAGCCATGTTATTTGATTAAGGCACCTGAAACATGTCGCAATTTTTAATGTCATAAGTACGTATGAGTTACCGACCAATGTTATTGGTTTCATAATGGTATCAGAAGGTAGTTCACATTGAAAAGTTAGGCACTGCTGGGATTCAAAGTAGATGATGTCAAATTTATGGTTTATGGCACACGACACAAACTACAATCCTCCTCTGACATCGAGGTTTTTTTAATTCAGATCTGCTATTTTCATTCCAAAATTTGGTAACTGAAAAAAAAATATTAACAAAATTAGGAATAAATGAATTGTTTACAAATGAATCGTTTTCTTTTTTGAATTATTACAAGTTGTTTGTGTGTCAAATCTTCTTGTCACCCCTACTATGCAGATTAATTATTAAGTACGGAAATTCACATTCAGTGATAACATGTGCATGTACCACACGCATTTCAATCATTTGGGTATTATGTACTCAGAGTACAATTAATTATACGTATATCTATAGAAAATGTATAACCAATACTCTAAATTCAGTGTTTCAGTTTTGAAATACCAAACAGTCGGTTAGAAATTAAGTCTGTTATCCATATTTATGGTTCAACATGGTTTCTATAACATGCATCTCTCTGTATTTTTCTTCTCGGTGCTCTGATTCTCCCCTCTATTTCGTTATCATATTCCTTCTCTCTTATGGCATTTGATTTGTCATATAGGTTAATGTAGACATTGCATTGCCATTACATTTATTTGTATTGAAAAATCTTCATTGAGGAGGAAATAAAGAAAAATAAAAAAAAAACTCATTCCGAATTCCGGTAATTGATTGAAGAAGAACCTGTCACCGGTTGAGATGGGAGAGTTCATTAGCCCGGGGGTGCAGGGGTCGTGTTTGGGAGGGTTAATTGGTGTCATGGCGTAGCTGTGTTGCGTCATCAATCATCCGGCGGAACGCAGTACTAATTACGAAAGCAAGAAAGTGCGAGCTCTGGTAACACCGCAGTCGGAGACAATTAGCAATTAACCCTTTCGACTTTCCTTGTCATAAAACCCGTGGAACGCCGTCGTTTTTATTTTTACTTCGAGCTGTTGTAACTCTTTGTGTTGAAAGAGCTACCGCACTTGCAGTCGATAAACATAACATAACATAAATTCTATTTCAACATCAAGTACATACGCTCATACTTATTACAATTCTATATTTACATGCATGATATGAAAAAGCAAATATCAAATTCATTGGAAAAAGACACTTTAAGCATTTTTCTTTTTGTCCCAATCATTTAAGAATTTATAAAATATGTTTAAACTAAATATCCCATTCTAAAAAGAGAATAAATTCCTTGTCACAAGCAATTTATCCTCTTCTCAGAATGGTCTCTTTACACTTTAACAAAGACACTGTTTTTCCCATTGATTTGTTTACTGTTAATTCTTATTCTACGTCACGAAACTCCTAGTGAAGGAATGGTCCAATAGGGGAATGTAACCAAAACATTACAATTGTTTTGTGAGGTTGCGTTTTTTGGGGGAAGCAACACATTGTGTGTTTGAAATAAGAGACATTTCTGGTTGTCAAAGCATTCCTTCCAACAAGAACCACTTAATGCATAATACATCTTAGTTTGTGGGGCCTCCGTGGCCTAGTGGTTAGAGAACTTGAAATCACATGGCCCCTCTCCGCGTGGGTTCAAATCCTGAGAGGGATATGGATTTTCATAAGAGGCAGTCTCCCGACTGACTTACGGAATGCCGATGGTTCTTCCCACCTTGACCAGCCTTATGGGCAGTTGAGTATGGGGTCTTCCTCCATCATTAAGAGTCGGGCATCGCTACATAACTGAAATAATGTTGATGTGATGTAAAAACCATATAAAAAGAATCATCTCAGTTTATTTTACCAAGGTATCGTCTCAACATGTATGTAAGCAGAATAAGTACATCCGCATTATAGTGTTCCGCGTTTTTGTCACTGTTCATATAAGGAACTTTACTGTTTGACATTTTGTCAACATTGATGTGAGCAACTTACCTTTGCAATGATTAACAACAATAATGCAACCTTAGTGTCTCCAGCTACAGACTGATATATGTTCTGTCTATGCTGATATTCGAACTAAATATATTTAAATATATTATCTAGTGAGACAAGTTTTTTTTGTATGGCGATAAACGTCGTGTCAGATTATGTTTATTTATGTAACGACTTTTCTGATCCACCAGTACAAGGCTAGGGCTCTGAAGTGACTTGCCAAAGGTCACTCCCGCGAAACAAGAGGTGTCGATGGGGCTCTAACATGGGATTCCCGAGTTCTAAGTCCGTCACTTTAACCACTGGGCCAACCAGGACCCTTTGCCAGTGTTTCCAAATTTGTGGAACTCTTAAAGATAACGAAAATAAACTATTATGGAACTTGGCGAAATTTTTACGCAATGTTTTTTTTTTGTTACTGATTGAACTATTTCATCTATCTATCTATATGTCTTTTCTATATCATTATTTGTTTCTATTTCAGGCTATTCGACGGAGCCCCCTCCGGATGGGCGCCGGGGGCCAATATTTCTCCAGGAGCCCCCATCCTCTCTCGTCATACCCAACACGAAGGGTGGGCTCGTCCCATGTGCAGTGTTTGGTAACCCCACCCCACGGGTTTATTGGATCAACTCGGAGGGAAATGAGGTAACTATTGTATGCATTATATGTTTGAATATTGCGACATTGAACTCATGAAGTAAATGAATACAAATACATTGTTTGGAGTTGCAGAATTCGCATAGAATTTCAATTGTATAGTTTTTGTGATTGTCACTGTTCTTGTTCATTTGAGTTCATCTTCAATCATGATATATGTATATAATCTTTATTAGAGTCTCACCATGGTTACAACATACAGTATATACATATGAAATGTTAAAAAAAAAACACAATAAAACCGTGCCATTCAAGATTAAATTATAAGAGACTTTTTGTCAAATTATAGAACACCAACTAAGGTGTTTTTAATGAATCCCGGACATTTGCCCCCCGGACATTTGCCACCCCGGATATTTGCCCCCTTTTTGGTATAGGGCGGACATTTGCCCCCTCGCCGTAATGTAGAAGACGGACATTACCGTTTTTAATCATTGTAGATGGAAACTACTATTGTTCTCCTAAAAACTAGAGTTATCTATGTATCTTTTTTCATACACCATGTGATACAGTATATTTGTTTTTCATGCTATGTATGTATGTATGATGATGTACTATCGTAAAAATCGTAAAGTTGTGAAATGCAAATCTGTTCTGTATTTACATCAATCGTAAAGCATCTATGACGGTCAAACGTTTTCTGTATAATACAATTGCTACTAAATTTGGAAAGGTTCTACATGTGTATTTGCAATTAAGTACATTATCGTTTAACATAGGTTTGTTTGTTTACATTTAGTTATCCTAATGCTGTGTAGTTTATTATTTATGTTCTATCTGTAATCATTCATCGGCCCCTCTCGGGGTAGGTTCAAATCCTGAGAGGGATATGGATTTTCATGAGAGGCAGTCTCCCGACTGTCTTACGGAATGCCGATGGTTCTACCCGCCTTGACCAGCCCTTATTGGCAGTTGAGAATGGGGTCTTCCTCCATCATTAAGAGTCGGGCATCGCCACATAACTGAAAGAGTGTTGATGTGATGTAAAACCCATATAAAAAATGATTCATCGTCATTTAGTAAATGAATAAATGACATAGCCTCATACCTATTTTGTCTGGGTATTTCTTTCGATAGTTTCATGTTAGATGTCAATTATACTCAAAAGTGTTAGGAGTTTTGCATATACGAATGGTGTTCGAAAAGTATCCGGAAAACGTTCACAACTTATTTATTAATGCGAATATTCGAATAAAATTTTCGAAAGTGGTACTTTGATATCCATGCACACAATCCAAAAGAAACTGGGATACACATTTCTCTAACGTACAATCCACATTCACAATGGCAACGTCAGGTAACGTTGAGCGGGGCAGATTTTGATATTCGTCACATGTTATGATGTATTAAAGGCCCATCAAAGGAGATTAATGCTATATCAAACTATATTAATTGGTAAACTTTTGGTCAGATTCAAATAGTTATCTCCACAAAACCTCATCAGCACTACTTAAACGTGAAAGCCAGCAAGAAATAACCCAGATTAACCAGTTAAATTGTGTGATTCTTCACCCCTGACCTTGACAGTTTGTACACAAATGTTTAAACCGACCAATCAGAATTCGTTATTTTGAATATGTAAACAAACAGGTTGTTGATAAACATGATTGAATTGGAGACTTCTATATTTCAAGCACAAAATAACTTATGTTTAAGAAGTCTATTTAATAGGGTCTCAATGCATTCGTAAATTAATTTGCATGACTTCTATGGAAAAGATAAAAGAACTCCATATATTTTTTTAGTAATTTATTTGTACTTTTCTCCTTTTATGTGCCTTCAAGGGAGTAAATAGGACATAACAATGTTTAGTGGTCATATCCAGGAATTAGGGGCCATATACCTAATAAGTTAGGTGTCAATGACACCCCTGTTCAAAGTTTCGTTCCATTAATTTTGGTGAAGGGAGATAGTGTTTAACATGCAAAAAAAACAATTACCAATTTGGCAAGATTTATGTTGTGCATTTACATGTAAAGAACGGTTTTTAGGGGTCATATCCAGGAATTGGGAACTATTTACTTTATACGTTAGGTTACAATGGAAACCTTCTTTGAAAGGACGTTCGATCAACTTTGGTTAGGGGAGATATTGTTTTACATGCGAAAACAAATACCAATTTGCCGAAATGTGTTCAAGTGTTGTATAGTGCTATGCTGTTTGAAGTTGACTGTTCAATTGGAATTGTTGAAACGTCCCTTGAGAACAATTTGTGTCTGTTTACACACAATAAAAGTACACCAAAGCGTTAGGAGAATTTCCCTCTACCGCAGAATGTTTCTCAAGAGAGCTTCGTATTGAGTGCACAATAGGTCAACAAACTGCAGGCTTTTCTTTAACAAGCAATAACGTTTGTAGGTAGGAATACGTTAACATCTTTGAACAAGTGTTCACCGTATGGCCAGAAGTGACTACTAATTCTCACTTTTTATTTACCAATTACAATGCACATTATGTGGTAAACATTTGACTTAACCCGATACTAGAATATCTGTTGCATAAATCGTCAAAGACCTCTTTTGCTCAATCGGGACACCTCGACCTTTTCTTTTACTAACCTCGGGGGTAATGAGGAGCCATTTTGAACGTAGTTCTGCAACATGTCGGTGAGGAAGGTCATGTCTGTTTGTAAATGTATCTACTCGACTATCCCCGGCACAAGCCGAAAAAGGTTAAGCAAACCTCCCACACACACAATGGTAGTTCATTTTAAAAAATCATCTCTGACAATTAATTTGGAAGTGGGTTTTGTCAACTAGCAGGATCAACACATACCTGGTATAATCAGTGAAAAGTTTCTCATAGGCCAACACTGGCTGACCCTTTCAATAGGGTTGGCACTATAATAAGAAAACCTAAACAAAGAGTGAAAACCAAGAACCATTCCATTGCAACATAGCTGAACAACATAATATATAACGCATGGCGCAAGAACAGATAGACTTAAACAAAGTACTAAAACGCAAGTAAACAGTATTAAGCAATGTTTTTTTGTCTAATTTCATCTTCCCCAGGTGGAGAACCGTAGCGGTATCATCGAGGTTCTCGCCAACAACAGTCTGTACTTCCATCCGTTCGAGGCAGGTTCGATCCTCCCGGCTGTCCATACACAGCGGTACCGCTGTGCCGCTTCCAACCTCATCGGCACGGTGCACAGTCGGGCCATGCGAACAGCAGCGGGTAAGCGTTGTGTTTATAAATAGTGTTTTTTCTTTATGTCATACTAGTGTCATACTAGCGCCCATTTATACTAACATTGTGAAAGTATTAGAATAGACAATTGACTTTAATACCATTCCCTTGGTTTGAGTAAAGCACTTTCAATCGCATCGCCCACTCTACCCTGGGTTCACATCCCGGTGACGGATTGGATTTTCATTTTCATGAGAGGTATACTCCCATCCTGCTTGACCAGCCCTTGTGGGCAGTTGGGTATCGAATTTCGTCTTTCATGGACAGTCGGCCATCGCCACATAACTAAAAAAATAATGATGCGATGTAAACTCCATACAAACAAACAACAATCTGCCGCATACATGTATTCGATCACAGCTATTGAAAGATGGACGCAGCAGAATAACTGATCATATTACTCCACATCATGTTGAGCTAATTTATATTTTACACGAGATACAAATCTCCTCCGCAAGCTAGCTGCCTAGGAGTGCAACATCCATCATGTATTATCATTAATAGTGTGGTTTCTATCGTTGTTGATACCATTCGATAGGCCACATTCTGGTATTACATGTACCAAGCAATGGACGATCAGTGTATGCCACATTCGAAAAAAAAACCTCGGTCATTACATAAAATAACCTCGGGGGAGGCCTTTTTGTACAAATAAGACATTCTGAGTTCTGAGCCGTCATTGCTAAAAATACATGTTATCTATCAACCCCTAATTGCCATTGGAGATATGTCATCATTGACGAAACATTGAACTTGAAATGCAACCAAAAATGGTATCAATGAGGTAATTGGTTTCATGAAGCCTAATATCATTTGGATCAACTCATGTTCGTACGCCCTTGACATTTTCGACGCAAATTCATTCCTGTTTCAAAACAATCGTACCCGGACATAGCTTAAGCAGAAGAATTTAAGGTCTTAATGGTCCACCATACATAATCGATTTTTATCATGATGTTCAACTGTGATTTGTAAAGTTTATGATCAGGTTGCGCTGCAAAGCAAATCATGAACTTTACAAATCAGTTTCATGAACTTGATCATGAATTTTACAAAGTACTTGCATCATGTATGATGCACATTTTTCAGATGGACAGGTTACAAATGTAGCATAATTTAATAACACTTTAGTACGAGCAGGAGTTGGTCCGTAGAGATATTACGGCATCAATGAGGGTTTGATCGTAATTGAACATCGGTTGTCCGCGAGCGTTGCGAACTTTTATCGAATTACCCCAATCCACTCGTTTGAAGCGCGATTTACCGCATGTTTCAATACGTACCGGAATTCTTCATCAAGAAATTACAAGTATAGTAGGAAATATGCTAATTGTAATTGATTCCAGAGAAAGAATTGTGGAAAATCTATGTTAGATTGAAATGAATGTATACCTGTACCCTTCTCCTGGACTGGTTTTTGAATGATGAATTATAATCGACCACTATGCACTGTTTAAATATATTTGACATTTGTAATCGCCCTTTTCTGACGAAGAGTTTCTCATGGTATTCTGGGAATAAGGATAAAGAGAAAAAAACACTGTCCTGCTCATAACGTGATGTTTTTGATCGCTATCTTCAAACCAAACGCGTGTTAGACATAAAAGCCGAGGCATATTGTAAATATCCTCGCCCACTTTGCAGAAGTTCCAATCGTTGACCAATCGGTGTTTGTTTTAGTAATGAAGCCAACATAATCAGGTTCTTTTAAATCAAATACATACAGAAAATAGCAAATTAGATTAAAATATAGGCATGTATGCTTATTGTTCTTAAACAACAATTAACTACATAATAATGAAAGTAGTGTCATTTCATATATACAATTCAACTTAACAAAAAGCATTGTCATGAAAAGAGAAATAAAAACATTTCTAATTTGCTTATATCAGTAATTTTGATGGCAAAATGAATGTATAAAAATCCTCCGATGCCTGTCTACCTGAGAATCTAACTAATAGCAACTATTGAATAGAGACACACATGTTAGTAATCATTAAACAAAGTTGTGTATTAGAGTGTTTAAAACATATTTCAACAATCCTAAAACATATCTAGTTACTTTTTTGTTACATAAACTAGTTCCTACTTTGTAAGGCATTTTTACAAAACAGAGTTAGGTTTGTCAGCATTTTGATACTTGGCAAATTCAGCAGAGAAGTATTTTTTCCCCAATGCGGTTGCTCAATGGAATATTTTGCAATATATTGCAATCTTATTGACCTTACATAAAAGACACAGACACCAATATGCGTCAACGATCGACAAATTGATCTTGTTTACCAAAGCATTTGCTGTATCAAACCCAATCGCTTTAAGTAACTTCTTGTAACTATCAGGATATGTTTGTCACGTTGACATCAAATTGTACTTTATATATGTTGTAGATGATGTACTTTGTACAAGTCTAAATAAAAGTCTGTTCAGTTCTGTTCTGCTTTAAACATGGGTCCAGGTTTTGATACATTTTCCTATGCTTCGACAATATGTCGATTCTTCTTCTCTTGTATACTTCATCTTCAATCTAATTGTCCGTAATTAATTTACCAATTAGGCCATCAATTACCAATGGGTTTTTGCTCTCTCATGGTTGCTCGGAACGAGGCATTCGTCATATGCCATTTGTCACGGGTTGCTCATAGAAAATTAAATCGTTACCGAAAACGTTGTCATCCGCAGTAAACATTGAGTATTCCTTTAAATTGCGATCCGTAACAAATGTCTTTTTAGTCGAATGGAATAAAAGTGTTTTAAGGCAGTATTTGATAATGTATTTAAGGTTCTGCTTTGTAAACTCCCATTTCTTTGTTTCTAACTCTCTTATAATCGTTGTAAATGTTCAAATTTAAGAACATCTTTAACCCAATACCAAACAATAACGACATTTAACCACTTTGTTGCAGACGACTCTTGAAAAAATTGTGGAAAATGGGAAATTGCTTGTTTTTTCTTGATTATTTTTCAATACACCACATTTTGAAAAGTCATCTGCAAACTCTATCAATTTGGGACAGTCGAAAATTTGGTGTTTGGTAAAGGGTTGATAGCCAGATCGGTAAGTCAAAAAGTCATATGCGATGCCAAATCGAGTACGTTATGAAGCGCTTTCCATATACAGAAGGGTTATCCCTTACTACGGCGTAGTACTTACGTTAGATTAATTTCCGGACAACCAGGGATTTCATCATGCCGGGAAAATGTCAGTCCCTTAATATAATTAAAACCTGGATGAAGGCATGTTTCCAATGACTCCAAGAATACCGCTGCTATCCGTGAAAGTTTCCGTTTGTACGGCACCGCTCTGCGCTATGCGTATTAACCCTTTCCCAAACGCTAAATTTTCTACTGTCCCAAATTGAAAGACATTTCAAAATGTGATGAAATTGAAAAAATAATCTTCTGATAGGGCAGAAAACATTGTTGGAAAAGGAGAAATTGCTCGTTGCGCGTCACGAGCAATTTCTCCTTTTTCTTACCATGCTTTCTAGAGTCGTCTGCAACATACTGCTCAAGTGTCGTTATTGTTTGGTAATGGAATAAGATCTTTAAAGAATCAAGCAGGGGTGTTACATGAACAAAATTTACGATATGTTATCCGAACAAAATGGCTGCGCCCATGACGGAACATGTACTAGTATTTCTCCCTTTTTTCACCCACTTTTGACAATGATCGTGTACCCCGCATGAGTTGACGATCAACCTTTCGGTTCTGGTGGCATATGATAAACTCAATCTGAACACATCGGGTTTATCCAATGAAAACACCTCTGAAATAATAGGGATGACGCCATATTGGTTCCCTGCGGAATGACATCACTTCACTTTCGTGTTTAAAAATAGATCTTAAATGTGAAATCTTAAAAGTCGTTAAAATTGATTGAGAAAACAACTATACATGTCACAACAACAATTTCGCCATTTGGTATGAGTTACTGATTAAAATGATTTAAAAATGATGTCCAACACTTCCATACACATTGAACTACTTAATGTGCACGCTTAGAAAATGTGTTAATTGGCGGATGCCGATTTACCCGAAAAATTGTAACCCTACACTTATATCCGATGTGTATTTCACAGCTCACGGAAATACCCGAGGAGTTCCGATTGTGATAAACTATGTTTTTAACCATGTTACGACTAACACTCCATAGAATAATCCACATTTGACGGTAGGTGCTTTTAGGTCATTCGCTTTACATCAAACATTCGTTGGGAACTGCTTTAAACCAACTCAAATTGATCTAACATTCGGTAGAGAACACACATTTGACGGTCGGTGTTTGAGGTCATTCGCTTTACATCGAAAATTCGTTGGGAACTGCTTTAAACCAACCCAAACTGATCTAACACTCGGGAGAGAAAACACATTTGACGGTAGGTGCTTTTAGGTCAGTCGCTTTACATCGAACACTCGTTGGGAACTGCTTTGAACCAACTCAAATTGATCTAACACTAGGTAGAGAAAACACATTTGACGGTAGGTGCTTTTAGGTCATTCGCTTTACATCGAACATTCGTTGGGAACTGCTTTAAACCAACTCAAATTGATCTTACATTCGGTAGAGAAAACACATTTGACGATCGGTGTTTTAGGTCATTCGCTTTACAGGTACACTGAAGAATCGATGGGAAATGCATTAAACCAACCCACATTGAATCGTCAAATACTATTCCGTTTGACTATATGCGGTAACCAACTGGAACCGGGTGTTTTGTTACATTAGACAGAGTCAGCGAGGCGTGTTGACAGCTCTGACATGAAACAGGCAGGTGACTGGAATAAACGTGAAGAAAAACGCCCGCATATGGCACAACATTCTGAATTGAATTAATCTTCTCCGAGCAAGGCTTACGCTTCATTCTAATGAAAAGGATCGACAGCCAACCATGTGACAATCTTATAAAGAAAATAGACAAATAGAAGAAGAAGCATTCACAAATTTATAAGATAAATAAAATACATAGATGATTAGAATAAATAGGTAGGATAGAAATATATTACGAAACAGTGTGGTTTTATTGTAAAATAAGCAAAACATTAAACAGATAAATATCTGTATACGCGTAGAATTATTCGACATTTGGAACAATGTCAATAAAGGACTAATGCTTCGGGACCGCGTAATTTCTTTGACATAGAGAAGACTTCGACATCTGAAAGTTCGAAATGAAGAAGTTTAACTGTAGTTTCCGGTTTAAGAGATACAGTACATGTAAATAACTACAACATCTAACACGAATTATTATGTAATATAATATACGAAAAAACAGCTTTACTCATAACAACGTATCTACTTTGAAGTTACAACTTCATGTATTGATTTGAATAAAAACTGTCCATCTCGCTCTAATTTGCCAGTTGTTCCTCACGATATAAACTTCAAGTTTGTTGGTGTTGTCGTTTAAAGAGAATTTATACATTTTGCTGTTTTTGAAAGCAGGCGACACACACACACACACAATTTAGAAAATTACCAAGTATTCTAAGGGATTTAAACACAATATGACCAGTGTTGTATGTTTCCTTTGGACCTTATGAAGCAGATATTTAAAGTCTTGGAAGCAGACGACACAAAAATACATTGCAGAAAGCAAACACCGTTTACTAGTATTCGACCCTTTCCGGTTTCCATGATGTAGCTAACAACCAATTGGAACAGCATATGGACAGTTGTTTATCATGGGCGGCAGATTTCTCGAGTCAATATCTAATCATATTATGTTCCCAGCCATGTGATAAATGGCTTCGATCTTAGAAATTAATCATCCTTTCTCTCACATTATAGCAGGCAGGGAACTACTTTATTTCTTGTTACTTCATAGTCATTCGCTTTTGGCGACTTCCCTATGCTTGATTCTGTGATTTGTTTAAATTATAACCCTTAGAATACTGGTAATTTTCTTAAAATAGCTTTTTGTGTCATCTGAGTCACAATTCCATTAGAACGCTGAGATTTCACCTTACACATTCATAAAAAACGTAAGCGTCTACATCGACCTCTTCTAGTTAACTCCTTACCACATATTTCTAATGGTAATGAAGAATTAATCAAGACGTGAGGTTAGATATTACCCCGGAGGAATCGAAAAGAAAGAAAAAACAGTTTTTTTTTCTGGAATGCTTACTCTCAGCAAAACTCTCCTATATGAGGAATCGTAACGAATCACAACAAGCAGTAGATGGCTTGGCAAAAGATAGTCCTAGTGTACAGTCATGTGTGACAGAAATCTAATTAAAGGATATATTACAACCCAAGTGTTTTTCCGAAAGTATATCATTAGCGATATACCATTGTAAATGAAAATCACAAAACAAGTACCTTAGCGAATGTATATATCACATAGGCGTAGGAGCCGGGGGGGGGCAGGGGGGCCCCCCCCAATATCCAGACTGGGGGGGGGCAGAGTATACTTTGGCCCCCCAATATTCACAATGGAAAATGAAGATATTTGAAAAGAAAAAAATAAAGAAACGAAATTTACAACAATAACCAAAATATTTTTGACACCATCACCGCAAATGGCAATCTGAACACATCGGGTTTATTCAATATGAGAACTCAGCTCACGAAAATAACCGAGTAGTTTCGATTGACAAAAACAGTGATGTAAAACCCCAATATTCACAATGGAAAATGAAGATATTTGAAAAGAAAAAAATAAAGAAACGAAATTTACAGCAGAATCAATATAAATGTGTGTATTTTTTGTGCTTTATCTAATACCAATTTGCCTTTAGTCACGAACAATAACCAAAACATTTTTGACACCATCATCGCAAATAGCAATCTGAACACATCGGGTTTATTCAATGAAAACTCAGCTCACGAAAATAACCGAGTAGTTTCGATTGACAAAAACAGTGATGTAAAACCCCAATATTCACAATGGAAAATGAAGATATTTGAAAAGAAAAAAATAAAGAAACGAAATTTACAGCAGAATCAATATAAATGTGTGCATTTTTTGTGCTTTATCTTATACCAATTTGCCTTTAGTTACGAACAATAACCAAAATATCTTTGACACCATCATCGCAAATGGCAATCTGAACACATCGGGTTTATTCAATATGAAAACTCAGCTCACGAAAATAACCGAGTAGTTTCGATTGACAAAAACAGTGATGTAAAACGTGTCCTATAAGTAGTAAGACCCAATATTTTGTATTCAATTGTTAGCTAAAGCTTAAAATTTATTAATTCAGTGGCGTCAGTCAGTTGTACCCGTAAATGTGACAGTCAGAAAGCAGTTTAAAGATGCATCACTTTTACTTGCCGCGTGAGTTCGAGACCAGGCCTATCCACTTTTCTTTTTTTCACTTTTTTTTTGTATTAAGATACACATTTTCATACGCTTTCTTTTAATTCATATGGTATTGAGTTTGTAGATGCATGAAAAGTCATGACAAAAGTTTTGGAACATTTATTCTTACCGGTACATTTACCGGTCCTCATCTGAAGTTGGCCCCCCAATATTGAAAACGCTCCTACGCCTATGTATCATTACTGTCATGGCATTGCTTTAAGTAAATCATGACCAAAGTTGCTTCATAAATGAACATTTCTATCGTAATAGCATTGAATAAATAAATCATAAACCAAGTACAGGGTGATTCATAATATATGTACCTTCTTATACGAGTGTTATTACCGTGATGCCATTGCAAAAGTAAATCATAACCCTAGTAGCTTTGGAATCGAATAGAATTACTGTTGATATGCCACTGTAAAAGTATATCATAACCAAAGTACTTTTGAAAACAAATAGTGTTACTGTTATGCGATGCAAAAATATTTCATAACTTAATGAAAAGTTTACCGTAACGTCATTACAAAGGTATATCATAGCCAAATACTCAATGCATAAACCAGAAATGCATTGAAAACTACTACTATGTCGACGACACTGCATCTGTCAGACCATCGTGTCTGTACAGAACTCGAGTCCCCTTTGCAATCTGTGTACAAAATCAATTAATTCCGCGGCCCAGAGGGATTAAAACTATTTTTACACGCATTAAGTTTTACAAACGAATTAAATTGCATTAAACCCGGCTGGCGGCTAAATGGATTTTACGGTGCATTGGTCATAAAGACGAACGCTGGAAAATCATTACAGACTGGCATTACTGCGAATCTGGATGCATTTATTCATTAGAATGCTGGGACATTTTCAAAAATGTATATTTTCGAATCGACTGCTTTCCAAAACCGTAAATATTTGCTTAATTTTGATGAGGAATGGTACTTAGAGTAGCAAACAGGTTGGATCCAACCTGTTTGCATAAGCATGTTGTTGGTTTCACCACTATGCGGGTTAACCATTTCAAAATTGATGAACATGCTAAATCTGTTTTATCAAAAGCTTTAAACACCATTTATTCACCAAACTAAAGCGGGCATTATTCCTATGCTTACATTTTCAGATTTTCAAAACAGTCTTTTTTATCAGTTCGTTCGCTATGCTCGCATTGCAAAGAAAATAATTAAACTTTAACATACCGTATTGCTTTCACTTTCTACCTCAGCAGTAAAAGTTTGTCGAATATTTTAATCCTTATAGTGCTGGAATAGAATTCATGCTTTGGCAAACAGCTTAGATCAAAGCCAACTGCTAGGAAAATTGGCGGCTGATCTTTGATCTAACCTGATTGCTACTCTGAGTATCTTTCGCAGCAGTAAAGGTTTTCGAATATTTTAACCCTTATAGTGCTGGAATCGAATTCAGGCTTATGCAAACAGCTTAGATCAAAGTTAATTGCCAAGAAAATTGGCGGCTGACCTTTGATCTAAGCTGTTTTCTACTATGAGTATCTCTCCTCGCAACATCAAAATTAGGCAGATGTTAAAGGTTTTGCAAAGCAGATGACACATAAATCTATTTTTTTAGAAGATTAACCAGCATTCTTAAGATTTACATTTTTGGGGGATATAAAATTGACAAGCTTCATCTAATGGAAGAATAAGAAGAATCCTTGGATGGTGTAGGTTCTTTTTTTTTCTCAAGAATACTATTTTTAGGAAAACGATGATGCATGTAAAGGGCCGTCTATCCTTCAATATCTAACACGGTTGTTTCAAAATTTGATAAAATTTAGAAAGTATCTTCTTATAACGCAGACAACATTGTGGGAACAGGAGAAATTGCTCGTTGAGATTAATATCTCCTTTTCCCAAAATGTTTTACAGAGCTGTCTGCAACAGACCTCAAATGTCGTTATTGTTTGATAATGGGTTAAGAGAGATTGTGCGTATGAATTCACAGCTATTGAATATCAAAACGTGCACAATATCCCCAGTGTTCTAACAAAAACTATATCCTCTGCATCATGTTTTTTTTTATGTTTTTATTGACGATGCAATAATAAAGTATAAATGTTACAGTCACCATTCTCTTTTATAACATACACAGGTATCTCAAAACTTCATTTTTCAAATTTTGATTGAAACATATAAATGCTATCTTCAAACGAAACAACATTGCGATGTTGTCCTAAAATCAACGTTGTTGTGTTAATGGTACTATTTTCATTGAAACTTGATTCATATCATAGTTTGATTAGCAAAACGCTTTTCTGTAATACAATTTGTGCAGCCGTCAGGTGGCCATGTTGAAAATCGAATTGATCTCTCCAAGATTGAGTTTATTATTGAAGATGAGCAAAAAAAAAAAAAGAATTTACAGCAGTCAGGTGGCCGTGTTGAAAATTAACTTGAATTCCGCAAGATCGCGTTTATTAATGAAGATGAGTAAAATAAAAAAAGGAATTCGCAGCAGTCAGGTGGCCATGTTGAAAATTGAATTGGTTTTGCAAGGTCGCGTTTATTATTGAAGATGAGCAAAATGAAAAAAAGACAGAATTTGCAGCCGTCAGGTGGCCATGTTGAAAATCGAATTGACTTCTGCAAGATCGCGTTTTATTATTGAAGATGAGCAAAAAAAAAAAAAAAAAAATTGCAGCAGTCAGGTGGCAATGTTGAACATTGAATTGGTTTCTGCAAGATCGCGTTTATAATTGAAGATGAGCAGGAAAAAGAGAATTTGCAGCAGTCAAGTGGCCATGCTAAAAATTGAATTGATTTCTGCAAGATCGCGTTTATTATCGCAAGATGCATTTCAACGTGATTTGGTTACAGCTATCACGTTAACGAATATCTCTTTAGGTGAACAATAACGCGTACAAGTAATGACGATTACGGTTTTAATGGCGCTGAGTGTGCAGTGAAACGATACAACGATGCCTGCAATAAAATCTGATCAATGTGAGAAAAAAATAACAGCATGTCGAGTAATGCTATCAATATCAGTTGGAAAACAGAATAAAACAGAATAAAATGAAATAATAATGATAGTTCTGTGAGTGTGATTCCTTTTTTGTTTGCCCTGTAAATCTAGGTTTAGATACAGAGTAATTTCAAGCTGGTTCTTATGGTCTCCTGTAAAATAAAAAAAGGGTAGTTCTATGGATGTGAACCCTTTGTCTTTGCCCTGTAAATCGAGTTTTAGATACAGAGTAATTTCAAAGTGGTTCTTATGGACTTGTGTAAAATAAAAAAGAATGGTAGTTCTATGGATGTGAACCTTTTGTCTTTGCCTTGTAAATTAAGTTTTAGATACAGAGTAATTTCAAGGTGGTTCTTATGGACTTATGTAAAATAAAAAAGAATGGTAGTTCTGTGGATGTGAACCTTTTGTCTTTGCCCTGTAAATCGAGTTTTAGATACAGAGTAATTTCAAGGTGGTTCTTATGGACTTGTGTAAAATAAAAAAAAAGGTAGTTCTATGGATGTGAACCTTTTGTCTTTGCCCTGTAAATCGAGTTTTAGATACGGTGTAATTTCAAGCTGGTTATTATGGACTTGCGTAAAATAAAAAAGAATGGTAGTTCTGTGGATGTGAACCTTTTGTCTTTGCCTTGTAAATTAAGTTTTAGATACGGTGTCACTATAAAGCTGGTTCTTATGGGTTTGCGTTATAAGTCTGTCTGTAGAAATTTTCTCGACATGATGGATGCCCGGCCCACCGGTTGACACAAAATGCATTTTGAAATACTTGAGACAATAGAGATAAGGAGGGGGATAATGTAACCAATCTTTTAATTCTTTGTCGGAACAAGATGGCCGCGCCTAAGTATTTTAGCTTTTGTATCACCTACTTTTGCGAATGATAGCCTGCATGAGTTGACCACCAACTTCCTAGTTCTGGTGGTATTTGATAATCCATGCTTTATAAAGGTGTTATGTCTAACAATCTGCAGAGAAGCTGCTGTCGACGGGCGCGCATGTCCAAAAACATCGCCATCTTGTTCAGACATAAGATCGTAAGCATTAGCAACGTGATTCCTCCACCTGAAGATGGCATTCAAGAACTAGTTTGTCAGAAACGATACACCTAATCAAAGACGAATTTAAGTTTAATTTCTTTGAAATTGTGTAGGAAAGTTTGTTTTGACACCCAGGATTTCTCATTTAACAGATGTTTGGCCCGTTTGAAAATCGTTTGCAATGACTTGCGCTAAAACATTGGCCATCCAATTAGACCAACAACCCTCTCACAATGGGAACGGGAAAAATCTCTTTAACAAATGCCCGCTATTCAGCCACATGGTTAAATCTCCTTTTGCATTGAACACACGTAAAATGTTGTTTTTCTTTTGTGTTTTGGTTTTGTTTGGCTTTGACACTATGCAATGTATGATCGATGTGTTATACGCAGATGGAATGAGTTTGGTTTCTTATTTCCCGGCAAAATGATATCTTTTAACTATCCTCTATGGACCATGTCAGAATTACGATTCATATTGAATCTACAAACCAGTATCACACACAGGGATATTCATATTTCCGTATTGATGGAATCCATCGGATTGATTGAAGACATTGTTTATCCAGAAACAACGCATTCTCACGTTCCCTTAACAAAGCCACTCAAATCCCTGCCTCTTCTGTTTATTTTACCTCCGTGTCCTTGCAACTTATATATGTACATTACTATTGTTGATGGGAATGATTGTTATATTATTGTTTTTACTATACTCATTTTTCTGACAAATTCAGACGTGAGCGAATAAAGTTATTTGAAGAAAAAATGAACACTTTGCTTTATTCATACGTAATGTCTCTATTGCTGTTAACTTACTCAATTAATGTATGATGAAACATTGCGTTTACAATAAACGTCAGACCGGTAATTAAAGTATATATTTTGAAAAATGTTCTTTTCAGAAGTTGTTAAGCCCTTTGAGTGCTGGAACCGATTTTATGCTTTTGCAAATAAGTTGGATCCAGACCAGCCGCCAAGTGAATTAGCGGCTGGCCCGTAATGTAACCCGTTTGGTACTCTGAGTATATTTCCTCATCAAGAGTAAGCAGATATTTCTGGTTTAGGAAAGCAGACGACTCAAAAATCGAAAATTACCAAGCATTCTAAGAGTAACATGCCATCTCTTGTATGAAGATCCTTGAAAACGTTGAAAAGTATTAAGCCAAAAAAAACCTCTTTTTACGATTACTATAAACATTTTTGTATATTTGTATATTTGTTCATATATCATGTTCTTCCATTGATTTACTTATTTTTTGTAAAATGTTCTTCGTGCTTAATACTGAATAACATTGATTGAATTGAATTGAATCGAACTGCATTTGTCAAGCTGATACATTAGTCGCTATTTCTTTCTTTAAAAAATGTAAACATGATTTAACCAACATAAACATACATGTACAACGGAAACGCGTAGTTATTCTAAATTCGATATGTCCTCCCCACGGGGGGGAAACTATTTATCGAAGGCGCAATCTTTCGATTGACAGGGGTGATTCGGTTTGCGCGAATATTCAATGGCGGGTTATTCCAATGCTTCCCGATAATGTGAGAATAACCCGTAAAAAGACAGATTGACAAATTAAATTCGCTAATGGTGGAATTTCATTTCTAAAGTGTGATTGGTAATCGCCTCGTTGAGTTAAAGCGAAACTGACATCTGAACCGTGTGGTGATGGGGAAAATAACGGCTTGTGTGAAAGGATCGGGCAGCCATTACACTTCGGAAGGGCACACAATTTCGAGCTGGCGCTGCGACAATGTATCTGAATTTGATACGAAATGCAAATATCGAAATCTACAATCGATGGCTGTTTAAAGATGGACAGAGCCCCTTCCAATTGGCTAAAGTACTACCCAGGCGGTACATAAATTAAACAAATGCATTCCTCTGAAAAAAGGTGGGGTACTACAAATGAGGGTCGTTTGAAAAATAGATATATACATACATGGATGTAAAGCTATTTGTTGAACAGTATTCTGATACTATGAGTAAACCAATTACAAAACAATAACGACATTTGATTCGAAATGCAAATGACGAGCTTTACGATTAAAGGTCGTTTAAAAATGAATGAATATATACGTACATGGATGTAAAGCTATTTGTTGAATATCATTCTGTTATATTGAATTTTAACGCTTAGAATGCTTGGCAATTTTCTAAAAATAAACATCTGTGTCCTCTGCCTTCCAAAACCCTTTGAATATGCTTCTGTTTTATTTTGTTGAGGCAAGATACTCTCGTTCCTTTCTTTATCAATATTAAGTTACATTTCACATTCTACCTCAAAAGCAGTTATCATGCCGTTGTGAACGCATTCTGTTCATATATACTCTTACGTTCTCCTTCTACATGTATTTTTCTTCTTTTTTTTTTTCGTTTCCTGGCCAGCATGGATACATGTACGTTTGCATTACATGTTGGTTTCTTCACATTCCAATACCCATCGCTGTACACGTATTGATCGAATGCGCAAGGATATTTCTTGTTTGAAAAAAGTAGAACTCATCCAATTTTAACTCGGGGTTGATAAGATAATTTTTAGTTAATGACACATGACGTGCGCCTGCGACAAGTAAAGGTCAGAGACAAAGGCAATATGGTTTCCGTGGAAAACGTAATGTCATTTATACCATTTGTTCGACTCTGATATATCATTATTCATGTTTCACTGAATGTACAAAACATCTTTTGATTTTATGAAGCAGACGAGTTATAAAAAATATTGTCGTTTACTTTTTTTCTTTTATCCAATAAAGGCACTGTGTATTCAATCAAATGACTATTTTTTTATAATCCACGACTGCCATAAATGAAATCCATTAGACGACTATGGAGATTAGATGCAATACATTGCTTTACCAACAAATAAAACAAATAGTAAAGAATATGATTTCATTTTGTAGAGAAAGGGCTCAGGCCCATAACACACTATCTATATTAAAAAGAAAAAAGCAGTGTATTCATGAGTTGTGTCTGAAATGTGCAGTATGTATGAAATCTTTATATTAAGCCATTACCAAACAACCAAACAATAACGGCATTTGACCAGTTTGTTGCAGACGACTCTGGAAAACGTTGTGGAAAAATGAGTAATTGCTCTTACGAGCAAGTTCTCCTTTTCCCACAATGTTTTCTGTTATATGAGATTATTTTTCAATATCATCAAATTTTAAAATGTCGTCTGCAAACTCTTTCAATTTGGGCAGTCTACAAATTCGCGTTCGGTACGGGGTTAAACAATTAAACACCTTATTTAAAGAAACCTCACGGTTCCGTACTTTGTCAAAGGGCAAAGAAATTACGGAGATAAATTGTCAATGATATGCAATTTATCATTTATCACCGCTGTTTCTTTCAAACATCATAACAAACATCTAGTGTGTCATACCCCTTCGGTGTCATTTGCTCTTGTTTTCATTCACACATTGGCATCCACTGAAAATAAAAGAAGGAAAGAGAAAAAAAGGAAAGATATCTATACATAGATGTTCATCAACAAGGTGTCGACATAGGAGCATCCTTTATTGTAACATTTAGAATATATTATATTTATATAAAGCGGGGGAGGTTACTCTATAAAGGTCTCCATTTTTGCTAAACTCAGATCAACAGATATTCTCCATGTTTGCTAAATTTAGATATATGTTATGATTAACTTCCTCGGAGAGATTTCTTAGGTTGTGTTTGCTTTGCCTTTTAATCATACCGGTACAATGTCCTCTACCTATGTAAGAGGGGCTTATGTACATGTGATATACAAATATATGCAGTCCTCTCTATGTCGAAGAAATGACACTGTCCCGTAGCAATTGTCCAATGTTTTATACAAATCAGCTTCTCTGTGTCAAAATGCTCAGAGTTTCCCATTGTCGAAAATTCTTTGTGTTGAACCATTTTTACCGGTCCAAATTTCCCTTTACCTGTATCTTGTATATTAGAATAAAAAGATAATTTAATAAACAATGAACTGAACTGAACTGAACTGAACTATGACAGAAATGGGGTTATGCACGCATGTTGTTTCTATTTCCAGTGATCGTAGAGCAGCTTGAACGATTCAGCGTCAATTTGAACTCCGTTTGGGTCATGCGTGGTGGAACTGCCGTGTTTAGATGCGAGATCAATCCGCCATTTGTAAAAGATTACGTCACTGTGACGTCATGGGTACACGATTCCAAAGGTAACATATCTTCATATCTGGTTTTTTTCATATTGTTTTACGAAGTTCATATATACTTCAAATCGATTTATTAACGCTTAATTTAACGTAATGTTAAAGTTAACTCCAGTTTTGCATTCCACTTCATCTTTCAATATGACCTTGATTTGCTTGTATATTTTGAATATCATTGTAAGAAACTTTGTAAGTTTACGTGTCAACAAGATATCCATATTGTATAATCCACATTTTCAGGAGTGTTGCCGCCCACCTAATGGTGTTGAGCCAACTCTGCAAATGTGTTATGAAAAGCAATCGTAAATATGTATTTTGTATATGAATCGAAGCTGTTCTAGCTTATGTCATAGAATTTGTCAATGTCTATGCAAAACGTCTTGTGCGGTTGTACGTCAAGGATAGCGCAAATCCTGCTGCACAAGTAAAACCGTTAAGTAACGCTATAGGGATTGTATATATTAAGAAGTTTTGGCATAAAATGAACGGTTATATTTTTCAAGTTTACTTGTCTGTAACTTTCTTATTTTGATTTGAAATATCATTATATACCTTTATAAGAAAACATAGCGGATGAAAAAGACCTTTGGGAGTTTTCTCAAATGAACAAAATGTTTGAACGATGTCTTTTGTAAAAGCAGATATACGGAACAGCATTTCTTTGCTTGTCTTCCACTTGTCTAATACAAGTCAAATTCATCCTTACTGCCAGAAACAACATATATATCTTCTTGAAGTCGCAGAACTAGTCACTAATGCAAATTCTCCGCAAATTCTTAGTCCACTTAGTCCTATATGTGCGTGTTTCAAAAGTTGCTTATTTAATCCTACAATCTTCAATTATTTTACTTGCACTCACTCTATGACTATGTTGATAATGGTGTGTGTACCAAGAAAAGAAATTGCTTGTCATTGAATATAGATAATTTCTAAGTGGTATACATGAACATGTACATGCATATGTTTTGGCTTGTTTGATTTTTCAGAGGACCGAATAAGCATTACTGATAATGGAGAGTTACATCTACGGGACGTCAGACAGACGGACTGGTATAAGTCCTTCCGGTGTACGGCAACGTGTAACATAACGGACACAGAACGGATAAGTGCGCCGGCCCGTCTAAACATTCATGGTAAATCATTTGTCTTACTATATTCTACTGGTATACGGTTCATCCATGTCTTAATCATGTGTCTCCCTGTTTCTTTGTGTCACTCTGTTACTATGTCTGCCTTTCTGTTCCTCTATTTCTTACTAGTGAAGATACACGTGTAATATAACGGACTGATAACTGATAAGTGCGCCGGCACGTCTAAACAATCATGGAAAATCATGTGTCTCTGTGCTTCTGTCTGTCTCTCTGTTTCTCTGAGTGACTCTCTGTTTCTCTGAGTGCCTGTCTGTTTCTCTGTATGTCTGGCTGACTAATTCTAGTGTACGACAACGAGTCATATAATGGACACTGAGCGGATAAGTGCGCCGGCACGCCTAAACATTCGTGGTAAAGTCACTCTCCATCACGCCTTATTTTCAACATTTTCAGGCACGTAATTGAAAATCGTGATTCAACCCTTAGCTTTATACTTTTCTGTCTGTATATTACTCTTTTTCGATACAAATCCCACTTTAAAGAACCAAAATGACACGTAGCAGTGAGCCAGAAAGCTCTGATATTGTAAGAGCTATTTTATTTTATCTGTTTCTGTTGATTCCTTTCTATACGTGTCTCTGGTTTCTTCAGGTGTACAACCACATGTAACATGAAACAGATCGACACAATGGATTGTTTTAAAATTCATGTCAAATTCACAGGTAATTGCATTTGCAAAGAAACCTAGTATTCATAAAACGATAATTAACTAAATGACTACCTAGGTTAAATTCGTGTGATGAAACAGATATTGCTGTGGATTATTAATGAAATGCATGACATGTGGGGTCGATGCAAACAATGATTGGAGTTATAGTAAGGTTATAGCCGTGGGATATATTCAAAACAGTAGATACACTAAAATTAAACAGGAAGGTACTCACAGAACAATATACCCAGATATGAAAGATACTGTTTGTGTTGTAATTCATAGAATATTAAAGATGCTTGCCATTTTGTTTGTATCTGTCCAGCTTTTCGTTGTATTAGGGAAACATTTTTAACAATAGTTATTATTCTAAAAAGCCATGATACACGCATTTAACGCTCTGGTGTCTTTTATCCATGCTTCTGTGCTGAATGATTTATCAAAATTAACTAAAAGAGCGTAAGATGCTCTACTAAGCCCTTTTAGTCCAAAGTCAAGTCCAACGTCCTAATCCAAAGTCTTGGTCCAGATATAGCTAATCAAATGGAATTTTCACTCTTTGACATATTTATCTATTTATATTTTTTCCACAAAATTAAATAATATATTGATAAAACCACATGATGTTGTTTTGAATTTGTAAATAGTTCATATTGTAAAATGACTATGTATATTGTACTTGTCAAATAAACCTATGTTCTATTTGGTTCTGTTCTGACCAAGGTAAAGAATGGATCAAACATTCTTTCAATCATCAAACGGTTAAACTTGAAACCATCTTCTCCAGATCCGCCTGCCGGTGGTAAAGCTCCATCCATCGAGGGCTATTTATACCAGGACGTACAGACCAATGTTGGAGAGAAAGTCGAACTGACCTGCGTATCCGATGGCTGGCCCCTCCCCACCTACAGATGGTACAAAGACGACGCCATGTTGACCTTGACCGATCCCAGGTTCTCGCAGCTTGGTGGGAATCTCGTTATTACGTCATCAGTTCCCGCTGACAGTGGGCGCTACAGGTGTGACGTCAACAACACGAGGGGATCGGCAAACGCGGTCAGACAGCTCATTGTGAAAGGTGGGTGCACCGATGTCTCATTGTAAATCTGGTATATAGCATTTGACGAGTAGAATGTTCCCGATACGTTTAATCCCCTACGTGGTCACGCATAGACTCAAACAAATACAGATTAAGAAATGCCAAAATGTTCAAAGTATGGAAAGTTTAAAAACAAAAAACGACGACTTTAAGCTCATATACACTAATAAGAGTACACGACGGCCACATATAGTAAGAGATAGGAAAGATAATCTTATTGCACAATATATATGACATCCGGTCCATTATACAAACATATTTCTTCCATCATTTCCCTGAAACACATGGTGCGTGAATAATGGCAATTACCAGCCAGTCACATTCAGCTGATAATTTGAAAATATATATCCAATGTTAAGTAAAAAATTAAGTAGTTTACAAATGTTTAATTTGTTTTAAAAGTTGACAATAAACTGACTAAGTTAGTGGGGTCATCACATTAATGCACTGCTCTCAATAATACCCATCATGAGTAATTGAGGCATAGTCAAAGACATGTCAAGACAAAAGTACCAAGCACTTACTCGGAAGCTGTGAAAACATATTTACGACTTTTAAAAAACAGGCTGTAACGTAGCATTTGCAGATTATCTTCCATGCATCTAAAAGAAAGAAAACAAATCTATTAAGCAAATTAGAGAAGGAACAGTTATAAAAGCCGATTAGAAGAGATGTACGCATTGTGGCAAACGGCAAATCTACGGAGGATTTTCACATCCCAGTTTGTCACAATGCTTTTAAACGTTTTCTTGCTACGAATGCCTTGTTATCTGTTTCCTTCAAGCAGAAAACATGCCATACATCTGAGAGCGGTATACAGGGTTGTTAAGGCCAAGCAGTGTTGACACTGCAGCTATTTTAATGCATTG
The DNA here is from genome assembly GCA_947846245.1 of Cerastoderma edule. NCBI lineage: Eukaryota > Metazoa > Mollusca > Bivalvia > Cardiida > Cardiidae > Cerastoderma > Cerastoderma edule. The sequence goes on from OX401409.1 coordinate 4,525,721, forward strand.
CCTTATTTCTCCTGGGACGCAAGGCACGAAATTAAAAAGGGCCGAAAATGCATTGCATCGAACATAAAAGGGGGCCTATAATAGTCCGCTGGAAATACCCGCCCTTCGCGCGCAAGCCAACGGTTCAATGCAAGACTATAGTAAGTGCTTCATGTTTATGTCCTTACTATAATAGTCTTGCATTGAACCTTTGTAGTGTCGACTGTGCTGGTTGTTTCATCATCAGTACCACCGAATGGTTATATGGCCAAGGTTTTTGTGAAGGGGTAAAGACATGTTTCCCTTGGCATGTTCTCTCACAATTCCACTACAAACTAACATTTTGGAAGACAAAGAAGAACATTCTATTTCAACTGAAGCATATACAGCTTTGGTTGATAAAGACTATAACAATAAATTCGTCTTCGCATACACTTGTAGGAATGGTAAACATACATAGGATCACATGCACACTTACACATACGCATACAGACGCTCACGTTTTTTATTTTAAAGAAATTACCTGCAACAACAGTAGAACCAGACGATTTATAAGTAAGCTGTATCAGAAAGTGAGACATATTTGATTTTTGTTCTTATTATCAGAAACAGATTCGTATACATTCGGAATACCTTTGAACTGGTACAAACGAAAATAGAAATAGAATAGAATCTTTTCTGGCATTACCGTTCAATGTATATTTAGAGATTACAAGTCGTTCGCGCTCTCGCGGGATGTTTATGTTCCAATCGAACGAAACCATACCTGAGATAAGAGGTGAATGTAATATCCATGGTCATCTACCTACCATTGTATTTGGCCTTTATCACCTGTTAACATTTTATAACTCGGCCATATACTGCGTTCGACTTATACCTTTCTTTGCTGCTAGAATGTATCCCTTTTTAATTTTCTGTCTTTTGTACCTTCAGTAACGTTATCAGCTGCTATCAAACCAGACCGCCAAATCATTGACTCCGGACAATCCGCCATGTTTAACTGTACCGGAAGCGGGAATCCCATCACTTCCGTCGAGTGGTACAAAGATGGCGTCCTGGTGGAAGCGACCGACGATCGGCTTGTGTTTGAGACGGAGACGTTGCTAAACATTGTGAACGTACGACGTCAAGACCAGGGGATGTACCAGTGCTTTATGTCAAATAGTGCCTCGGAGGTACAGGCCACGGCTCAGTTATTGCTCGGAGGTAATATTTACCATAATCCATCAGTTAAAATAATAATAAAAAAATGATTGTTTACAGAAGAGAAACTTTAAAAGTCAAAATAAAATATCGTTGAAATAGTAGGTTTTTCTGTTTTTTTTTTTCTTCTTTTTTCCCCTTTTTTACTTGTTGTTTATTTGATATGGGCGATGGCCCAGTTACTCATCTGAGGTAATTTGAAAAACAAAATAGAATGTCGGTGAAATTGTAGTGTTTTTTTTTCTCCTTTATGTCAAATAGTGCCTTGGAGGTACAGGCCACGGCTCAGTTATTGCTTCGAGGTAAATTTTACTGGATTTCTTCTTGATCCTTCATGTAAAATAGATTGTTCCATCAACAATAGATAATTGTGACTCTAATAGCGTGTGTAATTAACTACACTGTTTTGTTTTATCAGACAATTCACAGAATATGTACTCAGCAAAGTACAAATCTGCAGACAAGTTACTTCCAAAGAAGGGGTCGAATTCATAACATATCGTCATGATATCTTATGAATAGGCGGGTTATCACGTGGCCAATGCTAACTTTCTTGTGTCCGAACAATATTGCCGGGTCACAATTTAGTATTTTTCCAAATACTTTTGTCAATGAAAGCCGCATGTTTTTTAAACTTCGATTTCTCTGTCGCATGTTATATGTAGCTCCGTTATAAAGCATGGGTTACAATAAACCAGAACCGTTGATGGTCAACGTATGCAGGTTACACAATGTGGCTATCATTGGCAAACGTATGTGGAAAACATGCAAAATAATTGTTGGGCGGCCATCTTGTTCGGAAATTATATCATAAACATTAGTTACGTGATCCCCCTGCCTGACGAAGGAAAAACGCTCTTGTTTCCGACCGCAGTCTTAGGATACTTTTTAGTTATGTACATTGGCATGTGATAGACAAGACCATTATTGTCTTTCAGCTGCCCACCCAGCAATAGACGGCTTCAACGACCTCTTTGTAACCACCGGACAGCGTACGGGGATGCGCTGTATTGCGGCCGGTAACCCGACACCAACTATACAGTGGCTGCTAGACGGGGAACAAGTCCGCGAACAGAGTCACGTGAGCGTTGGAGACTTTGTGACGTCTTCCGGTGACGTAGTAAGCTTTGTGAATATCACCAGCGTGAACTTGCTGGACGGAGGGGAGTACAGGTGTATCGCCAGTAACAATGTTGGACGGGCGGTACATACGGCTCGTCTTAATGTCTATGGTAAGATTCACTTTTTTGTATACCTTTCCACTACTAGACATTTGAACTATCTCGTATACCAAGGGAAATGTGGAAAACATGGGGAAAAGGCCGAATTTACCACTGTACCGCCTGTAACAGACGCTCAAAGGACGTCACTGATTCCAAAAAATCAATGTCAAGTTTCGCAGTTCACTAAATACGTACGAACCATTTATACTCTAATGTGTACCTAGTGCTCCTAAACATTCAACCATATTACGCCGCCGTTTATTAATGGCGGATATCATATATAATATTCTTACAGGTAATGAAAAGATTCAGCTCGATTGTCCTTAGAAAATTTGGTTAAGTTATAACAGGAAAGTGTAAATCTCAGTAACTACTGTTTAGGATGGATTGATACTTCACATATGTGTTCAGTGTCATATATAAGGTCACTGACCAAGTACCGTAACTCATTAAGCAAATAAAGACCCTATTTTTCTTAGAAAAGGTTTGTTAAAGGTTTAACATTCAAGTTTGTATCTCATCTTTTAAACTTTTGAATATAATATGTGATTGGGATCATAATGGTAGGTCACTGACAAAACCCCTGAACTCTTGTTTTGATTTGAAGTGATATTTGGCCTGTTTCGTACTTAGAAAATCTTGGTTTAAGTTTTGTTTTGATTCTCATATTTCAGAAACAAATTATATTTCACTGACATATATCCCTCTCTGATGTAATTCAAAAGACAAGAAGCTGTTGTATGTACACCTCTTGTTTTAAAGAGGTTTGGAACTTAACAATTCCGCGAATTTCCCTTTGTATAGCTGTTCATAAAGTCGGCACACAAATCCGAATAAAATTCACTATTTTAACTAATGCGATGGCTATACATATGGCCACTAATGTTAAAAGGAATTTAATAAAAGGCAGTTCCATATGGGGTAATAGGTTAATTCAACTCTTTAATAAATCAGAACAAAACTCGTGATAAAATTTAAGCTGAAAAACGGGGACGTATAATTCAAAGCAAAATGCCATTTACGTGAACGAATCTCTCGGAATCCATGCTCTGAATCCCAATTACCTTGAAGCCTTTGGTCGGGCACTAATTGCATGTCAATTGTTTAAAAGTCTTGCCATGTTTCTCGTGAAAGAAAAAAATGAGAATGGGAAAACGCGTTCCATGAGAAAACATGTCAAGGGAATTAGTTGATATTCGAAGCTGCTTTGGTGGTATGGATATACCCAATGGGCAAAGTCGGTATTGTATATCAGATTCTTTCTCTCACATTTTAAAGCCCTTCGTTACAAATACTTTCTTCTATACCTTCAATATGTTTTACCACATTATGCGTTAGACGAATTACAAACTAATTACGCAAGTATGGTTAATGACCGACGTCTGATAATACTCTGAGTATGATTTAATTAACACATAACAACATAACATAACATAACATAATTTTTATTCAGCATTAAACATAAAAAAAACATGTTTATAGCTTACAAAATATATTCACATAAACTATACATTCTGCTACAAGACATTACCGCCAAACTCCATATTTTTGCGTTTTGAAGCTGACGGCTTTAGAAAGGTACTGTGGCAAAAGGAGGAATTGCTTGTAACTGTGTGTAAACATATTGATACATATGACAAAATTCACAGAAGGAAATAGAAGCACAACTCAATCACGGATAGAAATATTGAAAAACACTTAAATGAATATTTTCTCTTTATATTTCAAATGAAAAAAAACAAAAAATAAATCCTCCCATGATACATCAGTGTACACAGATATCCTCATCATCAACATAAGACAGGTTTCCTTTGATTATTTATGGATATTTTGCGTTTCATTGTAAAGGAGCATGTTTAACAAAACATAATGGAACAGAACGGAACAAGTTTTTACTTTACGACTTGTATATGCCATACATACATAGCACGAAAAACAATTGCATCACATGGTGTATGCTAAAAGAGACATATCATAAGGTTTAATTCAAAAGAACAAAAACAACAACAATTATACAATTGACTTTCTAAGTGAAAAAGCCTCCTTTGCGTATTTTGTACCTCTTAACAGTGTATTTTCATTTGTTAATTTCATGACTTCAATGAATTTAAGCATATTTGGTATGTTATCGTAAAACTAATTCAAATACTTTTTTCCGTTGGTAATTAAAACAGATACAGACACAAATAAAGTGATATTCATCTTCGATGTCATTTGAATCACAACATAAACAATATCGTTCATTTCTATTTATTATATTTCGTCCAAACCTCCCTGTCAATATTCTCAAAAAGTGCGATGACAATCTTTATATTTAACAGAACAGAATATATTTTATTAGAAATTAAGCATACAAGCTCATTGTTCTTTAAAATATAAATAACTGCATAACAATGGAAATAGTGTCATTTCATATATACAATTCAACTTAACAAAAAGCAATGCTCTGAAGTAAGAAAAAAAACTTTTAATTTACTTCATGAGAAATCATGATGACAAAGTGTATAAATAGCCTTCTATGCCTTGTTAAACTGAAAATTTAACTAATATAAAGTATTGAATAGAGACATCAATGATGATAACGCAAATACCTTGTGGCCCATGTTTGCATGGCGTGCCGGCGTAGTGACAGTCCGGTAAGGGGATATTAGCTGACAACATTTCAAACGGAAATCCGACCTGCACGCAACCCATTTCAATGTGATTCATTGTTAAATTGCGTAACGTGGCACCGGAACAAGGCGCTTATCTCAGAACGAAAATATACGGTTTTTTTTTTGTTTTCTCGAACGATAAAAGGCTGTAAGTCTAGACTTATTTATTTTACATCGGTTGTGACGGAAGGTTGTAACTTTTTAAATTCAATCTCGATTACTGCTTGCTAGATACTACACAAGTACTCGCGCCGATTTGTGAGTTAGTCCCGTCAATTTTCACCTCGCTCAACGGGAATTCGGACACGAGACCCGCGGTACAAGAGGCTGGCGCTCTAACACTGATGTGGTTGTTTGGAATGGTTCTTTCTCAGAATGAAAATTGACTTTCCAGGAATGGTCAGATCAACTGCAAGTCTAATTCTATCGTCAACAAGGTTTTTTTTCTTAAACTGCGTGGTAAATTGGGGGTGGCACGGATGATGAAAGCTGGTCTTGATTTTCTTGTCCGTTTTTCTGCACTTTTCTGTATGCTCGCTATATAATTAATTTCAGTAAAACTCCACTTGTCCGTAAAGGCTTTTTGACATCGGGGATTCAGCCCATATACAACTTTTACGTGCACCACTTGAAATTACAGTGATTGTAATTATGTTAATGTGCGAAAAGCAAATAACGAATTTCTTTTCTCTTACATGTGACGGAAACTCTTAATTGAAAGCAACAATTAGTGAAATTATATATATTCTTGGAGAAAGTAGTAGGTGTGTTGTTCTTGGAGGAAACCATTGCGACGAACAGGGATAAAGCTCAGTTATGGTTGAAAAAGGCAAGTTAAGCCTTACAGCGCTGGAACTGGCTTCAAGCTTATGCAAACAGGTTAGATCCAAGCCAGCCGCCAAGTAGATTGGCTACTGACCTGTGATTTAACCTGTTCGCCACTCAGAGTATCTTTCATCGTGAAAACAAAGTAGATTTTTTAATGATGTGGAAAGCAAATGACACAAAGAAATATTCTTATAGAAATTACGCAGCATTCTAATGGATAAAAGAGCTTCAGGTCGGAGCAATGGGTAAAACTAACCTCATGCTTTAACCCTTTACCAAACGCCAACTATTTTACTGCCCCAAATCGAAGGAGCTTGCAGAGGACATTTCTAAATGTAATGAAATTGATAAAATAAACCTCTGATCGGTCAGAAATCATAATGGGAAAAGGAGAAATTGCTCGTTAAGAGCAATTTCTCCTTTTTTCCACAATGTTTTTTAGAGTCGATTGGAACGAACTGGTCAAATGACGTTATTGTTTTGTAACGGGTTTTTCATGTAAATTGGCATGTGGTAGACAAGAAACGTAGACACCAGACACTCCTTTTTTCCACAATATTTTCTAGAGTGTTCTGCAACAACTGGTCAAACGTCGTTATTGTTTGGTAATGGGTTAAACATTCTCCTTCGAACAAAAACCCAAAAATCCCAAAGGACGTGAGCAAGTTCATTTTCTCACGATCCGTCCTCTCATGAGGCCATGGATTCACGCAATTGAAGAAATCTTATGTTGCTTGTAAATGGTTCATTATGGCGGCAAGAATGCGATCCCTCCCGTCTTGGGCGTTTATTGGCTTTTGTTGAAAGGGATCAATTATAAAGCCGTTATTGGGCCCCCTCTCGGTGTTGGGAAGACGCGGGGCTTAACTGGTTCCCCCCTTATGCTTGTACGCCCGTTTTACACCGGGAACCAGCGCAGGAAAAATTAAGCCATGCTTGACTTCATTTACACTTAAATTGTGAAAGTTCTAGAATCATTGAAAAAAGAAATACTTGAAAGTACATCTAATTCCCTTTGTCAGAGAATAAAGACTGTAACACGTTCCCATGGTGCTTCTAAACGAGTGAACACTTTAAGGTTTGTTTACAATTAGCGATAAAAAAAGGTCAGTAGAGAAACGTTGGAAACAAAAAAAAAACAAGAAATTCTCCGTTTTGAATGTTTACGTTGATTTTATTGAATAAATGACAGTATTTGCATACGTTTGATTTTTCTAACCATGTGATCGCCACTTAATAATCCGAGCGCTCCTTGCTATTTTATATGTTTCTCGAATGTAAACAATGAAGTTGAATTGAATGGCACCAATTTTGGGAAAACAACACTGAAAAATATATAATAAATAGTGCAGGCGTTATATCGTCATGATCCTGTGGTTTTTCGCTTTGTTTTAACATATTCCATCATAATTTATAACACATGTTACCAAGTTTTGCAGTTTTTCTGAGTGCATGTATGCTTTTAAGTTATTAAGGTCCCTTGTATGGTGTTATACCGGCAACTTTTGGCCCTTCTTTATTGTATATAAAATTAGCCATTTTTGCCCCGCAACAGTACCTTCCATGACAATTCCCAGATTTTATCCTCGTTAATTTTCTTATTCTTACTCCGTATACAAACGATTTTTTCTCGAAGCCAATGGGAATAAACAGCTATTTTTCCTCCATCGGCCAACTCTTCGTACCACCCGCTAGAATCTCCAATCAAATATGCTGGCATCAGCGAGGAACACCTTCATTAACTCTTACCAAACTATAACGACATTTCATCAGTTTGTATCAGACGACCCTGGAAAACAATATGGGAAAAGTAAAGATTGCTCTTTACACGCAATTTTTCCTTTTTCCACAATGTATTCAGCCTGTATTCAGAAGATTATCTTTCAATTTCATCACATTTTGAAATGTCTTCTGCAAACTCTTTGAATTTGGCGTTTGGTAAAGGATTATAGCTTCACCATCCCCGACAAAATGACTAATTTAAAGGTTTCAAGTCTTAGCTAAGTGTAATACCAACAAAAGATCATCACAAGTCACACATATATTTAACACATAAAAGATAACTTTAATCTTTCATGAACTTGTTTATACTCTTCAACGATCTCCGGAAGTCATTCGTGACATGTCTCAAACCGTACATGTATACCCAAGGATCCAATGATTCACTTTGCCAAATAAGGCTTGAAGACAAATATTACCTAGGTCGTTTATGTAGTCAAATATTTTGCATGTCATGCTCCTGTGTATGCCAATTTGTATATGTCACTCTTGATGCAAAATCGATGTGTCCACGTACATGGATACCAGATGAGATACGCATGTCCTTTGCTTATCGCATTTCTACCTTCTCCAAACCTTACTTTATATTAAAACATTAAAGACATCTCGGTAAAACGATTTTGTTACCAAAATATGGGACTTATCTACTAAATTTTTAAAGCTGACATTAAGAGGACATTGGTTTGTGCTATTCATTTGCCAAAGCATTTATAATATATTTCGACCTATCGACCTCCTGATGAAGATATCATCCAGAGACAATGTTTATTTGCTCTTTGAGCCACAATTGCGTTCTACGCCACCATTGCCTTCTACGCAATCCAAGACAAGGGTAATAATTTCCGCAACCAGACAACCGAAGTCATAAATAGAATCACGTTACTTGCTTGAAAACGCAAAATGGTCATTTCGTGTAAAATGTATCGATTGATCTTAGCCAATAACGATATCTAATTATCTTAACAGGTATTCCACACATTAGAGAAATGAAAAATGTCACCGCCACAGCGAACGAGCCGCTATCAATCAGGTGTTACGTCACAGGATATCCGCATGACAAGATCACGTGGTCCAGAGGTAAGGCATAAAACGCGGGAATCTGTGAGAAAGAAAATCCGGAACGATCGATCGATCGGACAGTCTGTATTATTGTCTGCATAAAGTGCAATTCTGACTCATATGTTTTTCTTGCTTTTTTTTTTGTTTTTTTTTTTCAGTTTCGTATTAATGTCTTTGCATTAACATTCTATTTGTTAAACGTACTATATTTTACAAATACCTGTGGTAACACATGCAATTTGGAAGCCGTGAAATACAATGTATACGGATATATATAAATTGAAATTTATTGCGCCTTCCTATGTTATAAAAAGAAGAAAATCAACTGCAATCCAGTGAAATTAGGATAATCTCAAAAACTTGGATTGTTAACAGCTTGGACATACAAGTTCAACCCTTATAGTGCTTGAACCGACATCATGCTTTTGAAAACAGGTTAAATCAAGGTCAGCCGCCAACTAAATTGTGGCTGCCCTGTGTTCTAAGATGTTTGATACTCTGAATATCTTTCCTCAATAGTATTAAGCAGATAGTTGGGGTTTTGGAAAACAGACGACACAAAGATCTTTTTTAGAAAGTTACCCAGCCTTTTAAGGTTTCAAGAACGTTTTATCTAATCGATGACCATAGATTGGAGTAATGTTACTTCATGCCAATGGCTGTAAATATCCTTCTACGGTCCATGTTATGCAAATCAAATGAGCGCTTGCATAACTGTGGGGTGTGAATTGAATATCCGTCCATGCATTCGCTTGATTTGATATCAAAGCCGACTTGAACATTTAAAACTACTTAGAATGATAATAACCAATTGTTTATACATCAGTTATCTTTACGAAACACAGACTGCTCGACATTAAAATGATTAAACATTGCGTTCATGAAAACGCACTACGAATTCATTCTTATCCTGTCACTAGTGCCATTTCGGGACAGATAACTAGGTGCCGTATAACATTTGTGATATCCGGCACTAACCATATAATACATGCACGTGACTAATCATGACGTCATAAGAACGATATGACGTCATGTTTACATCATTCTCTACTTATTTTTTCCGTTTTTCTCGTGTTTTATTTACATTTTGTTTGTTTGAAAGAATAGATAAAGGTAACAGGATAAATAGAATAGATGATTGGTGTCTTTGAATAGGAAAAGTTATCGGGCTCGGCATCGGAATATTATCCGTTTCGCCTTCGGCTCACCGGATAATATTCCTACGCCTTGCCCGATAACATTTCCGATTCACGACACCAACCATCTATTCTCTATTTCTTTATGAAAGTGGTTGCCAAGTAAACCGTGTGAGGACCATTATCTTTCTCTATTCTAGTGTATAATCGGACTTCTATCTTACAGGGGGTAAATAATAACATTTAAGAGAAAATGAATACCATGAACACTTTTAATGAAAAGTGCCAAAATCATTTTGACATAATGCTTTGCTCATCATGGGCTATTTTCATTTCTCCCCATTTTCCTTCAAACTGTCATTTGGTCCAAACGAAATACCAAACATTGGTCATGTTTTGTTTGACTCTTAGAATGCTGGGTATTTTTTTTTTGGGGGGGGGGGGGGGGGAGGAGGGGGGGTGTTTCTATTTTGTGCGTGTGTCGTCTGCTTTCCAAAGCCTTAAATTAAATATATCTGCTTAGTTTTGATGGGGAAAGATGCTCAGAGTAAAAAGAACAAATAAGATCTCAGGCCAGCCGCCAATTTACGTGGTGGTTCATCTGGATCTTACCTGTTTGCAAAAGCATGAAGTCGGCTCCATCACCATAAGGTTTAACAGAGCTAATCTATAAAAGTGATTTCTAGAACACGATAAAACTAGGAAGTTGACATTCTGGCCAAACTTATACATAACAGAACAGAACAATTCTTTAATCTCTCAGGTACAATATGTACAGCATGAGGTGTAAACAATTCAAAATAAGGACCAAAGTTACACGTGAAGTGGTAGGGAAAATATAGAAATGCTTTTGAGTTTTAAGATATTTAGATATTTAAAAAAAACATGTGTCATTTCAGTTCTTGCTATATATTTTACAGACGGTCGACAACTTTCGTCAAACCATCTTCAGCAAGTTGTTAACGGAACATAAGCATTAAGTCGGTTCCATCACTAAAAGGGTTAATCATGATAATCTAACAAAGGTCTTTCTAGAATATGATAAAGCTGGGAAATTGAAATTTTGCTTGAAATTATACATAACAGAACAGAACAGAAAAATTAATTAATCTCTTAGGTACAGTATGTACAGCATGAGGTGTAAAACAATTCAAATTAAGGGCCAAATGTACACGTAAAGTGGTAGGGAGAAATATAGAAATGCCTTTGAATTTGAAGATATTTAGGTATTAAAAACATGCGTCATTTCAGTTCTTGCTATGTAATCGTTACAAACGGTTGACAACTTCCGTTAAACCATCTGCAGCAAGTTGTTAACGGAACATAAATCGGTTCCAGCACTATAAGGGTTAAAAACTTAAAATAACAAAGTTCTTTCTAGAAAACGATAAAACCTGGTAAGTTGACAGTTTGGTGGAAATTGGTTGAAATTATAGATACTGTTCATTTCATTTCTTGCTATATGTTTTACAGACGGACGACAGCTCCCCCTGAATCATCTTCAGCAAGTGGTAAACGGAACCCTGATCATTCTGAAGGTACAGAAACATTTTGACGCGGGAAAGTACACGTGTAGTGTGGTGAACAGTGGAGGCCTTGGCATGGATAGAAGCGTATATGTCAGCGTAGTCGGTAAGTACAATGAATGTGGATAACTTAAACAATTGCATAGACTTTCGGAACACCTCAGCCATTTCTTAAAATAACCTCGGAGGTAATTGGGAGCTATTTTGAAATTAGTCCGGCAACATGGCGACGACGAAGGACATGTCCGCGTTTAATCCAATCGTATCTACTCGGCAATCCCCGTAACAAGTCGGTAGATATAGCTCGTAGGCCGTACATGAATACACCAGAAATCCTGGGGTAATTCGCCTTATTTCCGGCAGAAAACGCAAAATGCACACAGGCACTAAATATGTATTTAAATACACAAGAATTAGTTATATATCACAATTGAATGTTTTTTTGCCCTTTTCATTAAAGATGATCATATGAACACATCTTTGTTTCATATTTTGTCAATCAGCTCTTTCCTGCAATCCCCGGCTTGTGACGGGGATTGCCGAGTTGATATGATTGGCCCTTCGTTGCTGACCTACTTTCAAAAATGGCTCTCCATTACCTCCGAGGTTATTTTAAGAAATGGCCAAGGTGTTCCGAATGCGTTTAATCGTACCTACTCGGCAAACCCCCGGCTCAAGCCGAGAACTGCTGAGAAGATACGATCGAGTAAATAAAAAAAAAAGAAAACGGATGTGTTGATATGATAACCTTTGATAAAATTAGTAAAAACACAACTTTCGATTTTGATATTTAACCAATTTGTGTGTACACATGTATTTGCATAAATAGTTAGTCCCTGTGTGTAATAAAAAAGTGGGTTATCCGGCGGAAAACCAGCGAATTTCCCAAGTACTTCGGGGTTATTCATGAGCTACCTACGAGGTATATTTACCGGCTTATGTCGGGGATTGCCGAGTAGATACGACTGTTGATTTGATCCAATACCATGATAATCACGTTAAACACTAACAGAAACAAATTGTCTGTAAACTAACCTTTATAGTGTTGGAACCGACTTCATGCTAATGGAAACAGGCCTTGGCATGGATACGAGCGTATATGTCGGCGTTGTTGGTAAGTATGTGGACAACTTAAAAATAATCTTAGACTCAATACCATGGTAATCACGTTTAATCAATAACAGCAACAAGTTGTCTGTAAATTTACGGTTATAGTGCTTGAACCGACTACATGCTAATAAAACAGGCCTTTGCATGGATAGGAGCGTATATGTCAACGTAGTTGGTTAGTATGTAGACAACTTTGTTAAGTTCAATCTTAATTATTTTACATCGATTGTTAAACAAGTTCTTGTTGGTTCGTATGTGGATAACTTAACCCTTTACCAAACGCAAAATTTTCGACTTTCCCAAATTGAAACATATTGAAGACGACATTTCAAAATATGATAAAATTGGAAAATAACTTTCTGATAGGTTAGAAAACAATGTGGAAAAAGGGGAAATTGCTCGTTATGAGCAATTTCTCCTTTTCCCACAATGTTTTCCAGAGTGATCTGAAACAAAGTGGTTAAATGTCGTTACTGTTTTGTAAAGGGTTGAACAACTGCTTTGACATTCGGAACACCTCGGTCATTTCCTAGAATAACATAGGTAGAGAAATCGCAGTCGATGGCAATCTGAGCACATCGGGTTTATCCAATAGAAAACACCTCTGAATAATAGGGATGACGCCATATTGTTTCCCGCGAGAATGACGTCACTTTCTTTCGTTTCTAAAAATCGATCTTGAATGTAAAATCCAAAAAGTCGTTAAATTTGATTCAAGAGGAAACAAGTATACATGTCACAACAACAAGTTCGCCGTTTGGTATGAGTTACTGATCAAAAGTGATTAAAAAGGATGTCCAACACTTCCATACACATTGAACTACTTAGAAAAGGTGTTCATCGGCGGATGCCGATTTACCCGAAAAATTGTAACCCTACACTTATATCCGAGGTGTATTTCACAGCTCACGGAAATACCCGAGTAGTTCCGATTGAGTCGATGGGTGATGTTTAAGGTCATTTGCACCCCTCGTCTCGAAATTCTCTGCAGGGTCTTTGAGCGAACGGCACGGCCAAAATAGAAACAACATTCACCGGCGGTTGTGGAAAGTTTATCATCGAAACATGGCGTATATGAAATAGTGGAGAACAAAAGTAATATGCTTAAAAATGCATGAATACCTGCTCATTCATGGGCGCCGCCATTTGCAATCTGTTTTATATCGTAAACATTGACAACATGATCACCTCGCCTGTGTTAATTGAGTCAGTATTGACCCAGCCTTTGAATCAAGAACTCTTCTTGCGTCGGTTTTATTTTCGAAATAATGTTTCCTCTCTGCCATCATGTACCTGTTTTAATTGCTGTTATTGTTAATTACAGAACCCCCAGTCATCGATCCGTTCCGAATTCCTCCCCGGAAGCAGGGAGATCGAGTTACTCTGTCATGCGCAGTTAGCAGCGGCGATCTTCCCATCAATATCACGTGGTCAAAGGATGACTCAGCAATACCACCTGATATGGGCATTGTGGTCGAGGTATTTCGTAACGTATTTTGTAACGTTTAATCATGCACTTGAATAGTGTAATGATAATAATACCGATGAATAATGACATCTTTATTTAAAAAAGGTAATACGTGGAGATATACATAATTACAAAGTATGGACTATAAATCTTAATTTCAAATGTGACCTTTTGTAGGGACACTCTCGTACTTTCATTCAGTGTCTCTTCAAAATCGAAACATCTGTTACCTCACTATCATAAGCAGCCATTGCGACTGGCCTGTGAGCTAACTTGTTTCCTACTCTTGGTGTCTTCGCCCAACGAAATTAAGCAGATATTTAAGATTTTTGAAAGCAGACGACACAAAAATCATTTTTTAGAAAATGACACAGCATTCTAAGGTTAGCAAATGTCTTCAAAAAACGGTGAATGTGTTGCAATCTTGGCACAGATAAATGTGACTAAAGTCATAATCAAAGTTTTTGCAGAGGTGTTTTCCAGTTGTAATCCTCGTGTTTTATCTTTTTTGTAGACTTCCGGGCCGTACAGCAGTTTACTTAAGATAGGGGATGTGAGTCCTAACCACGACGGAAACTACACGTGTCATGCGTCCAATCTGGCGGCAAACACAAGCTACACAGCAGAGCTGCACGTTAAAGGTATATTTCGTAGGTGATGGTGATTGTGGTTGAGGTTTCGTTGTTGTTATTGTTGTTGCTGTTGTTGCTTATTCATTTTACATCGATTTTAAAGCCACACTTCTGTATTTTGTATAATTGCATCGATATCAATTTCATTATTGCTTAAATCATCAAATATCGAACCATCTCTCAAGCAGCATAAAAGGAATAATCCCAGGAAAAATTAAATTCGTAAAAAACTTTCTTTCATTAGTTATTGGGTCTAAGTCCAAAAGACTAAATTATTTTATTCAATTAAACAAAGACTTATTACAACTAGATCAAAGAAAGCACTTCAAGTACATGTATTTCGTTCTCAACAACCATCGTACCGAGTCATATTCATTTAAAATTTCAGACATCTGTCCGTAGAACTCTCTCGTTGTCGAATATTTTAATAAAGTCTCCTTCAACTTCAAGATACATAGATTCTTCTGTCTTTTTTTGTCCTTACAGTTCCTCCAAGATGGGTTCACGAACCGGAAGATACCGAGGTTGTTCGGCTGAAGTCGGTTTTTATCAACTGTATGGCGGCGGGCATACCAGACCCTCACATTACCTGGAGCAAGAAGGATAACTCGGGTTAGTGATTTGCTCTTTTTAGGACTTCCTATCCTTCCTCTAAAGATATGTCTACGTTTAACCTTTTGCCAAATAACAAATGTTCGTATTTCCCAAACTGAAAGAGGTTGGAGACGACATTTCAAAATGTGATGAAATCGGAAAATAATCTTCTGATGGGGTAGAAAACATTTTTGGAAAAGGCGAAATTGCTCGTCACGAGCAATTTCTCCTTTCCCCACGATGTTTTCCAGAGTCGTTTGCAACAAAGTGGTTTATTGTCGTTATTGTTTGGTAATGGGTTAAGCTTCTGGTCTGACAGAAAACACACGAAAAGGCTTTACTGATATATTTTAAAACATATTTGAGAAACGATAGATTATGAATGATTCATTCTCCCTCGGCTGTGAGTAGCACTGTGTGATGAGCTAGAGCTGTCTCAAACCCTAGTAACGCCACGGAAGCTGGATTGGTATTGCTCTGATGATGCGAAAGCAGCCTGGGAAACTTTCCTATTTTTCCTTTCTTTTACTTTTGGTATGGCTATCTCTACCGCTATTCTTCTAACTTTCCTATCATTTCACTTTGTCTTCTTAATCTTTTTTAAACGCACCGTTTTGTAATTGTCAAATATGACAGAACAACGATTTAACGTTAAAGTAGAATATTGTAAG
This sequence comes from Cerastoderma edule, assembly GCA_947846245.1. NCBI lineage: Eukaryota > Metazoa > Mollusca > Bivalvia > Cardiida > Cardiidae > Cerastoderma > Cerastoderma edule. The sequence goes on from OX401409.1 coordinate 4,541,583, forward strand.
GTCAGTTTCAATAGGAACACATCGGTTTTATCCATTGAAAACGACTCTGAAATAATATGGATGCCGCCATATTGTTTCTCGCGAGACGTACGTCATTTTACTTTCGATTTCAAATATAGATCTTAAATGTGTAATCTAAAAAGACGTTTAGTTTGATCAAGGAAACAGTTATTTATATCACAACTTTTAATTTTGTAATTTCATATGAGTTACCATAAAAAGAAATATTTAAAAGGATATCCAACACTTCCATACACCTTGAACTACTTAACGTGAACGCTTAGAGCAAATGTGTTATTCGCCGGGGACGATTTACCCGAAATATTGGAAACCTACACATATATCCGATGATTAATTTCTTAGCTAACGGAAATACTCGAGTAGTTTCGATAGGGTTAGCTTAAGACGTAGCCTTTGGCCTGACCCGTACATATACCCCGCACTAATTGGCGTATGCATGGGCCATGGTACCGTTTTACTAAACAGTTATCGCTTAAGTTTTGCGTTAGTCTAAAACAACAATCACTCTTATTTCAATAGTGGGCGAAGCAATATTGCAAAGTAACACATTATTGGAAGCGTCTCTCCGATACGCTTCCAATGACGTGTCACATTGCAATATTGTACTTTCATTGAAGATACTATCCATGTGTATCAGTTATGACTTACGCACATGGTTTCCTGAAGTTGTTAAGTAAAACGGTACCCAGGACCCCAGACAACTTAAGACCATGTGCTGTTATGTTTTAGTGACGTCAACACAAGCGTACACTCATACCTGATGTCTAATTTCTCAGCTCAGGGAAATACCCGAGTAGTTCCAACGCGTCAGATTTAAAACCTTCTGGTGTTATTTCAGTGACACCACCACAAGCGTACCAACAGTTAGACGCCCGAGTTGATGACGGCTATCGTATCCATGACAACGGTACCCTAGAGATACGCGATGTCCGCGAAAGCGATGATGGGAACTACTTGTGCCAGGCGGACAACGATATAGGGCATGGGATCAGCAAAATTATTGACTTAGTTGTCCATAGTAAGTACCTTAGTTTGATTATCTCTTTTTTCTTCGCAATTCTGACTGTTTCTGGTGTTTGTGTCTGAAAGGAAATTACACAGATATGTGTTGTTTTGGGAGTAAAGAACGTTTAGAAGTCAATGTTAAATGCCATCGTCACTAAATCAATGGCCATTCTCAATGGTCATCATGTGGCTCAATAAATGACTATCACTTTCCGCTCGCATAGATAACAAACAGTATAGTTACTACTTTCTTAGCGAACAGAGACTAAGAAGTCTGTTACTTTACGTCGCTTTTGACTTGGTATTTTTTTGTGATTTGAATTGAAAGCTGCCTGCACTTGTGGACCTGAGGCCTTTGTACCATTATATAATTATCTGTTTATCTATATTGATGGTATAGATATATACATGGCTATTTGTTCAGTATCACAGTACATACACACGCATTTATGAAGACCATGATTCAAATGCATATGTTTATATGCATATGCACAGACAAAGGCATACTTATTATTATGAATGTACATACATATGCATAGACACTCAAACCGACATACATGTACACAGATACATAAATAAACATACGATCATGCGCCGATTGGCTTAATGTATGTTGGCCCATGTCTTTCCACAGTCCCGGCTCGGTTCGATGCCCCGGAGAAGAATTACACCGTACTTCGAGGACACAACACGTCGATGGACTGCCAAGCAATCGGTGATAAGCCCCTATCCGTTACCTGGAACTTCAAAAACAACACGGTCGGGGATGGAACCGTTGGAAGGTATATAGAGAATAGATGGTTCGTTTTGCGAATTGGAAATGTCGGAAATCAAAAAAATATATGTTGAAGCAAAGTGAAACCCAACAGGATCATGACAGTATATCGCCTTCACTATTTATTATCTATGTGCTATTTTCACTAATAGTGTACCAACAAATTCAACTTCTTTGTTTATATTCGAGTTACATCTAAAATAGCCAGAAGCGCTCGAATTAACGAGTGGCGATCACTTTGTTAGAACAATCACCTAAATTCAGTTATTCATCGAATACCATCAACGTAAACATTCAAAATGGAGATTTTTTCGGGTTTGATTGGTTTCAAATGTAAGCTGACCTTTTTCTATCGCTAATTGTAAAAAAAAGACTTATCATTTTCACTCTTTTAAAAGCATCATATGAACATGTTACCGTCTCAGTTCCTCTGTAAAAGGGAGTTTAAATTATTTGTAAGATAATTACTAATTATTCTAGAAATTTTTTCAACAATTTAAGTGTAAATGAGCGCAAGTATGGCTTTAAAGAACATGCCCTGCTCTCTTTTTTATTGTTTATTCCACATATTTTTGACTACACCTTAACAAAGAAAAGTATTTAAAGAAATGTAGTTTGTCTTAATTAATTTCTATCAAATAACAGTGTAGTGGTTGTTTTTGTATAGTTAATTTCTTTCAAATCAACCATAATCATAGACATACATTCATTATCAAATATGTAAAAAAAAACATGCTCTCTTACAGGCATACCGTAATGGTACAGAGCACGTCACGTGGCAAACTCTCACAGATGGCGCTGCGACCCGCCCTGCGTGAAGACACGGGCCTCTACACGTGTGCCGCAAAGAATGCCTTCGGTTATGATTCCATGTCGATGTGGCTCATAGTGCTGGGTAATCAATCATTGGATTTGTTAATCTTAACTTTCCGAAATTATATGGAAGTTGCTAGGGCTTGAATGGGTAGCTGCGTACCAGGGTACGGACCGAATACAGGACCACTACCCGGGTAGCAAATTACTACCCGTTATTATTACTTGGGTTGTAAATCCACATGAATATGTGAATATACACTCGTTGACGAGTGAATCAGACTTTGTAAATCCTAAACTAGCAAACAGATATCCCCCCAAATAATCTTTTAACATATGTACAAATATAATTGTCATGTGCACTCTTTACATTCTTCAACTTAAAGGCTGCTCGTTAGCTATCGAAACTATCAACTGATTTATGTTCCGATCATTTCTGTAAGTCGTAAGCTCTCAGCTTTATCCTCGTGCCTCTCTCTATGTCATATCATCTTTGAATTTTAAGGAGCACAATGGAAGTTAGGGAGTTTTCTCTTTTGGTGTTATCCTTGATATTGATGTAATTCTAGCATGGTTCACAACACAATCATTTAAGTTTTATTATTTTTTTCAATGAATCGTTTATTTTAGATGTATGTGTTGTTGATTATTGTCTTATTCAATATTGAAATACATCCCCTATTTTTCTTTCTCTGTATATCTTCTCTTTGTCGTTTTGCTCTAGTAAACCAAATTGTTTGTCAAGTATGTTTTGTTATATTGTGAACAGATAGAGCAATAAAACATAAAACAAGAAATATATCTATATATTTATCTATCTATCCACAGAGCCTCCTGATGCGCCAGCTAATCTGACTATACTTGAAATAGCGAGTCGATTTGTGAAATTGTCTTGGGAGAAACCGTTCAATGGGAACTCCCCTCTGACCAACTACGTCATAGAATACGAGAACACGACAGGTATGTATTATTTACGGCACATAAATAACATTGAGTAATTAAGTGAAGAAGTTGGTCTTGACATCAACAATTAAATCTTTATGTTGACAGATATTAGCATGGTACAAATTAGGAACTATTAACGAGGTACTTAATAAATGCTTTGATGCTTTTGCTGTGTACACTGGCCATTCCAGGCTTTCGATTATTTAAGTTTTGTAAGAATTATAAAAAACATTTATTTTAAGATATGTACAGTTCGGTGCGGAAATTTGAGAGAGTGCTATTTGGTAGCATAAACGTATCATCTTGCGATAATATATTATATTCTAAAGCTTCACATGCTGTACATACAATAAATGTTCATATATATGTGTTGACCACTAAAACTTAATATGTTTCCACGTCCATAGATAAGAACAGAGGGCCAGTTCGGAATATCACGGTACCCGGAAACGTCCTGTCCACGACCCTCAACGACCTTCACCCCGCCTTCCGGTACAACATCAGGATTCGAGCCAACAACTCCATCAGTCTCGGGCTTACAAGTCACCAGGTCACGGCAGTCCTACTGGAAGAAGGTATGTATATATACATGTAGCCCGAGGCCTTGCACACCTTGATACATGTTGTAGAGGCGTGTGCAATGACATGTACAGGCGGGGGATCACGTGACCAATGCTTACGATCTTATGTTTGTACAAGATGGCCGCGTCACAGGTATTTTTACATTTTTCAGCTTTTTTTGTCAATGATAACCCAATTGTGTACCCTGTTGGAGCTGACCATCAACTTTCAGCAGTAAATGTGTGTAATTGTACACCAAGTCTGACGCATTCCCGTTATCGTATACATGTTTCGCCAAAACAGGAAATTTGATGGTCAACTCATGCGGGGTACATACACTGTAGCTATCATTGGCAAATGTAGGTGAAAAAGCAAATATACCTGTTCCGTCATGGGCGCGGCCATTTCGTTCGGACATAACACCCTAAACAATTGTCACGTGATTCCCCCGTCTTATGTCGGTATGGGTCAGTTGGCGAAGTTTGTGCATCAATAAAGAGCCAAACTTAATCTGTCATTGGCAACACTATGCGAATAAGGCTACTGTATTGGCTTACTTAGTCGATTCCTTTAGGAATTCCTCGAAAAATACAAAATCTCAGGCAATTCCACGATTTCAAAACTGAAACTATACCTATAGGCGTTTAGATTCTACCAGGGCTGAATCAAGTTTTTAGAGTTAGTTTTTATTTATTGCCTGAAAATACAGAAAAAATAGCAGAAACCTTCCTTGGAAACGCTAAACCGGAAGTTACACAACCGATTTCGTCGTTAACACCATGGTGGTGTGGTAGAGCGATCACCAGCCTTGGATAATCCTATAAAAGAGCGAGTTTAGAAATGGCGGACTATTGCAATTCTATCTCAAACACTATTTCAGCCCCGAGTGGTCCGCCATTAGACGTAGAAGTCACGGCTATTGGATCACAGCAGTTACGTGTTACATGGAGGGTATGTATGAACATGTGTTTAGTAATTAACTGATGAATGTTATTGAATTATTAGCTGTATATGAATTGATACGTTCTAAAGGCCATTGATACAAAAATCCGCACACGACATCTAAAGTGTTGACGCTTAGTAATTAACTGAACGAAGTTTTCAAATCATTAACTTTATCTGGCTTGATATTTTCCTCAAGGCATTGATCTAAAAACCTGCGACGTCTAAAGTGTTGACGTTTACGAACATGTGGTGATATGAATTTGATATATCTTTGTTTGAAGGTTATGATCGGGATTTAGAAGTGTAAAAAGAATAAATCGTTTTACCCAATGAACCCATTTCATTTTTAAGAGAAATTAAGATCTTAATCTGTAAGAGAGTCACTTTAATAACAGCAATGCTTACCACACAGCCACCATCACTGGGATATCGTAATTTGATCTGGCTGGGATCCTTAGTTGGCTAAAAAATATTTTATATTAGATATAATTTTATAAACAATGTCATTATATGTGAATGAGTGTATTCTACATCACTATTTACTTTTTTCTTCAAAGACAAGTATATGAGAAAAAAAACACGAAATGGCTGATTGAATAAATCAGTCAAAGGCTCATGAAAGGAGATTCACGCTATACCAAACTATTTTTTTTGGTAAACCTCTGGTCCGATTAAAATAGTTATCACCGAAAGACCTTTGAGTACAACTTATACGTGAATGCCAACGAGAGAAAACCCAGATTAGCTAGTTTGATAATTCAGATTGCCTGCGAGACAGGATAGTCACTTTAATAACAGTAACATTTATCGTACACAGCCACCAGCACTTGGTCACCGTAACGGGATCATTCTGGGATACTTCGTCGGATACAAGGAGACGCACTCCACCACCCAGCTCCGGTTCATCCCGAAGGATGTGGCGGAGGACGACGGACCGGAAGACATGGTATCCGTTCTGATTCCGAACCTGCAGAAGTTCACGGAGTACACGGTCAATGTGAAGTGCCATAACGGTATGGGAGTCGGACCCACGTCCCCAGACATTAAGGTGTCAACGTTAGAGGATGGTACGTGTTGGATATTTTTTTTTAATTATCTTTTTTCCTTTAACCTTTTCACTACCACACAACTTGTTACTCTCTCCTATACTAAAGAAAGATGTGGAAACAATGTGAAAATGACAGAATTTACCCCTGCATCGCCTATAACAGACGCTCAAACAACGTCACTTATACGAGATCAATTTTCACAGTACACTATATTCCAATCTTCTGTTCTATACTCTAACGTGTACCTCGTGCTTATATCCAACCATTTTACGCCGTTTACTAACGGCGGATACGGTATGTAAGGTGCTTAAAAACACCGGATATATCCGGCGCTATAGGTAGTGAAAAGTTCAACAGTTTTACATACCGTTTGCAGTACCTAGCCAGCCACCAGAAGGAGTCCAAGCGTTTGCTCTCAGTTCTCAGGCAATCAAGGTGATATGGGGTCCGCCGCCATTATTCACACTGCACGGTGTTCTACAGGGCTACAAAGTACTCTACAAACCTGTCAGAATGGACGAAGGTGAGTGATATATATAGTATTGAAAACTGATTTTCGTATACAGTCGAGTCCGTACTATACTGTTCTAACAAGCGTTATCCGAAACCATGCCTTATCTAAATTAGCGTCCCGTTTTAGGACCGTTTTACTAAACAGTTTACGCTTAAAATTTGCGTAAGTCCAAAGCAACAGGTCCTCTTATTTCAATATTGGGCGAAGCGATATTGCAAAGTAACACATTATTGGAATCGTCTCTCCGAGACGATTCCAATGACGTGTCACATTGTAATATTGTAATTTCATTGAAGATAATATCCATATTAACAGTTACGCGAATACTTAACTTGAGTTGTTTCGTAAAACGGTACCCAGGTCTCGTTGATGTCATGATGGTTGTTGCCTTTAGAAACTTTACTAATATGTCCATATTCTGGATTATTCGAAACCTTTCCTTTTCGAAACGATGAAGAGCTAGAAATATCCATCACAGATAATTCTGATAAAAGTTATGTAAAAAAAAAACATGTTCGAATTGCTTCTTTTGTCTCATTCTTTTCTTCCGAACACCAAAAACTAAATGACAAAATAAAAGATTGATTAGTAACATGCCGTTTTCATGACTTCATGCCTATGTTAAAATGTTGGATCCAGGCCAACTGCCAAGTAAATTGGCGGCTGGCCTGTGATCCAACCTGTTTGCAACTCTAAGTATCATTCCTTATCAACATTAAGGAGATAGCTAAGGATTTGGAAAGCAGACAACACGAAAATCAATTTTTAGATAATTAACCTGCATTCTAATGGTTAACGCACTGACTTTGATTAATCAAACAAGTATTTAATTGCAGATGAGACAGATGCTAGTCAAGTGAGATCAACAAACCTAGAAGTTACGATTGCTTCCCTGGAGAAGTATACAAACTACAGCATTCAGGTGCTGGCCTTCACCAGGCAAGGCGAAGGTGTCAGAAGCAACGCCATCTTTGTCCGTACTATGGAAGACGGTTAGTATTTTAGTACCATGGTATACTAAGACTTTATTTAAAAAAGGTTTAAACTTTATTTATACGGGGTTTAACATCCCGTCAACATTTTTCCAGCTTTGTTGCGATGCCCGATTCTTAAAAGCATACAATGATATAAATGACATAAAATGATTAAGAGGCTGGCACCAGACTATCTATATGATCTCTTGCCGTCCACTGTTGAAAAAACTCATCAGTATATAATATTCGCAGACCTAATAATTTCAAAACTATCGCATGTAGGACTAGCCTATATAAAGATTCATTCCTGCCTTTTATTATTAACGAATTGAATCTATTAGCTGAAGACATAAAAACATCGGATTCTTTATTAACTTCTAAATACCGTTTAAATGCTGATAAGCCAATTGCAAAAAAACTTTTTTTCATAGTGACAGAAAAATAGATATAATACACGCCAGATTACTCAACAAATGCAGCAGTCTCAATTAATTAGCATCTCTTCAGAAAAAAATGTTGCACCATCACCACTCTGTGACAGCGGCTAAGTCGAATCAAATGAGCACTTTTTCCTTGAATGCCCTAAGTAGAACTTTGCAAGAAATGTAAAGAACAATTTCTCCTTTTCCCACAATGTTTTCCAGAGCCGTCTGCGACAAACTAGTCTATTGTAGTTATTGTTTGGTAATGGTTTAAGGAGAAATTCCTATTGTATATATTCCAGTGCCTGGCCGACCGGGAGGGATCAAGGCTTTACCGATCAACAACAGCAGCGTACTGGTGTCATGGCAGAAACCGCACAACCCTAGTGGTGTTATTACTACATACAACATATACTTCAGCAATACGTCTGCGACCGCACAGGTACGAAGGGTCTGTGGTGTTAAATAATAAGAAATATATTTTCAGAATCTAAATCACATGCAGAAAAGGCCCAGACAGAATCGCCTAAAAGCCTACGACATCTATTCTGAGATTAAGAGATCACATTTTTAGGAATATATCTTAAGTCTGTTTATAAAGTGTAGAGAACAGTGGTCCAGGGGTAGAGTGTCGGCATAGGCTAATACAAAGAATTTATACAAAAAGAATTGGCAGACATAAAATTCCCAGCCGTTTTCACAGTAAAACATACATATCCTTCATAAATCCTTTATCACGATTAAAATTAACGATGCATTCAGCATTGGATTACTTTGTAATGAAAGGCTCTATCATTATTCAAAACATTCCACAGTAACAATAAAATAGATTTGATGCATACGGTCAACTCGAAACGGATGGATGGCTTTCAACTCTAACACTGGTATTATCAGCCAAATGGACAGTTATTTATATTGATCATAAAACAGGAATAGAGCGTGCCAGCAGAATGATTATGAAATAAGTCATCACAGATTCGTCATCCCATTCCATCCTTCTAAGTTTCACTTTCGGTTAGATGGATACCAAAAAATGGGCTTTCATGCATGAAATACCTCTGCAATACACATCCACCATCCAATCTCCTCACTCACATCCATCATGATAATTTTAATTTGACAAATTAGATGAACAAGTTAATTATCCTAACCTTAAGGTTGTTATAACATGAAAATATTTTATGTATATAATTATTATAAATGTGTAAATAATATTGAATACACGGATTGTCGAAGGACAATTCCAAAAGAATAAAACTGAAAAAGAAACAAGTCGTCAACTTTTATAACACCGCAGTCTGTTGTTAATCCGATCAAGTCTGTTGTGCTGAAACTTCTTCTATGTATTAAATCTCCAGGAAGTGAAGGTAGAGGTCGAACCGGATGACCTTAGTTACGTCCTGAGTGACCTTGAAGCGGACGTGTTCTACTGGGTCAGGGTCACGGCAAGTACCCGGATGGGCGAAGGGGAGAGCACTCAAATTGTCACAGTCATGCCTATCAACAAAGGTAGTGTTCAGTTGCTTCCCTTGTTTCTTGAAAGACATATAATGTTTTGCATGATTGTTTTTAAACATGTTCTTGCCACTTCCAAGTAAATGATTCATATCTTTCTAAATCTTATATACAAGCATACGCGTACACGTTAGCCCTTAGAATGCTGGGTAGTTTTCTAAGCAAAAGTTATTGTGTCGTTTGCTTTCCAAAGCCTTAAAGATCTGCTTAATTTCGACGGGGAAGGATGCTAAGAGTATCATCATGTCAGATCACAGACAAGCCGCCAATTTTCTTTGCTGCTGGCCTGGATCTAACATGTTTGTATAAGCATGAAGTCGGATTCTATACTATAAGCGTTAGTTACAAATTACCTCTTTCGCTGAATTTATCTTTAACAAATGCTCATTATATTTCAAAATAAACAGAGTGTGAATAACTGCATGGAATTCCTTGCACAGCTATACCGCCGATATCAGATTAGATGTATTTGCTTTGTAGTTCCTGCACGCATCACGAGCTTTTCCCAAGAGTTTGTTGCCTTCTGGAAAGATAACTTACTTTTGCCCTGTGGAACTGTTGGCGAGCCGGAACCTGACGTTGTTTGGATGACGAGGTTAGTAAAACGTATTCCCTTGTCAAGGAAAGGTAGTGAATAAAATACAGTTCTCTACAAATATAGATAAGATAAGAAATGTGTCTATTGTTGTGATTTGTGCATAAACAACATATATAAATAGATAGGTATATGAAAAGGGAAAAAGCACTCAGCCGAATGGGCCAATAAGTTACCTAAGTTTAACCAATCTAGCTTGATATCACCCGGGAGAGGAGAATACGTAGGCAATCACCTTTTGTTCGGGTTACCTCTTTTGATAACGAATAGTTCATTATTCATTGAATACGGAAACAGCCGAACGGTTTTCAGAAAGTTAATTGATCTTAAGTTAAATTAGTTGAACTATACTGCACATGCTGTTTAGTTTAGTTTAGTTTATTTACATAATTCCATTGTGCTAATATGCCCATTAGGTACATTGTTGACAATAAGTTCAATGAACGGAATACAAGATAATTTACAGAAATCAAAATTATGCCAACATGACGATCTACATTAAAAATAGATGTTAAAAAATTTAAATACATGCTCTTTTCAATGAAGAGTTGCGTGTAGTATACCATTGTCTATGGACCATTTGCACTCAACAACTTTTCGCAAATGATGTATGTGGACATCGGAATGATGTGGACTGCTTTCACCCTTAGAATGGTGGGTAACTAAACCCAGCATTCTAAGGATTAACTGTGATTAAATTTTGAAAAACAATTCCAGGCAAGGTCAAATTGATAACACAGACAGACGACGAATTCTCGAGAACGGTTCCCTGTTGTTGGAGTCTGTAGTCGGTAGTGACGCTGCTAACTATACATGCAGAGCCGAAAACCAATACGGTAGTGACGTCATTGCATATAGTGTCAGCGTTCAAGGTACGGACTCGTTTTGAAATGACGCAATATCGACGCTTATTCAGGGCTTTTTTCTCTGAATATAACAAGGGCCTATGAAATGTACCTACACAATTAAAATTTCTTTAAAAATCATGCAGTTTTCCAAAAAGAATCATAGTCAAATCAGCTTTTTGGTTTCCCAATCCAGCAATTTCATCGATGCTATTTCGCAAAATTAACAGGCCTAGAACTTTTTCCCAAATTAAGGGAAAAGGAGTCTGTTATTAGTTAGTCAAGTTAGTTAAGGTTTTGTCTGACACATATCCCATATGCTAGTGCCGTACCAACATTTTTACAGTTTTGTAACGGCTTTCCTTGAATCCACCAATACTAGCCTAGAGCACTGAATTGACTTACCAAAGGCCCCTCCCACTAAACCAGAATGCTGTGTCCATCACATTAACCACTGAGCCACCCAGGATCCAAATATTCTCTCATAACTACAAATGATATTCCGTACAACGTTTCAAAAAGGTTTCGGTAAATAAAGGAAATAGGTCATAAAATGGCCAAGTACGGTGACTTCTTAATCAATTGTTAATTGACCATTTGAAAGTATTTTTCGAGAGTTATTTCTTGTTCCATCACTTATTTGGAAAAAAACAACTGTAAAGTGTTAATTAAGTTTTCCTTGACATCATAGTAATCCCCAAACATAGTCATTAAGCAATGCAATGAATAGAAATAGATAAATGTCTTCTTGAATAGAAGTATGCATATATTTCATTTCTTAAAAAGGGAGCAGTTTTCTTATTTACTAAAATTTGTCAAAAATGAATTTAAAAAAAATTAAAATCGATAATGTGTTCAGGCGAAAAAGATTGCTTCTTAATTTTTTTTTTAAATTCTTTAAACTCTTTAGATGGATAGATTTATTTCAATATTGAACAACACGACACAAATCAAATAGATAATATAGTTGCATATCAGATATTTACAAAAGACATAAAATACATCGATTGAATGAAGGTTGTATCATTTTTGTTACGTATGCGTCCCTTTTTCCTTTTCATGTGCTGTTGGCAGTTGATACATCATCTAAAAGTAAGTTTTGTCAAACGATTAATCCCTCTAACAATTTGACCTTTTTGTTGTAAACCTAAACAGGTTATAATTGAACTATAACTAAATGCTGTTTATCTAGAAATATTCATAATACGTCACTTCACCGTATATTTAGTTGTATTCAAGTATTGTTCAACCTTTGGCACAGTGACTTCTATTTGAAGGGGCCTCTGTTGCCTTCAGGATAGAGTACAGAACTTGAAAATACATTACCCCTCTCCGTGTGGGTTCAAATCCCATTGACGGCATTTAGATTATAATGGGAGGTGGTCTTCAGACTGACTTACAGAATGGTGATGGTTCTACCACGCTTGACCAGCCCTTATGGGCAATTGAGTATTGGGTCTTCCTCGATCATTTATATAACAATATAACAGAAATAGTGTTGACGCAATGTAAAACCCCATATAAACAAATAAAGACTTTTATCTGAAAGCAAAAAGGAAAATAATACATGTATTACCATACTTTATAATCATCATATGGATAACAGCTTTAACCCTTTACCAAACGCCAAATTTTCGACTGTCCCAAATTGAAAGAGTTTGCAGACGACATTTCAGAATGTGATGAAATTGGAAAATAATCATCTGATAGGGCAGAAAACATTGTGGGGAAACTCCACAATGTTTTCAAGAGATGTCTGCAACAAAGTGGTTAAATGTCGTTATTGTTTTGTAATGGATTAATATACCTTGTTTCTATTTTAGCGCCTCCGAAGCCCCCTGTACTGTTTGTGGTAGCTGTGACGTCATCAACCATACAAGTTAATTGGCTGTCGGGAAGTAATGGTGGTAGTCCTATTCTAGGTGGGTGTAAAATGTATCTTCTTAAAGGCACATCAAAGGAGAGGAGTACAAATAAATTACTGAAAAAATATATTTAGTTCTTTTATTATGTTAATAAAAGTCACGAGAATTAGTTTAGGAATGCATTGAGACCCTATTTATAGACTCATTTAAAATAAGTTATTTTGTGCTTGAAATATAGTTGTCTCCAATTCAATCATGTTTATCAACAACCTGTTTGTTTACATATTCAAAATAACAAATTCTGATTGGCCAGTTAAAAAATGTGTGCATCAACTGTCAAGGTCAGAGGTGAAGAATCAGGAAATCTGAATTATAAAACTTGCTTATCTGGGTTATTTCTGGTTTACTTTCACATTTCAATTGTGCTGATGGTTTTTCCTGGTAATAACTATTTGAATCTGTCCAAAAGTTTACCAAATAATGTAGTTTGATAAAGCATTTATCTCCTTTAATGGGCCTTTAACCTATTACTTTAAACATATTTTATTGTCATAACAATTTACAAAAGAAACATGTTCATTTAATGAAATAAATGAATAATAAGGCAAAAGGGTTTGGCCACAAGTTCTACTAACTTAGATCCGGCCATCCTCTTGGCGGGTATTTACATATTGACATCATTAAGAATGTTTTCTCATGCACAACGTCTTAGTTTAATTTTCGATTCTAAACCTAAAGTTATACGACTTGCGGATTGCCGATGGTCCTACCCGGCTTGACCAGCCCCGATGAGCAGTTAAGAATGGGGTCCTCTTCTATCATAAAGAATCGGGCATACCAACATTACTGAAATAAAACTGACGTGATGTTAAAACCCATATACAAAAAGAGAACACCGAAAAGTGTCTTCAAAAGTGTAATCTGTCTTATACACATTGAGCTTCATTCAATCATTTACTAAATCATGAAGCAGATTGTTAAGTTCAAACGTATTCATTTTAAATTGATTGTAAAAGTTCTTACAACTTAGATCAATAACTCTCGATTCTGCTTCGAGGATCAATAACCAGTTCTCGCCAATATGTGGATTAATAAATGGTCGCAAGGCAGATCAAGCTACTAACAGAATTGGAATCCACGGGCCGTGTGTCCATAAGCAGACGCTCTACCCCTGGACAACTGTCCTACACTCATGAACCAATGCTTAAGTTTATAATAGTTTGATAATTAAAAATCACGCTTTCGCTCAGACAAAATGTACATTCAAAATGGAAAGTTTCTTGGATTTTATTTGGTTCCCGACGTGTTTCGGCTGACCTTGTTTTATCGCTAAAGATAACCAAACATTATCGTATTCACTCTTTTAAAAGCATCATGTGAACGTGCTACAGTCACACTTTAAAAATGGAATTTAAAGTACCTTTAAGATAATTATCAATTATTCTAGAACTTTCACAATTTATGTGAAAACGAGCGCAAGTATGTTTTTAAATGCCAATCAGCCAATCTTATCTATATTCCAGGGTTTCTGCTGAGGTATCGAAAAGAGCACGACACATGGCAGGAGGTTAATCTGGGATCCAAGAACCGAACATTTACCGACAACAACCTGCTGTGTGGAACTTCTTACAGGTTCTCCATAGCTGCCCTAAACAAACTTGGGGAAAGCGAGCTTAGCAAAATCGTGTCAACTAAGACTAACGGGTCAGGTAAGAAACTTCAATTTGGAGAATCATGTGATCAGATTTGAAAAGTTCCGACGTTAGACGAACCCTCGCTTCAGGTTTTAAACAGGTACATCTTCTTTGCTACTTACGTGTTTTTCATCAGATAACGTCGTTTATAGAGCCAGTTTGAAGCGGCTTCAGCGAGTATCAACATTTCTGCTCTGAATGGCCTAAAAACCGAGATAAGCTATGGAGTGTTTCGCGATTTACGGTTCAGGGTACCGTTTTACTTAACAGTTTACGCTTAAGATTTGCGTAAGTCTAAAACAACAATACCTCTTATTTCAATATTGGACGAAGCAATATTGCAAAGTGACACATCATTGGAATCGTCTCTCCGAGACGCTTCCAATGAAGTGCCACATTGCAACATTGTACTTTCATTGAAGATACTATCCATGTTTATCAATTATGACTTACGCAAACATTTTCCGTAAGTTGTTTAGTAAAACGGGCCCCTGGATCTCATAATCTAAGCCCCTTGTGATTGGCTCATGATTACCAAGGAGGTACATACATTATGCTTATTTAGTCCTAATTCTTCAGCTGGGCCAAAGCTCGAGAGTTGATTTATCAAAGATGAACATAAATATTTGTATGTTATTCAAAACGTTCATTCATCCCCCTGTTGGCGTATTACAGCACCAATAGCGCCCTCTAAGAACGACATCCTGCGTTCGACTAACGTCACGTCCATAGAACTCGATTTGCGAACCTGGCAGACGGACTTTTGCCCTATCCGGTTCTACTCCATAAAGTATACGATCCTTGGCGATGACAACAACTGGGTGGAAGTGGATAATAACATCAGCTGGAATACGGTAAGTAGTGGTTTAGCTTTTATGTGATTAGACTGGGAACCGGTCTCTAATCTATTTCAATTATATTCAATTCAATAGATTATTCAGTAAATTCAGGGGTCCGGCACATAAAACATAAACATTTGTCATGTTCAAAACGTATAACCATAGCATTGCAGTCTCAGCAAAACATATCTCCTCCATGTTATAAAATTTGTTGGTCGAATTAGGGTTTTATTTCTGTTTTATAAAACATAATGCATAAAACGGGTTAAAGTTATATAAACGTTTATATATATTTAAACACCTAGTATCAATACAATTTAGCAGTTCATGTGGAATCGGTATTGTGGGTTTCAATGTATCTGGTCGTCAACAAAGATAGACAAAAATAGCCTTAACATATATTAATATAATGCCATAGACTTGAACAATTACATAAAACAATCTAAATAGAGTACGGTAAGTAGTGGTTTAGCTTTTTTGTAATTAGACTGTGAACCGGTCTCTCATCTATCGAATGTAGAGACCAGTGTGGTACAAATCTACCAAGCAGAAAACTGGCTGGTAACGAAAGGAAGGTTAACAGCATACTGTTCTCAGAGGTGAACGTTTGCCGGTTGAAACCAACGGTTTGCCGTGACATGAAAATATTGGCAATATGATTTGAAATTGAAATTTTAACAAATACTTGATACAAATCAGCGGATAATTAAAGTCTGAAAAAGGGCTGTTCGCTTCAATGGAATTCGAGGCAAACAACAGTGTCCTTATGGTTGTTGTTGTATTTTGGAACATTGCATTCTAACCAATTGCATCTCTCAGAACTTATAGGCTGTCCGTTGTCTACCTTGTGGAACATAGTGGAGCCATTAAACAACAGGGAACCAGTTTATTCTGTGATGAATGTTTAGGCACCAAGTCAAACTTGGTGAGAAGGAGTCGAGTGTCATGCTACCTTGTCAAAAACTACAAAGGCAGACTGCCCATAATTCGCCATTTAGAAACTAATTCTTTCGTTGGACTACTTCGGTCGTTCCCGGTATACATCGGTCGGGGTCGGAACTCACCGTTGTTTAGCAAATAGCTCCGCCCTTGACCGATATAGAAATACCAGGGTTCTTGAAAAACTTAATTGATGATTCAATGTTTAGAAAGGCCATGTATTTTGCAGATAACTTGCTCAATTCACCAAAATATTAGAGTCGTTCATGTTTATTGCTTTATCCTTGTTTTCTTAAAAGCTCAGTTTTGGTCCATTTTATATACCAACCATGCTTTGATTACTTTGCTTCAGACGTTGTTTCCCGTCGAAGATCTCCACCCGGCCACACGCTATCGTATGATCATATCGGCGCACAGTCAGGCCGGGTCCACGGAATGTAACATTGTCTTCTCTACGCTCACATATTCTGGAGGTACAGCTACATCACTATATATTCTATTTATGTTTCGTATGTTTAACATAACACGAATGCATAACTTGACTAAGTATGCATATTCCACAAAAGAACAAGGGAACAAGACCTGCAAGAAGGGCAAACTCTGTATGAATGATATAAAAACTGAAACTGGCATGAGTTTGAAAGTGGGCATTTTATTTGAAATGCCTCGCAACTGTCGTAGTAATGTCATACCTAAGTTACCGCACCTATTTTAGAGTGTCACTGTAATTAAACAGTTTAAAGGTGAAAACTGCTTGCTTGAAATAAAAATTGCATTGTCCTTTCTGAAAAAAATACGCATTAGTGGAGAGCAGTGATTTTATTGGCTAAATAAATCACGTGATCTTCAAAGCCCCTTGAGTTTGGCTAAAGTTTACCCATGTGGTACATAGATTATTCAAATGTATTCCTTTCTTTGAAAAGAGGGCTACTCGCCCACGAGTTATGTTTTTTAAACACGAAGATAAATAATTTTATGTTCTTCATGAAATGTATTTTGTTTTGCTTGATATTTATTTTGACCACAGGTGTCCTGAGTTATCCTGGTATCAATAAGATATATTACACACTATTGAACCAAGGATAACTACAGATCCCTGGGATCTGATCATCATACCAGTATGCAGTTATATAAAAATAGTCAACTAGAAGAAGTCTCCTTTCCACTTGACTGAGTATGTCACCTTAAGTTGTTTAATTCGAATATGGAATCGTCACACAAAATATTTTCTAATCAATCATTCGTTTTAAACACTGTTTTTTTCTTAGTGTTTAACCTACATTTCCATAGAGCGCTCTTGATCTTGCACTGGTAAATCACGCCTCTCCGAAATGTAGGTTAAACACTATGTATTAGTTAGAAGCTAGATAGTGAAATTTATACGATAGAGAAACCCCAAGGAAGGAGCAATAGCGACTGACGGGGTTTCTATATCGTTTAGATTTCACTATCTAGACTCTAACTAATACTTATTGCTTTGCATATTGAAGTAAAACATTGCTTTTAAATTTACAGGAACGTTAGAGCCCATCTATGTCATGCACAAGAACGAGCAATATTTCTACGAAAAGTTCTACATCATGGTGCCGCTGTGTGGTGCCTTCCTTATTCTCGTTGCTCTGTCGGTCGGGCTGGCTCTGTTCTGTAGCAGGAGACGACAACTAATACAGTATAAAGGTACGTCATTATCACTAAACCTACAATTTATTTGCTTATGTTGTTTTTTTACATCGTGTAACCATTATTTATGTTATGTTGCGATGTCCGATACTTATTGATGGAGGAAGACGCCATACTCAATCGCCCATAAGGGCTGGTCATGTCGGATAGCGCCATCGGCACTCAGTGAGTCAATCGGATACAACCTCTCGTGAAAATTCACGGTCGATTGCGGAACATGTGTTTTCCTTTGTTCCACCTATTTTTGCCAATGATAGACACATTGTGTACCTCGCATGAGTTGGCCTTCAACTTTCCGGTTCTGTTGGTATATGATATCCCATGCTTTCTAACGGCATTACGTCTAACCATCAGCAGAAAAATCACAGTCGACAGGCAAGAATTGACCAAAGAACATCGCCTGTCTGTGGAAAAGTAAAAAAAAAAAAACCTGTTCCGCCATCGACGCGGCCATCTTGTTCGGACATAATTTCGTTAACATTGGTAACATAATTCCCCGCCTGTCTACTAGACATCAAGACGTAGGTAATAATTCGTCCAGCAATATTTTCCATCACTCAGAGAACAGTTCTTACATACGACAGAATATCATGGCGTAGACCTCGGATTGATTTATTTAACATGAATTATCGTCTAAATTTACCTCTTTTAAAAGTAATTATGTTCTCTTTTTGTCTAGCTCATTTTAAAATGAAAGAAAAAGGAAATTTTATTAGACTAAGTAAGTTTAGTTACCCACCTCTACCGTTTACAAACATATAACAAACCATACGTTCATTCATTGATTCGATTGATCAGAAAATAGATATAACATACGTGATTTTCCTGCCTGTTTACCATACATCAAGACGTAGGAAATCATTTGTCCCGCCATGAATTTCATTACTCAGAGAACAGTTCCAACATACGACGGGATATAACGGCGGAGACCTCGCTGATGAACGACCTTGACAAACGCATCAACTACGAGCTGGAGAGTCCGCAAGATGGCCGCTTCAATAGCCGAAATGTCAACTTGCTGATTTCACTCAACTCCGAGGAGAACCTTGTCGGTAACAATGGGGCATGGTGTTTCCATGACAGCAGCAAGACGACTAGTGACAACGCTTCCATCGGTCGGTCAGGAATAACGGACACTTGTAAGTTTTGTTTAAATATATATATGGCTTCTAATAAGAATGTTGCATATCTAAACACTGAATGGTAGCAACGTTTTTCAAACTTTGTCAAATTAAACATATTCATAAATGAATAGGTTTTTCCGTGAAAGTGTTTCCATTATAACCGCAATTAGGGGAGGTAATCAACTAAACTAAAAAAATATTTGAAGCCTATGGGACATTTAATCTCTCTGTCACGATGATAAACCTGTTTGGTTTTTGAGAAAAAAAAACATTCAAAAGAAAGGTGCATTACCTGATTCTGGTTTGGTTTTGATTTAAAAAAAAACATCCAAATTCTACCATAAAAAAAACAGGAGAAAATCATTTTAAGCTGTTTTCATGGAACGCAACTCATTAAAAGATGAGAAAAACAACAAGGGGGATTATAACATCAACTTATGCCATTCTATGATGTGTCAATATGGACAATGTATGTAAACTGCTTTATACTATATAGCTTTCATACTCAGTTTTTGTATTGAAACATTGAAAAATGTTTGATTATTAGGGGTCTTTTACTTTAAGTAATCGCATTTGGAATTTAGAAAATGATTTCTTTAAAACTGCACAACAACTATTCCGTTGCATGGTGCACACTCAGAATATCATTGTAAGCAAAATTGGATCGTTTTAAATTCTTTAAGGTGTATCTACAGTTAATAAACATGTATCATAAATAAAAAGCATGACAACGTTTTTGAGGTATACTGCTTAAAAACTGTGCATAGTCCCCGACGCTAACCATTGCACCACCACAGATCTCTTCTTACCCACACATACCCCAACAAAAGTATGCCTTGTAATAAACCAATTGTTTTCTGTATTAGATGAAGATGCTAACATCAATCCGTATGCCACGTTCAACGAACTCCGACTTGAGTTTAACGAGAACCCCACATACCACAAAGCTGATCCCAACTCGGACGACGATTCCGTGTGCCAGGAAAAGGCTGAGGCACAAAAAGCTGTGAGTATATTGTATCTTTATGAATATTGATCGCATTCGTCGTATCTTTTTGTCCTGAATTGATTTCCTTGTCGTATTGGAATTGAGTATAAATGTTGATAATAACTTTGAGCCAAAAGTGCTACATTGCATGAGAGGTATATTGACTCTAATAGTGCTGGAACCAACTTCATGCTTATGCAAACAGATTAGATCTAGGCCAGCCCCCAATTGAATTCGCAGCTGGCCTATGATCCAATCTGTTTGCTACTCTGTGTGTCTTTCCTCGTCAATTTTAAGCAGAGATTCAAGGTTTTGGAAAGCAGAGATACTAAAATCTTTTTTTTAGAAAATTATCAATCGTTCAAAGGGTTAAGTTCATTATGTAAGTAGCTTGAGTTCTAAGTCTATTGTGTCATGAGATAGGTTAATCTGTAAATATTGGACTTGAGGATAAATACTGTTTCGAACATTTTCTATGAGCAACATTATGTAAAGTGCTTTATTGCATGAGAGGTTTCTTAATCCATTAGTGTTGGAACCGTCTGAATGCTTATGCAAACAGATTGGATCAAGATCAGCCGGCAGGTAAATTGCTGACTGGTCTGTGATCTAACCTGTATGCTTCTCTGAGTACCTTTCCTCATTCAACTTAAGCAGACATTTAATGTTTTGGAAAGCAGACAACAAAGAAATTTGCTTCTTTTAGAACATTAACCAGCATTCTAAGGGTTATTAAACTTGTTCGCCCTGCTTTCGATGATACGATTATTTCCCCATTCAGATGCTGGTGCAGTTGGAAAAGACCGATGAACCAAAGTATGTTTCCAAGGGAACGAGTCCTGACAACACGGATCACCATAGTTACGATAACCAAGGTAACGAACGTCAAATATGTACATACAATAACGTATAGTAACTTACCGAGAAACAATGTTAAGCTTTTACTTTGAAATACATAGGAGAAAGTATTATGAATACGTTGGTCTTACGCGTACTTAATAACAATATGCCAATCGTGGACCACTTTACTTTAACTTTGTCCCGTGCGAAGAGAAGTTACAATTACACGAATCGGAATTGGTCATTTGCACATTACACACTCCTGGCTCCTGGCCAAAGACGATGCACCTGAATGTATTCCATGTGATACATCCTTTACCATCAAACGTATATATCTTGATTGTTTGGATTTGAGACTGTCAGGATTGAATTTATTCTTTCTTTCCTAAAAGGTATTGGAATCTACAATAAATTGTGATTCTATACTAATTTAAATCATTCATATATCAATATCATGAAAGCGTTATAAGTTATTTATTGAATACATACATTCATTACAAATAGTTTATTTACTATTAATAACAAAATTTCTATTTACTACCATTCGTTAAGTACAAATTGTTATTTATTTTTCTTAAAACAAATACATTTTAGCCTGTAAATAATTCAAATCCACATCATCATTATGCACGCTAAATGATATTAACTGTCGATATGCATTAAAAACACCATTCATATATTCAATTAACCATTCGTTCATTTAACATTGTGCTTATAACGTGTTACAGCGATGGTGCTAAGCCCGCGTAAGTATGCGAGCGCAGACCAAATACATGCCTTGTTTACAATGGCACCCCCGAGACCACAAAGTGCTTACAGCAAAAACCGAAGCCATGGTACTAGAAGCACTCCTAGCGACAAAGGTAGTTGTTTTGCTTGATTATTTTGACCAAAGATATAGATAACATGTGTCTGCTTTGGCATACCGCTTAAAAAGATTTACCAAATGAATAATCTGAAAGAATAATGCCTTCGGATGTTTTGCCTTACACACACGACACACTTTCAGCAAAAACCTTTTTCATTGTACTAGAAGCACTCCTTGTGACCAAGGTAGATGCTTCGCTTCTTTACTTTGACATACCGTCTGAAACGTTATCCAAGTGGATAATCGGTTTAATCTGTGATAATAATTCTTGGGAAAGTTTGCCGTTCACGCAAATGGTACATTTATTGAATCAGCAACTTTTGCCTCGAAGTTTTAAAAGAAAACCCTGGATGGGGATCATCCAAGCAAAGGCTTGGAAACAATGCCGTTTGTAGTTTCCCCTTTGAAATGCATTCCTGGTATTGGAATCAAGACAGCGATGACACCAGAGTGATTTGTTAAAATTTTAGAAAGAGTTTCAGATATACATGTAATGTATGCATGTATTGTGTCTTGTACTTACAGGCAGCCAGATATAATGTATGCATGTATTGTGTCTTGTACTTACAGGCAGCCAGATATAATGTATGCATGTATTGTGTCTTGTACTTACAGGCAGCCAGATATAATGTATGCATGTATTGGGTCTTGTACTTACAGGCAGCCAGATATAATGTATGCATGTATTGGGTCTTGTACTTACAGGCAGCCAGATATAATGTATGCATGTATTGGGTCTTGTACTTACAGGCAGTCAGATATAATGTATGCATGTATTGGGTCTTGTACTTACAGGCAGCCAGATATAATGTATGCATGTATTGGGTCTTGTACTTACAGGCAGCCAGATATAATGTATGCATGTATTGGGTCTTGTACTTACAGGCAGTCAGATATAATGTATGCATGTATTGGGTCTTGTACTTACAGGCAGTCAGATATAATGTATGCATGTATTGGGTCTTGTACTTACAGGCAGTCAGATATAATGTATGCATGTATTGGGTCTTGTACTTACAGGCAGCCAGATATAATGTATGCATGTATTGGGTCTTGTACTTACAGGCAGTCAGATATAATGTATGCATGTATTGGGTCTTGTACTTACAGGCAGTCAGATATAATGTATGCATGTATTGGGTCTTGTACTTACAGGCAGCCAGATATAATGTATGCATGTATTGGGTCTTGTACTTACAGGCAGCCAGATATAATGTATGCATGTATTGGGTCTTGTACTTACAGGCAGCCAGATATAATGTATGCATGTATTGGGTCTTGTACTTACAGGCAGCCAGATATAATGTATGCATGTATTGGGTCTTGTACTTACAGGCAGCCAGATATAATGTATGCATGTATTGGGTCTTGTACTTACAGGCAGTCAGATATAATGTATGCATGTATTGGGTCTTGTACTTACAGGCAGTCAGATATAATGTATGCATGTATTGGGTCTTGTACTTACAGGCAGTCAGATATAATGTATGCATGTATTGGGTCTTGTACTTACAGGCAGTCAGATATAATGTATGCATGTATTGGGTCTTGTACTTACAGGCAGCCAGATATAATGTATGCATGTATTGGGTCTTGTACTTACAGGCAGTCAGATATAATGTATGCATGTATTGGGTCTTGTACTTACAGGCAGCCAGATATAATGTATGCATGTATTGGGTCTTGTACTTACAGGCAGCCAGATATAATGTATGCATGTATTGGGTCTTGTACTTACAGGCAGCCAGATATAATGTATGCATGTATTGTGTCTTGTACTTACAGGCAGTCGGATATAATGTATGCATGTATTGGGTCTTGTACTTACAGGCAGCCAGATATAATGTATGCATGTATTGGGTCTTGTACTTACAGGCAGCCAGATATAATGTATGCATGTATTGGGTCTTGTACTTACAGGCAGTCAGATATAATGTATGCATGTATTGGGTCTTGTACTTACAGGCAGTCGGATATAATGTATGCATGTATTGGGTCTTGTACTTACAGGCAGTCAGATATAATGTATGCATGTATTGGGTCTTGTACTTACAGGCAGCCAGATATAATGTATGCATGTATTGGGTCTTGTACTTACAGGCAGTCAGATATAATGTATGCATGTATTGGGTCTTGTACTTACAGGCAGTCAGATATAATGTATGCATGTATTGGGTCTTGTACTTACAGGCAGTCAGATATAATGTATGCATGTATTGGGTCTTGTACTTACAGGCAGTCAGATATAATGTATGCATGTATTGGGTCTTGTACTTACAGGCAGTCAGATATAATGTATGCATGTATTGGGTCTTGTACTTACAGGCAGCCAGATATAATGTATGCATGTATTGGGTCTTGTACTTACAGGCAGCCAGATATAATGTATGCATGTATTGTGTCTTGTACTTACAGGCAGCCAACGTCACAGTCTAATATCAAGCGTCACTACGGTGTCAAGCTCAAGGGACGAGCTTCTGGAAGCGTTTGAGAATCTCAACAGAAACCCACCACCGCCTGTTGTTTATGAGACAGAAGCAGATTCCCTGTCGCAACCCACAGATAGCTCAACTGGTAAGTCATCAAATCTTTTCCTAAGAACGCTTATTGATTATCTTGGCATAGATATTCGTGCGTCTACTATTTAAAACCTTAAATATCTGCTTAATTTTGTCGAGGAATGAAACCCAGAGTAGCAAATAGGTAAGATCACAGGCAAGCCGACAATCTACTTTGTGCCTGGTCTTGATCTTACCTGTTTACACAAGTATGAAGTCAGTTCCAGAACTATAAGGGTTAAGAAACAGCTTTCCACCAGCGATCACTGTGGTAAGACGAAATAGAAGAACTGTTCTTAATTGGAAGGTTGCATGTTTTATAATCGAGCGGATAATGGTCTATTGAGCTTTCGTGCGATGTTTATGTTTCCATCGAGCGATACCACACCTGGGGAAAGTGGTGATTGGAATATCTGACCAGAGTTTCCAACCGTTACATTTAGCCATAATCTACTGTATACATTTTTCTAACTCGGTTATGTACTGCGTTGGATCAATACCATACTATATTATTGTTTCAAGTCATATTTGGTATTTGGTACAACATTTTAACGTATATCATCTCCTTGGAAGATTTCTTATATTTCATAATTAGGAATGTTCAGTTTACAAAAGATATTGTAGTCATAGTCATATCATTGTCTCTTTCTAAAAATAGATGGACAAGACTATTTAAGTGATGAATGAATTCTTTCGTGCGTAATACAGATATAGAAATAGATTCGTTCATTTTGAAGCAGCGACTTAGTTTCATTCTTTTTAGAATATAGAGGGAGAGTAAATATATTGTAACCTTTTTACTATTTCCTGCATTTGTCTCCGTTTGATGATGGTTAAGATATCAGTTTTTGATTATGACACCATTAATTCCTCTGTTTATAGGTACAGAGGCCGGGATATGTTTATTCACCCAGTCTCCTCCACAACCCGATGAACAGAGAGAGGCTTCGTGTGAGGTACCGCGATATGAAAGTACGTACTTCTATAAAAACATTAGTGTTAGTTTATAACATATTTATGTTTCTATGTTTAACATGAATGTTTAAACTTGATTAAGTGTGCATCTTCCACAAAGGAACAAAACCTGCAAGTAGGACAAACTCTGTATGGAGAATATAGAAACAGAAACTGGTACTAGTTTTAAAGTGGGCGTTTTAATTGAAATGCCATGGCTAAAGCTTACCCAGGAACCCTTGACCAGCCCTTATGGGCAGTTGAGTATGGGGTCTTCCTCCATCATTAAGAGTCGGGCATCGCTACATAACTGAAA
Organism: Cerastoderma edule; assembly: GCA_947846245.1. NCBI lineage: Eukaryota > Metazoa > Mollusca > Bivalvia > Cardiida > Cardiidae > Cerastoderma > Cerastoderma edule. The sequence goes on from OX401409.1 coordinate 4,567,227, forward strand.
TAATGTTGATGTGATGTAAAACCCATAAAAATAAAAATGAAATTACCCAAGAACATAATTATTTCAAATGTATTCCTTTCTCTGAAAAAAGCGGGCTAGTAACGCATAAGTTGGTTTTTAGACATTCAATTTATTTATTGAACATCAATCGGGAGACACTTTCTTATAATTGATGCATTTATTGATTTATTCGTTGTTCGAATCATTTCTTGCCATGCAGCAATTGAAGCTTTCCCATATTCGTTAGAAGCTCAAGATATTCTCTCCAAATCACGGTTGCTTTCCCAAATACAAACAATTCTAGAACTCTATGTAAGACAAAGCCCACTGTTTATTATTTGAGAAGGCTGTGGCTTTTTCCCCTATAATTTGGAAAAGGCCAAGGCCTGTTAATTTTTGTAAGTTGTGACGTTGAAATTGCTTTGCAATACCATCAATGTTGGGACATTCCATATTTATCTCCCAGCCTCCGAGGATTGCAATGCGTACAAGATAGAAGAACGGGATAGAGAACGTCATACAGGACACCAGCGCCATTGTTCCCATGGTGATCACGTGGGAGATGGGAGGGGAACCGGCCCTAGAAAAGCAAAACCCTGCTGTAGTAACCAGAAATCGCGGGACACAGTCAGTAGGGGAACCAGTATGAACAGGTATTTAGCATTTATTTATTTTTTCAGTTGTCATTGAAATTCCCGTTTTTTCAATATCATACATAGTGTTATCATTACGAATTTACAGAAAATATCTGTTTATACTATAATATGGATGAACTCGCATATGTTGCAATAAATGTTTCGAGAATTGCGCTAGGTATGCGATTTCTTCTTTTCTCTTAATATTTCTTCGATAATTGTTGCTTTAAACAATTTGTATTAAGAGAAATTATGTTGCGTTTTGAAGAGAATGATGGAATTAGAAAAGGTTAAAATTCATTAAGTAATTGAATAAAGAGTGTGGTCTTTATGTTCACTTATGTTGAGTTAAAGGTATCCATACCATGTTTAATATCCCTATCAATAGGGTAATTATTTGTCAGAATAGATTAAGTATTTCTCTCCTTTTAGTTTTTCTTTTTTCTCTCTTTTTATCTTTTCTTTGGGTGTGTGTGTGGGGGGGTCTTCATGGCATAGGGTCAGAGTACAGAACTTTGAATCACATGGGGTCCGTTTTACTAAACAACTTAAGGAGAATATTTCCGTAAGTCATAACGAATACATATGGATAGTATCTTCAACGAAAGTACGATATTGCAATGTTACACATCATTGGAAGCGTCTCGGAGAGACGGTTCCAATGATGTGTTACTTTGCATTATTGCTTAGCCCAATACTGAAATAAGAGGAATTGTTGTTTTAGGCTTACGCAAATTTTAAGCGTAAACTGTTTAGTAAAACGGTACCATGGTCCCTTTCCTTATTGGTTTAAATACCGGTGACGGCAATTGGTTTTTCATGAGAGGTAGTTACCCAACTAACCTACGGAATGCCAAGTCTTCTATCAGTATTGACTAGCCCTTATAGTCAGTTGACAATGGCGTCTTCCTCAATCAGTATGAACTAAGAATGGCAATATCACTATAATGCGAATAATAATCAAATAATTAGAAATACTACATGCTAAAACAGTTCTAGGTGAGAAGTAAGAATGAAAAGATCGCTTTGATCCTGTGAAAGATGCGATCTACCTCGTAGACATGTCGAAAAAACTACAAAAAAACTATACAAAACGACGGACCATCTTCGTTTTATTACAGTTTATATCATCAGAAAGGAATTAAATGTTGAGAACACCACTGGCACACACTGTTTTACACGAAACGTCCTTAAAATGTATTCAAGCGCTAAACAGAAACTGCAAAACTGGGTAAAATGAGTCATTAATTATGAAAGAATATGTTTAAACGATTTTAGGCTGACCTTGTTTTATCGCTTATTTATAAACAAAGTGCATTATATTCACTCTTTCAAAGCATAATTAGAACGTGTTAACGTATCAGCTCCTCTATAAAATGAAGCTTGAATTCCTTTTAAGTTAAAGGCTTATAAATGAGACTTTTGGTCAGATTCAAACAAAATCATCAGCATAACTTAAACGTGAAAGGCAACGAGAAAGAACCCGGATTAGCCAGTTTGACAATTATGATTGCTAGATTCTTCACCTATGAGCTTGTCATGTGATACACAAACTTTTTAACCCACCAATAAGAATATGTTATTTTGAATGTGCAAACAAACAGGTTGTTGATAAACACAATTGAATTAGAGACAACTCTATCTCAACCATAACATAACATACATGTAGAAGTCAATTTAATAGAATCTCAATGCTTTCGTGAATCAATTAGCCATCCTGCAATAATAAAGATTATTATTTAAAAATAGTCAAATTTATTGCCTCTAGAATTGACACTGACAGCCGATCGTATCTTCCATGTTTGGATCGTTTATGTTGAAGTGAATCTCACGTCAAGACGGTGTATTATCCGGGCTCTAGCAACGGTTACATCCGGTCACTTTTAATCCAGAATTTCAAACTAAACATCCAATTTTTGAAAGCATAATGAGAACGTGTTAACGTCTTAGTTCCTCTGTAAAGGGGAATTTTAAGTCCTTTTAAGTTACATATACTTGACAATTATCCTAAAACATTCACATTTTAGTGTGCATGAGAGCTAGTGTGGCTTACACTTTTTGGTTTCCATTGTAGTCGGTATGCTAACCGACCGAAGCCAACAGAGGAAGTGACGTACATGTTTAACGTGGACGACTCTCCGAGTCACACGCCGAGAAAACCCCAGTCCTTCGAGGAGAAACTCCTGTGTGCCAGGGAAGGCAGGGAAACATCAATCTGGAGGCGAGGTAAGATTACATTTTTATATTTATAAATTTCATAAAAAAATATCTTATGAATCACATATAAAGATGTATGTTCATGTTTATAAAAAAACTTCATGGGCAAGCTAGCAGCACTTTTTTCAGAGAGAGGAATACATTTGTAATAATTTATGTACCGCATTGGTCAGTTTAAGCCAATCATAAGGGGCTTTGTAGATCACATGATTTATTAAGCTAATGAGATCCTTGCCTTCCATTACTGGTTATTTTTCAGAACGAGCAAGGCCATTTTTATATTCCCCATACAAAGTTTTGTCATAATTAAAGAGCGTTTCTTTGTGAAACATGCAAAGATTATGGATTAACGTTCAACACAGAAATATAAAATAGAGTTAACCATCTTTTCAAGCACAATGACTAGGTAGTTCATAAGAAAAAATAGTACTAGGCTAATGCTCCAAAGTTTTTGTCAAATTCCAAAGAAACCACAATGTTTTCCGCCTTATCAGAAGATTATTCTTCAATTTCATCACGTTTTGCAATGTTTACAAACTCTTTCAATTTGGGACAGTCAAAAGTTTGGCATTTGGTAATGGGTTACCCACTGAAGATCATTATGAGGCCTTGGTTGTCAAAATATGGAGCACGTGCCGAAGACAGTAAGTAATATTTGAAGGAAACTATAAAGGATGGCCATTAAAAAGTTTCTTGTTACGCGATTTTGATTCGTCCTATACATTCATCATGCTATTTCATGTATATGTTAATATAGGTGGCAGAAGAACGCCCCACTCGCGCATGCGCTATGACACCAACATACAGACGCCTGGATCTGCAGACAACAAACCGCTGGTATCAAGTCAGGTAACTCTACCATTTCCATCATTTAAAGATGAGCCGCCAATACCATCACTAATAGCATGTCGACATATTTGACCATTCATTGCATTTGGTAACCACATAACAAAGGCTGTATACGTGTAAAACTGGAAATGAGGTACTGGAAATGAGGTAAATGTTGCGCTGTGAGCTATTTCATACCTCGAATCGATGGTGACGCACGTTCAGTTTTGCAATCACATCGTCTAAATTTACATGATTTTTGACATTTCGACTTTAACAACGTTGGTTCTGTGAAATCTAGGTCTGGGTGCGTTTCGTGGGTTGGGAATTGGTTACCTAAACGTACTATATAGCCATGATATATTGTCATTTGAGAAAGTTATTTTTTTATTATGAATTGATGATGTTTACATGTTTTGAAAAAACTATTGAAAGAGGATAGTGATGGTTGGAGAGGGGGACCAATATTCGCCCTCTACCTCTGTTTTAGAGTGGTATATTTGGTCCTCTAGTTACAATATTTTATTATTCTAGGTGATGTCAGTCCATGATGCCACTCCAGAAGAAGAGGAGACGGTCAGCCTTCTAGACAGGTAAGTCAATTGACAGTTACTTTTTTTTAATAAAGTGTAGTAGTTAAGCGTTATTAAAGCTACGCGTTAGATTTCTATATATTGTGATTACTTTGATCGAATGAAGCGAATGAAGTGGGTGACATTGATGCAGTGGTAGCGCGTCGGCCTCTTGTACCGAGGGCTTGGGTCCGATTCCCGTTAGGCGAGGTAAAAACTGCCGGTAATGCCGGTACTTATCACGAATCGGCGCGAGTATTGGTGTAGTAATCAGGAACCAGTCATCGAGGGCTTCCGTCACAATCGATGTAAAATAGATTCGTTTAAAGGCACATAAAAGAAGATAAGTAGAAATAAATTACTAAAAAAATATATGGAGTTCGTTTATTCTTTTCATAAAAGTCATGAGAATTAATTTACAAATGACGTGCGACGTGAGAAAACCCACCTTATGGTTTAACGCGCAATAATCGATAAATCGCTGTCAAAGTGACGTCATTTATTACGGCGTTATTTAAGTTTCACCGCTGTTTTCAAACGCGATCTATTGTTTGAACATTTAATCTTTAAACCCTCGGTAAAATGCCCAAGTCTCCGAAGGAACTGCAGTTAAGAGTAAAAATCATTCTTCATTCATTTACTAAAACATTTACTATGATCGGCCGACGCGTGACTACATGTAAAGTATGACAAATCGCCTGCAGATTATCAGTCAATTTTTCGAGGATTCAACTTTTAAAACTGTGATTGCAGCAAAACTGACTACCGCGTCGTTATGTCTGACAATTAGATTTACATACAACTGTTATTGGATTTCTTTATTCGCTTTCCCTTTTAACAATTAGATTCTATCATGATATCATGATATGTATAAATGTTATATATTTATACAGTCGTTTTAAAATTAAAGTTCCCCTTAGGTTTAACAGTCCTTGGATTTTTGGAATTAGAATCATTCTTATCAAACCACTCTGAAAGAAAACCAACCATATCAAAGGACTTGTTGGAGGATGATTTCAAAGAAAACGACAGCGGACACCCAGTTACAGATCCCGATCACGGAGCTTAAAAAAGGCGGGGCAAAAAGACAGAGAGGTGAAACAAACTTCCGTGAAAATGGAATAGTTGTCTGTGGTGAAACGTTACCACTATTCCACGACATATCCATTGATAACATGAAGAAGCTCCAAAGGCAAGAATGCCTGTGGAAATGCACCGGTCACAAAACAGCACAAAGATTAGAGCATTCCACATTTGACTTAAGTCAAAGCTTGAGCCTCTAACACTATGCTCGACCAACGGGATCGCTCTATCTTTTTTCCTTAGAAAGATCCAATTGTTTGGAGTCCGCATACATTTCCAGTCAAAGCAGGTCAATTCCCCTAATAGATGAGGATCAGACCATCGGGAAAGATGGCAACAAGACACACGGACCAGACACCGTTATCTCCTTGATACTGAGAATTATAAATGAGATTACAATGCATATTCAATCAATGTAGATAATTGTCGTGTCACGCCACATATCTAAGTACAGACAAAATCCGTTCCACAAGACGTGCGCTCTTTATGTAGTTCTCTTCTTTTTTGACTGACATTGTTTTAATAAGTTATTTCGCCATTTTTTATTCGTCTGTCACCCATAAACAGTTGCATGCTGCCTTCGATGAATAATGTCCTCCATCGGTTATGACATACAAAAAACATGGCTAGTTTTACTGAATACGGTGGCATGACTGGAATACTTTATTATAGTGATATATAGACAATAGATGGTTTGTGTCGTGAATTGGAAATGTTATCGGGCAAGGTGTAGGAATACTATCCGGTGGGGCAAAGGTCAATCGAACAATTATCTGAAGGCTATACCGATAACCATTTCTAGAAAAATACACAAATCATTTATTCTGTTTACCCTGATCGTGAATTTGATTCAAATCAAAAGTCAAAAAATGAAAAATTAAACATGAAAAAAGGAAAAAACAAAGCTGAAAATCTACATTAAGCGATAGGTAACATGTAGAGAATGGCGTCATATGTCATAACGTACCTATGACCTTATGATTCGTCACGCGGCTGCATGTTATATGGTAAGTGTCCAACATTACAATGTTATGTGGCATCCAGTTATCGGTCCGTTATTCGCATTGCTGACCTGATAAAATTGACGCTTGAACAAACGCGATTTCCATCATTAGTGACACCTTTATCAATTTGATAATGCATTTTTCAAAGTTGTATAATATAGGCTATTTTTTTTTTTCAATAAACAGCTTACACTGTATTTATTTTGGGGTGAAATAATAATTCGTCGTTGGCTACTTAATTTGGAGGATGGTGATAGGGTAGCCCAAAAAGGTAGTATATCAAATGGATGTTTCATGTAGGTCTCGGATTCACAACTCATTTTGACTGAAAAATATCTTCTTTTCCAATACGGAAAAACTTGTCTTCAATTATTGACTGAAGGACAATTACCGCAATATAACGCATGTATACTCCGCAATTAAACAAATATGCACACACATAAAAAATCAATTGAAATGATTGGCACATGCAGCTGTGTGTTTTATGCGTACACTAATGAAAGATAATGTCTTCAATAGAACTGGTCATACTAGGTAGGTGTTTAATTAACTTTGACTTAGCTCACATAACGTTAAAGTGTCGCCGCAACGACACCGAAACTAGAGCTCAGCTGGCATATGTGACAACAGATTGTTGGCACATTTATCTTTACATGTTTTGAAGGGTGTTCTTCGAAAAAGACTTATCGGCTATTAGCAAGGATCAGGAAATCTCCAAATCCCAATCGGTCCCAGATACGGCCTTCCCTCCAATACTTCTTCGCTACCCCCGAGGTGAAAAAACATATCTGTGTCCTTCATACTTTAAACCATACATTGTGCTTAGATTACATTATCAAATAAGCCTTGAATTTGACATCGCATAAAATACATTTTAAATATATTTCATTTTGTTTCTGAATTGTTTACTTTCAATAACTATTGTAGAAAAAGTCAATCAATTTCAAACATAAACAGGTTGATCTGTTTGATGTTTATCATCTTAAAAAACGATCTGAATCTTCAAGCCTGACATTTTATGATGAAAATTGTTCAATGTTAATAAAACGCGTTTCAATAAAAAAAAATACTCCCTGATTTCTTACAAACTACTATAAGCGATTAAAAATGGACCACATGTAGTTGAAATAATCGGTTCTCGTGAAATAAACGTGTCATTTGTACTTCTCAACAAGCGTGCCGATTAGTTTCCATAATCAAAACCCGAAATACACACTCAAGACATGGTTTTACACGGGAATAACAATTAACGGATTAATTTTGGGATAACAGAGAAACATGTACGCTTAAATGAAGATTTCCATATCTGTCTGTGATATCATGACCGATTTTTTGCCAATTGCAATCGGTCCGACACAACCGAAATCGGTCCAAAACCGGCAATTTCCTGATCCTTGGCCATTAGTGAAAAACATAACAATGCTGCCCTTTTCAAGTAGAGACCTGTTTATTTCGAAGGTTTGACTCAATAATAACGTAAGTCCATGTCAAAAGTGAATATTGCGTTTTGTTGACCGCTTGATCTGTACTGTTTGATTTCCTTTGATGTAAATATCATTCCACTGAATTGGATTTTTTAGTTACTTTGAATTAAATCTAAACATGATAGTTTTGTTTCCTAAGCTTTGGCACCAGGATGAACAAGAAAGATGTTTCCATATCAAGAAGAGCTCAGATATGGTAACTCGAAAATTCAAACGTCGATTTAGATTACGCCGTTAGCCAAAACGCTGACGTCGCGTCACTCGCGTGATATTTCTCTACTTACCTGACGTCTTTGAACGCTCATAGGAACCGTATTTTTTGACGCATTTACATGAGACTTATATCATTTTAACAAAGGAAAATCGAACTAAAATAATCGCTGAAAAAACGAAAATCGAAAATTTTGACCATAAGGTGGGTTTTCCCACGTCGCTCCCCAAATATATTGAGACCCTATTAAATAGAATCCTTTAACATAAGTTATTTTGTGATTGAAATATAGTAGTCTCCAATTCAATCATGTTTATCAACAACCTGTTTGTTTACATATTCATAATAAAGAACTATGATTGGTCGGTTCAAACATTTGTGTATCAACTGTCAAGGTCAGGGGTGAAGAATCACACAATTAAACTGGTTAATCTGGGTTAATTCTTGTTGGCTTTCATATTAAAGTTGTGATGATGGTTTTTTTGGGGGGTGATAACTATTTGAATCTGACCAAAAGTTTACCAATAAATATAGTTTGATATAGCATTACTCTCCTTTTATGTGCCTTTAAAGTAAGTGTAGAGGAAGTGATATTCAGTGTGACAGTAAAAGTATCGTTGCTTGAAAATATATAATATTAGAATTCGCACGACTTTGGTAAAATATCTATTCTAAACGACCTTGCTTAAATACTTCATGGCAGCCCTTTTGACTTCAGACCATCTACAGAAAAATGTTCAAGAATGCTCCTATTGTTCCTTCTCACATGACACTCATCCAGTATTATACTATAAGCACTTTTATGCACCATGTTTATGTATTATTTTCTTAAAAATAGATTTTTGAGTCACCTGCTTCCCAACACCTTAGATTTTGTTGGGGAAAGATTTTCAGAGTAGCAAACAGATTAGATCACAGGTCAGCCGCAAATTCTATTGGTGTAAACTGACGGCTGGCCTTGATTTTACTTGTTTGCAAAAGCATGAAGTCGGTTCCAGCACTATAAAGGGTAAACCAGCTATTTCCAATAGTATTTGAACATGATCCATGCAAATAACACATTTAAAACGTTTAAAAGCCAGAGCTCGATATATCAATAAAAATTCCTATTCAATGAATACCATCTTTTCTTCAGGTATTATCGCCCATTGCCAAGCAGAAGAAATATAGATGGCGCCATGATGCTAGACGATGACGACGATAAAGGATATACGGAAAACTTTACAGTTGTTTAGACCAGTCCTTTATTCAATCCTGTTGATTCTCGTTGTGTAAAACAGGTGTGCGTTTACCCTAACCTCTGTCATTTCGTTTGAAGGAGTGTGGGTAAACAATCTATAAATACAGACGTGACGTCATAAGTTAGCATTTGGACTTCATTGTGTTCGACAAATGCGCGTTTGCATTCATCTTTGAATTTTGCCTGAAGGATTGTGGGTAAAACAATCTATAAACAGAGACGTGACATCATAAGAATTGCACTTTGACCGCATTGTGTTCAGGTGCACATTTGCACAGATATTGTTTCCTACGAAGGAATTCCTGTACATGTTCTATCTACTAGCTTGATATTGATTCAGTTGCTAATTCAACAATAAAACATGTGTTGTAGTTATTACACGCGGCAATACTTTAAAAGACTATCGCTTTACGTATGTTTCTATTGTGATGCGTTGCGTAGATACACAAAAAGCCATATCGCGCTGTGATGCGTCGTGGTATAGGGGTCTGTCGTTTCTGATGTCGTAAATCGCAATCTGCCGTTTCTGATGACATAGAGCGCTGAACAGGATGTGGTGATTCTTGGCAATGAATGAACTTTCTTCTCGTTCTTCAAAACCACGTTGCAGACTGTTAGAACTGACCGCAATCCCATGCACAGAAACTTGTACTGTTGTGAAAAGTAATGCTATGTGTCGAAAATTACACATTTAACATGTATATGGCAACGTTTCCCATCGCTGTTTTACCCATCGCATCACGTGTAAAGTTTCAAAAAAGCCAACGATAAAAATAAAAGCTTATTTGTTTGGAAACAAAATAGTGGATTATACAGATATAAAGACAATTATTGTATCATTTACTAAGTTGAAACTGAATCAATTTAACGAAGACGTTTCCATACTGTTGCTCTTTAAATCCTGTTGATGTATCCTCAGATTTCAGGATATGTATGAATTAACGTACAGCATCGTTTTGGCATGGCTTCAGCCATTTGACTACATGTACTTATACAAGACTTCTGGTGTAACACATAGAATGAGACGAACTCTGCATATTTAAACCATACTTTTAGGAAAGGTAATTCGAAGACTCCTTACCTTATGATTAGATGCCTAGATCCAGAGACAGACGACATAGGTGTGTTACCGCTTCAACTTACGCGTCGAGTTTTCAGCATTGCGATGGCCATGTTGGTGCAAACTTTAAATTATGTTTATAATCATATTTTCATGAAGTGCTTGTATTTTAGTGGATACGTTAAAAACAGATGTGCTGTTGTGTGATTCGTTCTGCTGAGTGATTCATATACGTCTGTGTATTCGAAATTATGGACAATGAACTAATGAATGCATTCTTACTGCATTTCAATCCAAATGCTTGCGAGGATATTTAAGCTTACGTGCATATATGACTCTGGTTGGCTTCATGAAATGTACTTTTGTTCCTCTTAGCGGTGAATCCAGCAGTGTTCTGTTTTAGTTTGCTTTAGCATTATCTAGTCATTTGTTTGAGAACTGTTGCAGTCAACCAATCGTACGTGCAATCCTTTCAATGTTTTATTTGTGTAACTTATTTAACTTATACATTCACCAACAAAACCAATGGATTCGAACTGCATTCTACAGACGGCTTTGGCTTTCAAGTGGGGGCAAAGACCTATTACTGAGACTAGCATTTTATATAATGTATTTATGGCTGTATTGAAGCGGACGGCCAAAGATTATTTCCCACAATTATTCCAAATATTCGTCAATGACTGTTTCAGAAATGCATTGTTGTTGTTGGTTTCTTTTTTTCTTTTGTTTTTGAAGAGGCTGTGGTTTCTTTTATCATGTTGTGCAATATTTTTGCGGAACATACTGAGCTGTTTGTTACGATAAGCCTTCGACCATACGATCGACGTATACTTGCCGCTTTAAGCAGGCATTTATGCAACCTACTTTCAGCAATTCGATGTTTAAAGCCATTATTTGATTAATTTAGCTGCGGTTTCAGCAAATGACTTAAAAACCACTTTGACAAAGAGATACATCTTTCTTGACGACCAATTTATCATTTTGTCACATTGGTTTTCAGCTCTAATAATGATCAATAACATTATTTAAACTTTGTACTTGTCATCTTCAGTTACTGTTGCCTTTAATTGGATCAACCTTAGGAAACTATACGAAGGAATAAATCGAGGGTGCTGTGCGAGCCTATAGTAAGTCCTTCACATTTATGAAGGATTTTATAAGCTTGCATTGAACCAGATATAGTTTCTGTTAATACAATCAACAAAACAATAGTCGAAGGTTTTTTTTATTTGTTATTATTTATTCCTATTTATTCACGGTGTCTTTATTTTGAAGTATAGTTCCAAGCAAACGTGGTTGTAGATGCGTTAACCTTGAGTATATACATTCTTATACAATATCTAGTCTCGTTATGTCTTATACAGAGGAACATTTCTTCCCTCGAACTTCCCAGTGTCGAAGGTCTTTTCACGTCGAATTAACTACGAATTATAGTGTTCGTTTTATATGTTTATGTAAGTTACCATTACTTCTGTATCGATATTCTCTTTCTCAAAATCCAAACTAATCCAGTAAAGCGATACGTCATGACAAAATTATTTAAGTTTACCGATGTTAAGTTATATGTGTTCAATATATATCATATACATGTATATTATATACATACATGTTAATAGTTTCCTTAATTATTATTTAGTCTATGAATGTTGTTCAATGCTATAAACCAAATGGTTGGTTTAATGCTTTTATTTTTTAGTTTGATGTATACAATTTAAGATCAACTAATGTATGTGTATTTGAATATTTCCAGAACGTTTAGGATATAAACCTTTGTGTACAAACATTTGTTTGCTCAAATGTCGAAGTGTGAAGCAGAATATATGACTTTGTTTGTGTCACATATTCTGATCGAGTCGTAGACATGTTTTGACCTTTGTATGTTTGTCTTTTCAATGATGCGTTTTGTTTTAACTGCTGTTTGTATTTAACGATGGTTATTTCTATCCGAAAAGTGTAAGAGCTGTTGATATGCACACATCTTTAAGGTAGAAAACACATAACCCGCCATTTTGAATCTCATTCTCTCGTCGATATACTTCGGTCGTTCTCGGTTTATATCGATTCGGGCTGGAACTCTTCGTATTAAACCGAATGGCTCTTGCCCCAATCGATGTTTACCGAAAACGACCGAAGTACTCCGACGAAAGAATGTATTTTAAAATGTCGAATTATGGATATTCTACCTCAAGGCTTTGCTTTTCAAGCTACGTCGATCAGTTGGAATTTGAACTGTACCTTTATTCTTTGTGTGCCGAATGGTTTTGTACAAAGGTTAAATGTGCTCAAAAAGAAAATATCCCGTACGTATTCAGAGGTTAACATTGAAGTAAATTCAACCAAATTCGTTTCGAATTGGACAAAATTCCGTCATTATTCTATATCAGCATATCAGAATCAGGAATCATTGAATCATCTGATTACAAAGAAAACTATGACAAATTTAGCTACAGGTCATGTGACACTTTCTTAATATTTATTTTAGAGGTACACAATAATTTTACAACCCTTTGACACTGGTCAATACGATAAATGCTTGGAGATTAGTTCAACACAAAATATATGAGCATATTTCACTTACAAAAAAAGTGTATCAAACATATTTTTGAAATCGTGAATATGATCCATATGCTATACTGTACAAGTTGAAAAATCCTCGAAAACATTGTTAACGTTCTAAAAAGAATTTAAAAGGATAGATGATTATTAATTAACGAAACGTTTCCAATCCTTCTGACATTGGGCGTGTGCTTTTTAGCTGGTTCTCTCATACCTTTGTAAAGAACTCTTCGGCACGGATTTATGTTTTTTCTCTATGGCAGCAAAACTTTAACTTTGTCCATCTGAGACATTCCAAAAACATCACATCTGAGTTTAGCAGAAGTAACTCACTTTGCAATTAAAGGCAGCATTAAAAATAACTCCATTTGCTATCATTGTATCTATCTATATGACTATTTCTGCAGCCTTACATTTTCCATCATTCCATTTTTTGCCTAGAATGTCAAGTTCGCATTATTTCATACAAAACGTTTGCTCCATTAACCCTCTACGAAACAATAACGGCATTTCACCAGTTTGTTGCAGACCACACTATAAAACTTAAAAAGGAGTAATTAGAGTCCCACTGAGATCTCTGGTTTCTTGGCAGTGGCCTTTGGTACGTCACTTTAAATAGAGTCCTAGCTTAGTACTGGTGTATCCAGGAAAGCCGTTACACAACTGAAACATTGTTGGTACGGCAGTGGCAGAGGGGACCCATATTGGACCTGGGTTAGAAACCTTAACTAAACTAAACCGAAATTGATTCCCTTTAGAAGATGGAGCAAATGTTTTGGTAAAGCTATCCACCAATTTCTGATGGAAGGTTTAACATACGTTCACTTAAATCATTTCATAAGTTGTTTTTCCTTTTTTGTGTTGTACTCCATGTTCGCGTACGTTTATCTAGGCATGTGGTCATAGTACGTCATTATGAATAAATGCGTTTTACTCCTTTTGATAGAATGCTGATTTCTAAACAGTGTTGGATAATTCAAAGTGGTTGTCAGCTAGGTAGTAAAGATTCGTAGGGTAAAACTACAATAGTTTTAGCTATTCATTCTATAACACTTTCACATCACTAGCAGCTCAATGCACACTGCGACAGCGGTCGTCAAAAGAATATAAGTCAGGAAAATGCATTTTTGTTTAGTCAATTTAAGAATCCTAAACATGTATTTTGCCTTTTCTTTTGTATTGTACACATTTTAATTATGTTTTAGTGGACCTAGTTTGTCAAATGCACAATATTAAATCTTTCACGTTATGTTATACAATCTAAAACTATTTAAATGACATCGTTAGTGTACAAACAACGATGATATATAGATGAAAAGAATGATTTATATTAGCCATAAACTCTTTTCTTATTGACTACAATGTTTTATAACACATATTTTTACTGAATTGGATACATTGTGGTTTCTTGCCTGAATGTGGTGGTTACTTAAAATCTTGTACTGATTTGAAACTATTAACAAGTATGGGATCCGCCAAGAGGAGGCTAAACGTTAAGGCTCTTTTGAAATGAAACACACGTTAAAGTATTATAAAGCAGTATTATACTTATGTCTTACATTTGTAGTTTGTAACATGCTTTTAACACTTGTCTGTTTTAATGGTTGTTTCTTTGATCTTGTGAAATGTGCCAATATCCATTCTTGATCCATGTGAAGATTTTTAACTAAGTGTTCCTGATTCCAAGAGACAACGCGTATCCGCAAAAAATAAGTAAGTTTAAACTTTATTAAAAAGAAGCACGTCGAAAGGAGAGATAAACAAAATAGTTAAGAAATGTGTTTCCATTGTTTCTGTTATATATTTTTAAAAGTATTAAATTAAGAAAAATCTGACATTTGGAAGTATTTTAGCACTATTTAGCGGATTGCGTTAAGGATGTTTAATTTATGGGCAAGTGCAATAAATGTATTAAACATTTTAAGTGATTTTGTTTAAACAATAACGTAGTGTTAAACAATAGCAGCATGTTTATTTCTGGAAGTACTATTTCCTTTTGCTTCCTAGATACGTCTATGACATTCTGGAAAGATCAGATGAAGATCTTGAAAATGGTTGTTCAAGAAACTTTAACCTACATTTTCGAAAGGTCTGGATTCAACAAAGATCGGCAACCAAATAGTGGGGACTACAAATTCAAAGTCAATGCGATTGAAAAAGAATGTTGATGAAAAACCTGTATAGAATGTTATGTACATGTAGTAGAGTCATGCATCATCGAGTATTTTGCTTTGAAATTGTCAAAATAGTTTTGATTGATTTAACATTTGTCGTTTTGTTAACGACATGTTTTTATTTTACGCAATGGACAAAAAGAAATATTTGCTTTGCTTTGAACTGCCTGATTTGACCGGGGCTTTTCTTAATTTCAAAAAGCAGTAAACAAATAATAAATCACCAGTCATGTTTTACGCTTAGCTTAGTTTTCATAGATCCATTAATAATCGGATAACATATATCGGCGGCTGGCCTTGATTCAACCAGTTTGCATTAACATGAATTCGGATCCATTACAATATGGCCAAGACATTATCAATCTATATATGTATTCACCGTTTTCTCAAATTGTATATTTGTTGAGTTAGAAAGAATGAAAGTGTGTTTGAGCCTGTGATAATGTTATACGTGTGTGCGTGTGTAAATGTTAATGAATGTTAAATCGGTTTTCTAAACTTTAAGAGATTCCAGTATAAAATCCATTCCCTTTCATGCTAGTGTATGTATGAATAATGTACTTGTTGTGATACTGCTTCCAGTGATTCATCGCAGCTGTTCCGTGTTTCTCCATTATTTAAATCAGAACGTGATTTACTTTGGTTTTAACACAACGGCTCAAAACATTCTGGAATAAGAAATAACTCTGCTTTGACACTACCGTTTGCCGTATTTCTTCGGCAAATTTCGGCAAGCCAACATCTGTCTATAACTCTTCGGCAGGACGAAATACCGTGACCAGCCCTGCGTTCAATAAGGAGAAACGTTTTCGGTGAACAATTTATCTCACGGAAATCTGTATTGCACGAGAAAACTGTTCGCTTACGCTCGCTTTCTTAAGGAAGATAAATCAAATCCGACAAAGGGAAATCACCGTGAGAAATTTGGAAATTGGTTACGACTATGTATCTGTGCGAACATGGTCAGGATATTGTCATAATATTCCTTTTGTGGATATGGCAAGTTATGCCTCATATTCCTCATGACGTAGTTTAAAATTAAAACAACCGTAAAACGTTCATTTCAATTTTATTATGAACCAACCTTTATTCATTACACAATCAATAAAAACATTTTAACAAGGAGTGAAATAATCCAAAGTCTATCATTTGTTCGCCTGTTTGTAATTCGCAAGTCAAGCCCCCCCCCCCGCTCGCGAAGATAATGTCGTAAAAATGTACGGATTTACGGTAATTAGCAAATAATTTGCAAACGTTTTCCGGTTTTCCGTATTGAACGCAAGGCTTTCAACATTACTCAAAGGAGTTCCGATAGTAACTAACGACATTACGATATCAGCTTTACTTGTTTCTTAAGATCAACGCGCTGGTTTTTATCTATCAGGTTATATTCATGTTTCGCCAAGGAGATATGTTCAAGAAAATTGAAAAACGACCGTCTT
The DNA here is from genome assembly GCA_947846245.1 of Cerastoderma edule. NCBI lineage: Eukaryota > Metazoa > Mollusca > Bivalvia > Cardiida > Cardiidae > Cerastoderma > Cerastoderma edule. The sequence continues at coordinate 4,583,733 of OX401409.1, forward strand.
GCGCAATACCTTTTTAAAAGGCGCAATCTTTTACCCCATCTCTGTTGTTCTCCCTCGTAACCTCGCGAGAGTGTAAAGCAGGGCTCGATCGATCGCGCCTGCGCACTGGCTGTTTGTGTGAACCTAAATTGAAATTGGAATTATTCGGATATTGTCCATTAGTTGAGAAAAACACCTCGGGTACAAATGTAGGGTTACAATATTTCTGATAAATCGTCCCCAACTAATAATACATTTCATTAGTTTCAAAATGGCGGATCATGGGTATTTTAACCTTTCGTATGGTTATAAAACGGGTTGGCTCGCCATCATATTTCTTTTCTCTTTGCAAATATCAGTTTTAATCAGCAAATACGTGGCGTGCTTCTCTAAATGTTGGCGCGATATGAAGCTTAAAGTGTCGCTCAAGATCAGCCTCTGCAATATTGCAGAGGGTGATCTTGAGCGACATTTGACGCTTTTAAATGATACTTACCCCATTTTCTGCTCGATGTGAAGCGCAGAGTGTCGCCACAAATCGGCCTCTGTAATATTGTAGTGGCGAATCTTGAGCGACTTTTGACGCCTTTAAATGATATGAACACCGTTTTCTGCTCGATGTGACGTAGGGAAGATGCCCTTCACAAGTTTCACAAGTTCCTATACGAGTAACATGTACAAAATATTTTTTTCTTCATTTCAGTTTCTTTGTATAGTGACTGTTTTAACTCGTATTAGAGAAAAATGACCCACCTTTGATGTCTGTGTATATTGTCATCTTGAATCGGACAATTTTCTACGAATTGGTTGATTTGGAGCCATTTGTTTATGTTTTGTATTCAACAATAATACCCGCAACCAACTGTGTAGCTTGCAATAGTCAATCTGAGGTTGCAATCTTTGTCTAAACCATTGAATCAAAGCGGGGGCTTATCACCCTTTGTACGTAAGGAATTTCTCATCTTATTTTTATTTATATAGTACAACGATTTCGTCTATTACAACACATTACAAAAGCAAAATAAATATGTAATACATCAAAGATGTTGCCCTTCTTTTGCTTTTGATGTGGACACATAAAAAAATTCTATAAAAATAAATAATGAGTTGAATTTACGTGACTATTTTTACTTTCCATGTGGACGTATCACAAAATCCCATGAAAGACAATGAGTTGAATATGCTTGTTCACAACTTACCCATTAGAAGGGATTTTTATGACCGGTTCAAGTTGACACTCTACGCAGTTGTTGGACTTGGTGGTTGTTTTGTAATTGTGTGTGAGTTTGTAATGTACCTTTCGTTAATTTGTGGTATGAGTAAGTCTTAGTTTTTGTAAACGCTTTCTCAATTGTCAGTGCAGATCAGGTCCGGTCTATACAATACACTACGGCACAATACAACTGTTTTATTTGCAATATCTTACAAAGTATTTGTCTATCACCAAACGGAATCGATTTATGTACGATTTCTTCCTTATACTAACCCTTGAATACTAAATGATACGTTTACTTTGCTGAATTTGCCAGTGAGCACCAGTGTAACGAAAGGATAAACGCTATTAAAGAACCATATATCATTGTGCAATAGTTTTTTCTACCAAAGATAAGGATCAATCGTATTTGTGTTTTGTTTTCTATGCTAGCATTGTGATCAGATAGTTTGATCTCAATTCTGATCAGTCACACCTTTTCATATAAATGAATGTGTTAGATAGAGCATTTAATTTTGGTTAGTCGCACCTTTCCCTATCGTGGAATGCGTTAGATGGAAAACAAGATTTCCCCACAGAGATCAGACTGCGAAAAGTCATATATCTGATCTGCACTGTTTAGTCTAACCTATTACCAAACAATAACGACATTTTACCAGTTTATTGCAGACGACTCTGGAATACCTTGTAGAAAAAGGCGAAATTGTTCATAACGAACAATTTCTCCTTTTCCCGCAATGTTTTCTGCTTGTACCTGATTATTTGTCAATCTTATCTAATTTTGAAATGTCGTCTGCAAACTATTCAAATTTGGGACAGTCGAAATTAGGCGTTTTTTAAATGGTAAAGACAAGCGTACTTTGAGTATTTCATCGATATTATTTCGATATTATCATTGAGTGAATGAGTCAAGTCTATGTTTCTTGCTGATTTTTAATGTATATATTAAACAAATGATATTTGATTGCTGTACAATTTTGTAAATAAACGTATTCGTGAAGTTACCATGCTTATATACCGAGTATCCTGTCTTGCTGTTTTGCATAGGTCATCTGTCCATCTGTCCAGTCTATGTATAACAAAGTCTTAAAGAGACTAACTCACAGAGTGGGATTTCTGAGTAACACATGTTAAAAGCAAATGATTAAGACAAATCTCGTCACTAAATAAGATACCGTTTTCAATATCTTCATTTATCCCTTTTATTTCTTTTTCTTATTAATTTTACATATATCTACATTTATTCCTGAACAAAATGCCAAATTTTCGACTGTCCCAAATTGAAAGAGTTTGCAGACGACATTTCAAAATGGGATAAAATTGACAAAAGATCTTCCGATAGGGCAGAAGACATGGATGGGAAACAGAGCCGTTGTTAAAGGGCGTTTGGTACAGGGTTGATCAACACATCAGTTCCTATTAGGAACTTCCTATGGCTTCGTGAACACGTACATAAAACCATCATGACCGTTGCGATAAAAAGGCATGTATACAGTACGAACGTCAGCCAGTTTACCCCTCTTCTTCAGGTCTGTGCTGACTGTAACAAGACCCTCGTTCTCTTTTAGATTCCGCACAGTAACGAAGATACGACCACCTGCAACATTATACAAAAAACATCCGTGTTAAATGCGTTAACACAAGAAACCATCAGGATTCCAAAATAAAAACAAAATCAGAATTAGAGAACTGGACTGATTAAGACACACCTAAAATAATTATGTGACCAGTACTAAGCTAGAGGGCTGTAATGTTTAAGACACATCCAAGAGATTAATGTAGCCAGTAACAACCTAAAGCTCACAACTATTTGAGAAACGTCAAAAGGACTTATATAACAATTACTAAGTCAGAGCTCTAGATTGTTTTAAACACACACATAAGACTAACCTAACCAGTACTAAGTTAGAGCTCTAGATTGTTTAAACACATCCAAAAGACTTACCTAACCAGTACTAAGTTAGAACTCTAGATTATTTTAAGCACATCCAAAAGACTTACCTAACCAGTACTAAGTTAGAGCCCTTGATTGTTTAAACACTCCCAAAAGACTTACCTAACCAGTACTAAGTTAGAGCTCCAGATTGTTTAATCACATCCAAAAGACTTACCTAACCAGTAATCAGTTAGAGCTCTAGCTTGGTTTAAACACATCCAAAAGACTTACCTAGCCAGTACTAAGTTAGAGCTCTAGACTGTTAAAACACATCCAAAAGACTTACCTGACCGGTACTAAGTTAGAGCTCTAGATTGTTTAAACACATCCAAAAGACTTACCTTACCAGTACTAAGTTAGAGCTCTTGATTGTTTAAACACTTCCAAAAGACTTACCTAACCAGTACTAAGTTAGAGCTCTAGATTGTTTTAAACACATCCAAAAGACTTACCTAACCAGTACTAAGTTAGAGCTCTAAACTGTTTAAACACACCCAAAAGACTTACCTACCCAGTAATAAGTTAGAACTCTAGATTGTTTTATACACATCCAAAAGACTTACCTAACCAGTACTAAGTTAGAGCTCCAGATTGTTTTAAACACATCCAAAAGACTTACCTAACCAGTACTATGTTAGAGCTCTAGATTGTTATAAACACATCAAAAAGACTTACCTACCCAGTACTAAGTTAGAGCTCTAGATTGTTTAAACACATCAAAAAGACTAACCTAACCAGTACTAAGTTAGAGCTCTAGATTGTTTAAACACATCAAAAAGACTTACTTAACCAGTACTAAGTTAGAGCTCTAGCTTGGTTCAAAAACATCCAAAAGACTTACCTAACCAGTACTAAGTTAGAGCTCTAGACTGTTTAAAACACATCCAAAAGACTTACCTAACCAGTACTAAGTTAGAGCTCTAGATTGTTTAAAACACCTCCAAAAGACTTACCTAACCAGTACTAAGTAAGAGCTCTAGATTGCTTTAAACACATCCAAAAGACTTACCTACCCAGTACTAAGTTAGAGCTATAGATTGATTTAAACATATCCAAAAGACTTACCTAACCAGTACTAAGTTAGAGCTCTAGACTGTTTAAAACACATCCAAAAGACATACCTAACCAGTACTAAGTAAGAGCTCTAGATTGTTTAAACACATCCCAAAGACTTACCTAACCAGTACTAAGTAAGAGCTCTAGATTGTTTAAACCACATCCAAAAGACTTACCTACCCAGTACTAAGTTAGAGCTCTAGATTGTTATAAACACATCCAAAAGACTTACCTAACCAGTACTAAGTTAGAGCTCTAGATTGTTTAAACGCATCCAAAAGACTAACCTACCCAGTACTAAGTTAGAGCTCTAGATTGTTATAAACACATCCAAACGACTTACCTAACCAGTACTAAGTTAGAGCTCTTGATTGTTTTAAACACATCCAAAAGACTTACCTAACCAGTACTAAGTTAGAGCTATAGATTGTTTAAACGCATCCAAAAGACTAACCTACCCAGTACTAAGTTAGAGCTCTAGATTGTTATAAACACATCCAAACGACTTACCTAACCAGTACTAAGTTAGAGCTCTTGATTGTTTTAAACACATCCAAAAGACTTACCTAACCAGTACTAAGTTAGAGCTCTAGATTGTTTAAACGCATCCAAAAGACTAACCTACCCAGTACTAAGTTAGAGCTCTAGATTGTTATAAACACATCCAAACGACTTACCTAACCAGTACTAAGTTAGAGCTCTTGATTGTTTTAAACACATCCAAAAGACTTACCTAACCAGTACTAAGTTAGAGCTCTAGATTGTTTAAACGCATCCAAAAGACTTACCTACCCAGTACTAAATTAGAGCTCTAGATTGTTTAAACACATCAAAAAGACTTACCTACCCAGTACTAAGTTAGAGCTCCAGATTGTTATAAACACATCCAAAAGGCTTACCTAACCAGTACTAAGTTAGAGCTCTAGATTGTTTAAACGCATCCAAAAGACTTACCTAACCAGTAATAAGTTAGAACTCTAGATTGTTTAAACACATCCAAAAGACTTACCTAACCAGAACTAAGTTAGAGCTCTAGATTGTTTAAACACATCCAAAAGACTTACCTAACCAGTACTAAGTAAGAGCTCTAGATTGTTTAAACACATCCAAAAGACTTACCTACCCGGTACTAAGTTAGAGCTTTAGATTGTTATAAACACATCCAAAATACTTACCTAACCAGTACTAAGTTAGAGCTCTAGATTGTTTAAACGCATCCAAAAGACTTACCTAACCAGTACTATGTTAGAGCTCTAGATTGGTTTAAACAAACCCAAAAGACTAAGTTAGAGCTCTAGGTTGTCTTAAACACATCCAAAAAACTTACCTAACCATTACTAAGTAAGAGCTCTAGATTGTTTTAAACACATCCAAAAGACTTACCTAACCAGTACTAAGTTAGAGCTCTAGATTGTTTTGAACACATCCAAAAGACTAATGTAAACAGTATTAAGCTCGAGCTCTAGAGTGTTTAAGATCTACCACAAAGTACTAATGTGAACATCACTAAGATAATTGTGTAACCAGTACTAAGCTTAAGCTTTAGACTGTTTAGTCGACAAGAGGTTAATGTAACCAGTATTAAGCTCGGGCTCTGGAGTGTTTAAGATAACCACAAAGTACTTATGAGACCAGCACTAAGTTAGAGCCCTATACTGTTTAAAAACACCTAAAATACTAATGTAATCAGTACTAAGCTTAATCTCAGAACTGTTTAAGACACACCTATGTAGCCAAAACTAAGTTAGACCTCTAGAATGTTTAAGACCAATCAAAGAGACTCATGTTACAAGTACTAAACTAAATCTTTAGATTATTTTACATATTCAAAAGACTAATGTAACAAGTTCTTAGCTTGAGCTCTAGACTGGTTAAGACTCATCAAAGAGTATAATGTTAAAAGTTCTAAGCAAGATCTCTAGACTGTTTAAGACTCACCAAAGAGTATAATGTTATAAGTTCTAAGCTAGAGCTCTAAACCGGTTAAGACTCATCAAAGAGTATAATGTAACAAGTTCTAAGCTAGAGCGCTAGACTGTTTAAGACTCACCAAAGAGTATAATGTTATAAGTTCTAAGCTAGAGCTCTAAACCGGTTAAGACTCACCAAAGAATATAATGTAACAAGTCCTAAGCTAGAGCTCTAGACTGGTTAAAACTCACCAATGAGTATAAAGTAACAAGTTCTAAGCTAGAGCTCTAGACTGGTTAAAACTCACCAAAAAGTATAATGTAACAAGTTCTAAGCTAGAGCGCTAGACTGTTTAAGACTCACCAAAGAGTATAATGTTATAAGTTCTAAGCTAGAGCTCTAAACCGGTTAAGACTCACCAAAGAATATAATGTAACAAGTTCTAAGCTAGAGCTCTAGACTGGTTAAGACTCACCAATGAGTATAAAGTAACAAGTTCTAAGCTAGAGCTCTAGACTGTTTAAGACTCACGAAAGAGTATACTGTTACAAGTTCTTAGCTTAAGCTCTAGACTGGTTAAGACTCGCCAAAGAGTATAATGTAACAAGTTCTAAGCTAGAGCTCTAGACTGGTTAAGACTCACCAAAGAATATAATGGTACAAGTTCTAAGCTTGAGCTCTAGACTGGTTAAGACACACCAAAGAATATAATGGTACAAGTTCTAAGCTTGAGCTCTAGACTGTTTAAGACTCACCAAAGAGTATAATGTAACAAGTTCTAACCTAGAGCTCTAGACTGGTTAAGACTCAGCCAAAAGTATAATGTAACAAGTTCTAAGCTTGAGCTCTAGACTGGTTAAGACTCAGCCAAAAGTAAAATGTAACAAGTTCTAAGCTAGAGCTCTAGACTGTTTTAAGACTCACCAAAGAGTATAATGTAACAAGTTCTAACCTAGAGCTCTAGACTGGTTAAGACTCAGCCAAAAGTATAATGTAACAAGTTCTAAGCTTGAGCTCTAGACTGGTTAAGACTCAGCCAAAAGTATAATGTAACAAGTTCTAACCTAGAGCTCTAGACTGGTTAAGACTCAGCCAAAAGTATAATGTAACAAGTTCTAACCTAGAGCTCTAGACTGTTTTAAGACTCACCAAAGAGTATAATGTAACAAGTTCTAACCTAGAGCTCTAGACTGGTTAAGACTCAGCCAAAAGTAAAATGTAACAAGTTCTAAGCTAGAGCTCTAGACTGTTTTAAGACTCACCAATGAGTATAAAGTAACAAGTTCTAAGCTAGAGCTCTAGACTGTTTAACACTCACCAAAAAGTATAATGTTACAAGTTCTAATCTAGAAGCTCTAGACTAGTTAAGACTATACAAAGAGTATACTGTAACAAGTTCTTAGCTTGAGCTCTAGACTGTTTAAGACTCACCAAAGAGTATAATGTTACAAGTTCTAAGTTAGAGCTCTAGACTGTGTAAGACTCAGCCAAAAGTATAATGTAACAAGTTCTAAGCTAGAGCTCTAGACTGTTTAACACTCACCAAAGAGTATAATGTTACAAGTTCTAAGCTAGAACTCTAGACTAGTTAAGACTCACCAAAGAGTATAATGTTACAAGTTCTAAGCTAGAGCTCTAGACAAGTTAAGACTCACCAAAGAGTATAATGTTACAAGTTTTAAGCTAGAGCTCTAGACTGTTTAAGACTCACCAAAGAGTATAATGTAACAAGTTCTTAGCTTGAGCTCTAGACTGGTTAAGACTCACCAAAGAGTATAATGTTACAAGTTCTAAGCTTGAGCTCTAAACTGTTTAATACTCACCAAAGAATATAATGTAACAAGTTCTAAGCTAGAGCTCTAGACTGTTTAAGATTAACCCAATATACTCATAAAGCCCATACTAAACTAAAGCTTAGATGGTTTAAGAAACATCTTAAAGACTTTTGTAACCAATTCTAAGCTCACTATCTAGTCTTTTTAAAACACATCCCAAAGACATATCCAAGAGACTAATGTAACCAGTAATAACCAAGAGACCGATGCAAACAGTACTATGCTAAAGCTCTTTACTGTTTGATAGAAACCCAAGGAGGCCGATGCAAACAGTTCTATGCTAGAGCTCTTTACTGTTTGATAGAAACCCAAGGAGGCCGATGCAAACAGTACTATGCTAGAGCTCTAGACTGTTTGATACAAACCCAAGAGGCCGATGCAATCAGTACTAAGCTAGAGCTCTAGACTGTTTGATACAAACCAAAAGGACTGATGCAATCAGTACTATGCTACAGCTCTAGACTGTTTGAGACAAACCCAAGAGGAAGATGCAATCAGTACTATGCTAGAGCACTGGACTGTTTGAGACAAACCCAAGAGGCCGATGATATCAGTACTATGCTAGAGCATTGGACTGTTTGGAACAAACCAAAGAGGCCGATGCAAACAGTACTATGCTAGAGCTCTAGACTGTTTGATACAAACACAAGAGGCCGATGCAAACAGTACTATGCTACAGCTCAAGACTGTTTGAGACAAACCCATGAGACCGATGCAATCAGCACTATGCTCGAGCACTGGACTGTTTGATACAAACCTAAGAGGCCGATGCAATCAATACTATGCTAGAGCTCTCCAATGTTTGATACAAACCCTAGAGGCCGATGCAAACAGAACTATGCTAGGGCTCTAGACTGTTTGAGACAACTCATGAGACCGATGCAATCAGTACTATGCTAGAGCACTGGACTGTTTGATACAAACCCAAGAGTCCGATGCAATCAGTACTATGCTAGAGCTCTAGATTGTTTGATACAAACAGAGACCGATGCAATCAGTTTTATGCTAGAGCTCTAGACAGTTTGATACAAACCCAAGAGGCCGATGCAATCAGTACTATGCTACAGCTCTATACTGCTTGAGACAAGCCAAGTGGCCGATGCAATCAGTACCATGCTAGAGCTCTAGACTGTTTGATACAAACCAAAGAAGCCGATGCAATCAGTACTATGCTAGGGCTTTAGACTGTTTGATACAAACCAAAGAGACCGATGCAAACAGTACTATGCTAGAGCTCTAGACTGTTTGATACAAACCCAAGGAGGCCGATGCAAACAGTACTATGCTAGAGCACTGGACTGTTTGAGACAAACCCAAGAGGCCGATGCAAACAGTAATATGCTACAGCTCTAGACTGTTTGAGACAAACCCATGGGACCGATGCAATCAGTACTATGCTCGAGCACTGAACTGTTTGATACAAATACAAAAGGCCGATGCAATCAATACTATTCTAGAGCTCTAGGCTGTTTGAGACAAATCCAAGAGGCCGATGCATTCAGTACTATGCTAGAACTCTATAGTGTTTGATACAAACAGAGACCGATGCAATCGGTACTATGCTAAGGCTCTATACTGTTTAATACAAACCCAAGAGACCGATGCAAACAGTACTATGCTAGAGCTCTATGCTGTATGAGAAAAACCCAAGAGGTTGATGCAATCAGTACTATGCTAGAGCTCTAGACTGTTTGATACACACCCAAGAGGCCGAGGCAAACAGTACTATGCTAGAGCTCTAGACTGTTTGATACAAACCCAAGAGGCCGATGATATCAGTACTATGCTAGAGTTCTAGACTGTTTGATACAAACCCAAGAGGCCGATGCAATCAGTACTATGCTAGAGCTCTAGACTGTTTGAGACAAACCCATGAGACCGATGCAAACAGCACTAATTTAAAGCTTTAAACTCTTTGAGACACATCCAAAAGAGCTCTACACTGTTGGAGACACATTAACGAGACTCATGCAAAAAGCTAAGTTAGAGCCCTGCACTATTTTTGACACACTGAAGAAACGATTGTAAATAGAATTAAGCTTGAGCTCTACACTGTTTGAGACACATTAACGAGACTCGTGCAAACAAAACTGAGATAGAGCTCTACACTTTCTGAGACATATCCAAGGCACTTATGTAATCAGAACTAAGCTAGAGCTCTTCACCGTTTGAGACACACCGAAGAGACGTATGTAAGCAGAAATAAGATAAAAGCTCTACACTGATTATGACACACCCAAGGGATCGATGCAATTAGTACTAATCTAAGGCTATGAACTATTTGATACACACCAAATATGTAACAAGTACCGTACTAGACATATGTACCGTTTTGAGATACATCAAAAGTAATGTTGTTTCCAGTAATAAGATAGAGTTCTGGGTATCGTTTTACTAAACGGTTTACGCTTAGGATTTACGTAAGTCTAAAACAACAAATCCTCTTATTGCAATATTGGGCGAAGTAATATTACAAAGTAACACATCATTGGAATTGTCTCTCCGAGACGCTTCCGATGACGTGTCACATTGCAATATTGTACTTTTATTGAAGATACTATACATGTGTATCAGTTATGACTTACGCAAATATTTTCCTTAAGTTGTTTAGTAAAACGGTACCCTGGACTGTTCGATACAAACCCGGGATGCGTCCAGTACTAAATTAGAGCTCAGGATTGTTTTAGACACAATAGAAAATCGATGCAATCAGGAACAAATGAGAGCACTCGTCTGTTTAAAACACAACAAGACACTTATGGAACCCGTTCTAAGCTAGAGCGCTGGGCTGTTTGATACACACAAAACTGATAGATTCAACCTGTACTAAAGAGGGCTGGACTGTTTTTGATTCACACCAAAGAAACCGATGCGACAAGTGGCAATGAGAGCTCTGGAGAGTTTGAAACACACACGGTAGACCGATGCAGCCTGTACAAATTTCGAGCTCTGGATAGTTTGAGACACTCCCATGATGCATTCAGTACTAAGATAGAGCTCCGGACAGTTAAGGACACTCCCATGATGCATTCAGTACTAAGATAGAGGTCCGGACAGTTTAGGACACTCCCATGATGCATACAGTACTAAGGTAGAGCTCCGGACAGTTTGAGACACTCCCATGATGCATTCAATACTAAGATAGAGCTCCGGACAGTTTGAGACACTCCCATGATGCATTCAGTACTAAGATAGAGATCCGGACAGTTTGAGACACTCCCATGATGCATTCAGTACTAAGATAGAGCTCCGGACAGTTTAGGACACTCCCATGATGCATTCAGTACTAAGATAGAGCTGCGGACAGTTTGAGACACTCCCATGATGCATCCAGTAGTTAGATAGAGCTCCGGACAGTTTGAGACACTCCCATGATGCATCCAGTACTTAGATAGAGCTCCGGACAGTTTGAGACACTCGCATGATGCATCCAGTACGTATATAGAGCTCTGGAGAGTTTGAGACACTCCCATGATGCATACTTAGATAGAGCTCCAGACTTTTTGAGACACTCCCATGATGCATTCAGTACTAAATTAGAGCTCCAGACAGTTTGAGACACTCCCATGATGCATTCAGTACTTTTATAGAGCATCGGACACTTTGAGACACTCCCATGATGCATTCAGTACTTTTATAGAGCATCGGACAGTTTGAGACACTCACATGATGTATTCAGTACTAAGATAGAGCATCGGACAGTTTGAGACACTCACATGGTGCATTCAGGACTAAGATAGAGCTCCGGACAGTTTGAGACACTCCCATTATGTATTCAGTACTAAGATAGAGCTCTGGACAGTTTGAGATACTCACAGGATGCATTCAGTACTATGATATAGCTCTGGACAGATTGAGACACTCACATGATGCATTCAGTACTATGATAGAGCTCTGGACAGTTTGAGACACTTCCATGATGCATTCAGTACTAAGATAGAGCTGCGGACAGTTTGAGACACTCATATGATACATTCAGTACTATGATAGAGCTCTGGACAGTTTGAGACACTCACATGATGCATTCAGTATTAAGATAGAGCTCCGGACAGTTTGAGACACTCCAATGATGCATTCAGTACTAAGATAGAGCTCCGGACAGTTTGAGACACTCCCATGATGCATTCAGTACTATGATAGAGCTCTGGACAGTTTGAAACACTCCCATGATGCATTCAGTACTCTGATAGAGCTCTGGACAGTTTGGGACACTCACATGATGCATTCAGTACTAAGATAGAGCTCTGGACAGTTTGAGACACTCCCATTATGCATTCAGTACTAAGATAGAGCTACGGACAGTTTGAGACACTCCCATGATGCATTCAGTACTATGATAGAGCTCTGGATAGTTTGAGACACTCCCATGATGCATTCAGTACTATGATAGAGCTCTGGACAGTTTGAGACACTCACATGATGCATTCAGTACTAAGATAGAGCTCCGGACAGTTTGAGATACTCACATGATGCATTCAGAACTATGATAGAGCTCTGGTCAGTTTGAGACACTCCCATGATGCATTCAGTACTATGAAAGATCTCTGGACAGTTTGAGACACTCACATGATGCATTCAGTACTATGATAGAGCTCTTGACAGTTTGAGACACTCACATGATGCATTCAGTACTAAGATAGAGCTCCGAACAGTTTGAGATACTCACATGATGCATTCAGTACTATGATAGAGCTCTGGACAGTTTGAGACACTCACATGATGCATTCAGTATTATGAAAGATCTCTGGACAGTTTGAGACACTCACATGATGCATTCAGTATTAAGATAGAGCTCCGGACAGTATTAGACACTCACATGATGCATTCAGTACTATGATAGAGCTCTGGACAGTTTGAGACACTCCCATGATGCATTCAGTACTTTTATAGAGCTCCGGACAGTTTGAGACACTCACATGATGCATTCAGTACTAAGATAGAGCTCCGGACAGTTTGAGACACTCACATGATGCATTCAGTACTAAGATAGAGCTCCGGACAGTTTGAGATACTCACATGATGCATTCAGTACTATGATAGAGCTCTGGTCAGTTTGAGACACTCACATGATGCATTCAGTACTATGAAAGATCTCTGGACAGTTTGAGACACTCACATGATGCATTCAGTACTATGATAGAGCTCTTGACAGTTTGAGACACTCACATGATGCATTCAGTACTAAGATAGAGCTCCGAACAGTTTGAGATACTCACATGATGCATTCAGTACTATGATAGAGCTCTGGACAGTTTGAGACACTCACATGATGCATTCAGTATTATGAAAGATCTCTGGACAGTTTGAGACACTCACATGATGCATTCAGTATTAAGATAGAGCTCCGGACAGTATGAGACACTCACATGATGCATCCAGTACTATGATAGAGCTCTGGACAGTTTGAGACACTCACATGATGCATTCAGTACTATGATAGAGCTCCGGACAGTTTGAGACACTCCCATGATGCATTCAGTACTTTTATAGAGCTCCGGACAGTTTGAGACTCTCACATGATGCATTCAGTACTAAGATAGAGCTCTGGACAGTTTGAGACACTCACATGATGCATTCAGTACTAAGATAGAGCTCCGGACAGTTTGAGACACTCACATGATACATTCAGTACTAAGATAGAGCTCCGGACAGTTTGAGACACTCCCACGATGCATTCAGTACTAAGATAGAGCTTCGGACAGTTTGAGACACTCCCATGATGCATCCAGTACTAAGATAGAGTTCTTGACTATTAGATACACAAACACGAGACTGATCCAACCAGTAGTATTTTGGAGCTTTTGACTGTGCAAGACACAACGAAGGGATCAATTTATCCAATATTAATTTAGAGTTCTTCACTGTATACGACAAACATAAGAGAATTATGCAATTAGTATCAAGCCAAATCGCTTGCCTGTTTTAAACATACGCTAGAAATGATGGATCCGGTCCTTATTTAGAGTTCTGGGCTGTATAAGATACGTACAAGAAAATTATGCAATCAGTTCTAAGCTAGAGCATTGGCCTTTTTGATACAATAAAACGATGCAACTAGTACTAAACTTACCTGGTTTCAAAATACGGACCACATCTTCCAAGGCTTCAGCAGGAATGTGAGTCCCCCCAAAACAGGCAGTTGCTGTGGCACAGTCATACGTGTCTGAAATGGCAATGTAAACTTAGTTGGTTATTTTTAGGTACATTTTCAGAGAAAAGAAAATTTGAAAGTCAAAATAGAATGTTGTGGAAAGAATACAGTCTTTGTTTTGTTTATTGATATATAAAACAAAGCGTAGCTGCATTATTTTATACCTAAATAATTTTTTCATTCTTGAATGTGTTCGAGTCATGTTATTAACAAAGAAAAAGCATGTCGACTAAACTATGGAAGTGAAGGTTCTACCCAAATTACTTAGCCAATTTAGACACGTGTATTCCTCGATGATGACTTGTGTGTATGTGGACCGTTGTACCAGTTTAAGACAAAACAATGAAATTAACAAACAAACCCAGATACTTTCAAGTTTTAACTGCCTATATATCCTTAGTAACACTTGTCAGTACTCAACAGAGGTCTTTGATAATGACAAAGCTTCGATTATAAATAATAAAAGAAAGCCTAATTCAACTAATAAGCTTAAAGATACTAATTCCACTTCAACTGATCGAAATTGTGTTCATAATGTAACGAACCGAGCAAATGAACCTCTCAAAGACACAAACACATCCGACCAGTGAAAACACTGTCGTTCATTGAGCGATTGTGTTGTATATATATATACCAGCATGTTCTTTCAAACAATGCATTAGGTTCCTAATTTGCATAAACGTTCAATGAACGTTACATAACTCCCACTTCCGAGAAGACTCGTCCCGAGTCTTGGCCCTTGGGAAACACGAGGGAAAGGCAACTCCGATAGAAGGAGAAGTCTTAATCCCACCGCTGCCACCAATGTAACGAACCGAGCAAATGAACCTCGCAAAGACGCAAACACATCCGATCAGTGAGCGGTTGTGTTGTCTATATATATACCAGCATATTCTCTCAAACAATGCATTAGGCTCCTAATTCGCATAAACGTTCAACGAATGTTACACTATACAGTACCTGAACATTCGTTAAAACCACAAATGTACCTCTGGACCCAGTTGTTTAAACGGTTGTTAAATCTAATCATCTATTAAACTAACGGCTGATTAAAATCCCTAACAGTCTGTAACTAAACAGCCTGCTAATTAAGCGTTGCTCGAACCAATTTAACACCTTTGTTAACTGACGGCTTGTTAAAATTTTAACAGGCCTGTTAAGTCTCATATAAGTTGATAAATTTGCAAGTGTCATGGCCGCCAATCCCAAAACAGATTGAGTGTTCTTTTGCGTGAAACTTCCGAACCATAACCTAGTACCTGTGAATTCAGAAAAGCTGTAACACAACTGAACACTTATTGGCATGGCATAGAACCTCATATATACAGGCAGCTACTTACTGGTTTCTATGCTGCATGGTTTATCGACCGCAAGGTATTCGTTATAGTATCTGTTATAAACACCCCGTTTTTGCGCAGTCTCTGCAAGATTGGTGGGTTCCAGAGCGTCTATATCGCAAAACCCCTCCTTCTTTAGCTGTATACAAAGGGAAAAACTAAGTTTTAATGTCCATTCCATGGTGGAGACATTTTATTGCTGTCGAAATTTATACAAATTTTTAAACTCGACCTAAAGTCGCCCAAAAACCCTAGGTTATTACACAAGAATCAGAAAGAAGTTGATGGGCAACTCATGTGGGGTACAGAATACGGCTATCATTGGCAAAAATAGTGGAAAAAAGAATGACTCCTTCGTTTTCATATGACTTCACACCCATGAGCGTTTGCAATGGCAGCCATTTCAACAACCCGGGTAATAGAAGTCGGATAAAGAGAGAAGTCGGGTAGAGATGAGAAGCCTTAGAAATAAAAGACGCCCCCATGCATTTACAAGTTTTTCTTCTATTTATTTAAACCTATTTGAATGGGTTGGTTTCCTTTTTCAAAAAATCATTTTTTTTTCACAATTTTCTTTTAATTCTCGGTTTACTTGAATGGTAAACACAATGATGTAGTTATTCAAATGTCTCTGGTTAACTTGTCTATTTGTGAAAATAAAACTAGTACTCAACGGGTTTTTCAATCACTTCCTCCACTTCCTTATCTCGAGCCGGTCCATTGATCAATCTTTAATCTCTGCCCAAAGAAGCCCCAGTTTTAAAGGCACATAAAAGGAGATAAATGCTATATCAAACTATATAATTTGGTTAACTTTTAGTCAGGTTCAAATAGTTATCACCAAAAAAAAACATCAGCACAACTTAAACGCGATAGCCAACAAGAAATAACCCAGATTAATCAGTTTAATAATTCAGATTGTGTGCTTTTTTTACCCCTGACCTTAACAGTTGATACACAAATGTTTGAACCGACCAATCAGAATTCGTTATTTTGAATATGTAAACAAATAGGTTGTTGATAAACATGATTGAATTGGAGACAACTATA
The DNA here is from genome assembly GCA_947846245.1 of Cerastoderma edule. NCBI lineage: Eukaryota > Metazoa > Mollusca > Bivalvia > Cardiida > Cardiidae > Cerastoderma > Cerastoderma edule. The sequence continues at coordinate 4,600,201 of OX401409.1, forward strand.
TTTCGAGCACAAAATAACTTATGTTAAAGGAGTCTATGTAATAGGGTCTCAATGCATTCGTAAATTAATTATCATGGATTTTTAGAACATGATAAAAGAACTCCATATATTTTTTCAGTAATTTATTTGTACTCCTCTCCTTTTATGTGCCTTTAAAAGACACAGGTGCGCGGGCATCTCGTTTGGACATAAGATCGTTTACATCTGTCACGTCAGCCCTCCACCTGATACGTACATGTATCTAACTCATTGTGTGTAATTGAGAATAAAGTCTGTGATGATTACCTCGATGCCTGTAAGCCCGGACCCAGCCCCTACATCAATGACCTTGACCTTTTGGCGTGTATTCTCGGGGTAAAATGATGCAGCCAGCTTGGCCGTCTCAGAGTGACCAATATAGCCGTCGGCAAGCATATCCTAGAAAGAAGAAACACAGAACAGTCTGTTATGACTTTGTTGAAGAACAATTGAAGCCCAGTTGTCTGTCTCACAGAGGTCCATACAATATTTTTCCTCGTTAATGTAAAGATAAAGTAGAGTACCCCAGAAATAGTTTAATTTGGTGGAAACGGAACATTGCGGTGGCATAGAGGCGACATGTATGCGATTTTCTTTTTCTCGTTTTTCTAAAAAAAAGTCAAAATAACGAAAAAATAAGTCGTTATTTCGAGTCGAGATAACAAACTCGTGTTTTCGACTTACTAACTCGCAATAATGAGATAACTAAGTCGTTATTTCGAGTAAGTAAGTCGAAATAACGAGTCACACATTGCGTCACACTGTAAGTCACTTAACATAAATTCGCTGAATACAACGAACCAACTTACTTTTTTTTTTAAAAAACACGAAAGAAATATCGCACAAATGTCACTTCTATGCCACCGTAGAATATGAGTCCCACATGTGAAATGTTTAACGTTTTGTTCAAGGCCTGCCTATTTTTCATTCACAAAAACAAAGTTGTCTTAGACGTTCAAGGATAACGATAATTTCGTAAACGAAGATTTAAAGTTATGATTGTAAATGATATGTCTCTAGATCTGTGTTCATCATAGGAAACCTCTCGGCTGGCCTTAAGGTAAGACCTGGGTAATGGAGAAAGGTCAGAATAACAAAAAATAAAGATTATATAGAATTAATGCCATTTTCAAAATCCAGTTTCGAACTTTAAGAATCTTTTCTGTATTGGAATTTGTATTTTCCACCTTCATTCATGTAATTCTAATTTTGATGTGAAAATTAAAAATTAAAGGGAGGTAATTAATATGAAAATTATGACAAGTTTTGAAAATTGACACGTTGGATGCCTTTGAAATGATAGATATTTTATGAATTTACATTTATCTGCTTCAACCAATTGCCATTTTCCCATTATAACCGGGTTGATAAGCTCTTTGGAAATTTAAGCTTTAGGACCTCGTCCACCGATTACGAGTCGGGTACTGTAATACAACACAGACGCTGTTTTAGGAAGAACATCCATAAACCGCCACTATGGAACTCATACTTGCGTCTGGTAACTTCGGTCGTTTTCGGCAAACATCGGTCTGGGCCGAAACTATTCGCTTTACACCGAATAGTTCCGGAAAAGACCAATGTATGTTGAGAAGACAGAACAAATCCGATGAAAGGAGGAGTTTAAAAAATGGCGGATTATGGGTATTCCACCTTTATGCGAGTTGTACTCCCAAAAACAAACCAACAAACAAACCAAACTTCTGCGTGTAAAGCTACTTGCATGTTCATATGTTTCCCATTCGTTGTACAGTCGTAGAACCGTTTCCCTTGGTAGTCCCTCTGCATTAGGTTTGAACACGGCTCCCTTACGGCCTTCGTGTATAGAGGTTAAACCATTCGACATTGTCTTCCTGCAATGTAAATGGTGGAAGACCAGTGAGGAATTACTTCCGGAGGTCGTTGTACAGTAAAAAGTAGTTTATGAAAATTTAGAATGTTACTTTATGTTAATTATAGGCGTTAAGGTTGCAAGAAGGGGCCTTTTTTACCTTTTTTTTTTTTTTAATCTTTTGTGGGTGTTGGACATGTTTTAAACCTTTCGTTTGTTGTTTCTTACAGAACTACTTTTCGCGGAAGGCGAAGCAATAAGAAAGACGCCCTTCGCCGACCCCAACATTTTCGCATGCGTTCTTAGAGGGTTGTATAAAAAGATGGCCGAAATCAAAAGAAGCAGCTGATCTTCGGCATGATTGTTCGAAAAAGAACTATTTCTTTGCGTATCTTTTAACCGTTACGCAGTGCGTAGGTACACAAAAAAGCCATATCGCGCTGTGATGCGTCGTAGTACAAGGGTCTTCCGTTACTGGTGACGTAGAAAATCGAACAGGATGAAAAATGTGTTTGGGGCCTTGTCTGACAAAAGTTTGTCAGTATACATGCGTATTACCGTACATTTTGAGGTAGAGAGGAAAAGAGAATCTTAAAAGTGTCCTCGTTCATGTGTCCGGAGTACCTACCTCTGAAGTTGTTGTTGTACTTTTAAATGCATGTCTTATTTTCATAAACTTCAGCAAATCTTTTTTTTTTTTTTTTGGACTAAGGGTGCGTCAGCCCTCTAGTCCATTGTATTTACATACCCCATTTGAGGGACGTATTTTATCGATACTCAAACAGCGATCTGACCCAAATTAATCATCAAACATCCGCCTTCACTGTGCGGACTAATACCTTCTTATTCCTAGGAATGTAGTCCGGATTTACTCGCTATTGTTCTGGTCTATATCATTATAACTGTTGCCTTATGGGAAATCGTAAAATGTCCAGATGTTCGAAAAATAGACTATCGTTCAGTCTCTGCTCACAGAAATAATAATTATAATAATGGTGGTAAAAGTAAAAGGAGATGCTGTTTCCCTTGAGATGTTGCCCTAAGAAATTTTCATATGTATCCTCAATCATCTTGCTTTAAACGCACTTTAGTCCTTCAGCGCTATCAGCGCTTTGATTGTTTAAGGGTAACCGCAATTTTGTTTACTATACGTAAAGTCCCTAACTTAAACATATATCATACGTTCACTGACGCATTGATTTAAGATTGCATGATATCTGCTTACCTGTGAAGTTGTTGTTGTCCTTTTAAATACATGTCTTATTTTCATAAACAACAGCAAAGCTGCTTTGATTGTTCAAGGGTTACCGCAATTTTGGTAACTAGACGTAAAGTCCCTAACTTAAACATGGATCATACGGTCGCTGACGCATTGATTCAAGATTGCTTGTATCTGCCTACCTGTGAAGATGTTATTGTCCTTTTAAATGCATGTCTAACGTTCATAAACAATAGCAAAGCTGCTTTTTTTATTCAATGGTTACCGCAATTTTGGTAACTAGACGTAAAGTCCCTAACTTAAACATGTATCATACGGTCGCTGACGCATTGATTCAAGATTGAATGTATCTGCCTACCTGTGAGGTTGTTATTGTATTTTTAAATGCATGTCTAACGTTCATAAACAATAAAAAAGTTACTTTTTAGATCCAAGGGTTACTACAGTTTTGTAATCATAGCCGTAAAGTCCCGGATGTATAAATATATTTTACGATCGCTGTCATAATGATTTAACCCTTTACCAAACGCCAAATTTTCGACTGTTCCAAATTGAAAGACTGCAGACGACATTTCGAAATGTGATGGAATATGAAAATAACCTTCTGGTAAGACAGAAAACATTGTAGGAAAGGGAGAAATCGCTCGTTGAGAGCAATTTCTCCTTTTCCCACAATGTTTTCCAGAGCCTTCTGCAACAAACTGGCCAAATGCCGTTTTTCTTTAGTAACAGGTGAAGATTGCATACTATTTGTCACTTATATGGGGGCGATAAGTTATTTTCGTACTATTTTGAGGGTTTTTTTGCTTACCCTTCCCTTCTCTTTCTATACACAGAGATCAGACTACTTAATATATTACCAAAGGATAACGATATTTTACACCTTCCTTGCAGCCGACTCTGGAAAACATTGTGGGGAAAGGAGAAATTGCTCCTTCTGAGCAATTTCTCCTTCACCCACAATGTTTTCTGTCCCTTCAGAATATTATATTTTCAAATTTCATCACATTTTAGAATGTCGTCTGCAAACTCTTTCAATTTGGGACAGTGAGAATTTGGCGTTTGGTGAAGCGTTAAGGGAATGGTTATGTTTTATAGGGCGTGTTAAGCATCCTGTCGATCAATCCTCGTAAAAGATGGAGTGTCATATTAATCGTGCATTGAAATGTTGTTTTTTCACCGATTTTTTTTGTCGTTCATTGAAGCGTTATCAAAAACAATATTTTTTGGGGGTACGTTTGTACCGATTGAACCAAGATTAATCCAGAACATTCTAAATCAAAGTATATTTCTTTGGTTAACAGTATTTTTTAAAACAAAAATGCTCGCTGCACAGTGAGAGGCCTGTCTTTCATTTAATTACGAGTGTTTGTCTTTTACTTCTTCTTTTTCTATATTTAATAATTACAACCTATCATGAAGGTAGAATGTCTCAATATGGGAAATGATCCCTCATCACAAAGACCGTTCGTTGGTAAAAAGGGGTTTCAAATTTATTTATATATGTTTAAATTAAGTAAATGCGTTTTAGCGCTCAATCACAACACAAGGAGACATTTATAAGTCGTTTGCTCTTCAACGAAAGTTGGTCAACGTCGTTTCCATTTATACCCTGGAAACAACAATTATTGTAGTTTCTGTCATACATACAAAAAGCACGGCCAAACAGACATACATATAGACAAAAACACGTTCAAACAGACATACATACAGACAAAAAACACGGTCAAACAGACATATATACACACAAAAAACACGGTCAAACAGACATACGTACAGACAAAAAACACGGTCAAACAGACATGCATACAGACTAAAAACACGGTCAAACAGACATACATACAGACAAAAAACACGGTCAAACAGACATACATACAGACAAAAAAACACGGTCAAACAGACATACATACAGACAAAAAAAAACACGGTCAAACAGACATACACACACACACAAAAAACACGGTCAAACAGACATACATACAGACAAAAAACACGGCCAGACAGACATACATACAGACAAAAAACACGGTTAAACAGACATACATACAGACAAAAAGAAACGGTCAAACAGACATACATACAGACAAAAAACACGGTCAAACAGACATACATACAGACAAATAACACGGTCAAACAGACATACATACAGACAAAAAATACGGTCAAGCAAAGACATGGTCAAACAGACACATGGTCAGAGAGACACACGGTCAGAGAGACACACGGACAGATAGACACACGGTCAAACAGACACACTGACAGACAGAAACACGGTCAGAGAGACACACGGTCAGAGAGACACACGGACATACAGACACACGGACAAATAGACACACGGACAGACACACGGACATACAGACACACGGACAAACAGACACACGGTCAGAGAGAAACACGGACAGGAAGACACACGGACAGGAAGACACACGTACAGACAGACACACGAACAGACAGACACACGGAAAGAAAGACACACGGACAAACAGACAAAAGGTAAGACAGACAAACAGACATACAGACACACGGACAGACCGACACACGGACAAAAAGACACACGTACAAACAGACACACGGACGTACAGACACACGGACAGACAGACATATGTCCAGGAAGACACACGGACAGACAGACACACGGTAAAACAGACACACAGTCAGAGAGACATATGGACAGACAGACACACGGACAAACAGACACACAGAAAGACAGACATACGGACAGGGAGACACACGGACAGACAAAAACACGGACAGGCAGACACACGGATAAACAGACACTAGGACAGGCAGGAACACAATCAAACAGACACACGATCAGGCAGACACGTTAAAAAGGATAGACAGACACACGTACTATTAGATACACTGAAGGCAGACATACAAAAAAACAGACACTAGGACAGGAAGACGCACGGTAAAACAGATACACGGACAACAGATATACGGACAGGTATACACACGGAATACAGACATACGAACTGACAGACACATTAACGAACAGACACATGCTCGATTAGATTCACAGATTGAAGGACACACGGAAAACAGACACACTGACGAACAAAGATACAGACATACTCATAGACGGACGGACAGACAGACAGACAGATAGAGTATTGCACAGTTGAAATAGGAAAATACTCAGAAATTGATAGGTAAGCTGCCTACCGTGATGCGACAGAAACAATATTTAAAAAAGCTTAATAACTCGATTTTTTCGTTTTGAATTCCACATTTAATGATTTTTCGGCTAATGGAGAATATCCTGATTTCTATACCTGTCTAGGGTGAGACAAATACAAATTACCAACGTACACATGGGCCAATTAGCATTTCGTAAATGAAGGAAATCAAAAAGAATCAATGAAACTATATACTCACGTTATTAGTAGCAAACAACAATCACTTTACGTAGCGATCGTATATGAGCGTATATATGTGGGTGTCTACGACGAACAAATCCACGCTTCACCTAGTAAGCCACTAGAATGCAACATTTGAATGCACATACTTCACGAATGAGCACCCTCATAACGCACGATGAATGTAAAAGATGAATTTTGGGTTCGGTGAATTTTAACCTTGCATATATTTACATATAGTTTAGTTTAGTTTAGTTTAGTCAATCTATCTTTTATTCACCAATTCCAGTTCCACAAAATGACGTGAGTCAAAATGCAGAGTCTGTGGTCGATCAACCAAGCAAAGGCGTCGCGCATGTTTCAAGATCCACTGCCCGTTCAAAGAAACGCGTGGTTACTTCAGCCCCGTATAATAAGAACAGACTCAGTGAATCACGGAGTAGAGGCATTCGGAACACCTCGGCCATTTCTTAAAATAACCTCGGAGGAAATGGGGAGCCATTTTTGAAAGTAGGTCAGCAACGAAGGGCATGTCCGTTTGCAATCGTATCTACTCGGAAATCCCCGGCCCAAGCCGGGAATTGCCGAAAAGAGCCGATTGACAAAATATGAAACAAAGATGTGTTGATATGATCATCTTTTTATGAAAAGGGTAAAAAAAACATTCAATTGTGATATATAACCAATTTGTGTGTATTCAAATACATATTTAGTGCCTGTGTGCATTTTGCGTTATCCGCCGGAAATAAGGCGAATTACCCCATGATTTCTGGTGTATTCATGTACTGCTTACGAGGTATATCTACCGACTTGTTACGGGGATTGCCGAGTAGATACGATTGGGAGAGGGCGAAGATAAGATATTTCTAATAATAGAACTCAAGTGGACAATCAAGTTTCACCCGAAACTATAAATAGAAGTGCACGAGAAAATCATGCTCAAACACTGACTATACAGGAGAAGGTTTTGCGTTGTTGTCTTTTAAATGTACAGGGCCTTGTGAGCAGACGTTTAAAGGCACATCAAAAGGAGAGGAGTACAAATAAAATACTGAAAAAATATATAGAGTTCTTTTATTATGTTCATAAAAGTCATGAGAATTAGTTTAGGAATGCATTGAGACCCTATTAAATAGACTTATCTAAAAAAAGTAATTTTGTGCTTGGAATATAGTTGTCTCCAATTCAATCATGTTTATCAACAACCTGTTTGTTTTCATATTCAAAATAACGAATTCTGATTGGTAGGTTCAAAAATGTGTGCATCAACTGTCAAGGTCAGAGGTGAAAAATGAGGAAATCTGAATGATAAAACTTGTAATCTGGGTTATTTCTGGTTTACTTTCACATTTAAGTTGTGCTGATGGTGTTTTCCTGTGATAACTATTTTAATCTGTCCAAAGGTTTACCAAATAATATGGTTTGATATAGCATTAATCTCATTAAATGGGCCTTTAAATAAGTTAAATAGTTTTGAATTGATAGATATTTTTAATAAGCATGATGTTGTCTGTTTTACAGAAACATGGACTGATGACTTTTCGGATGTTGATATAAAGGGATTTCCTTGTTTTGTCCTAAATCGAAAACTATTAAAAGCGAATTCGAAACGTAACTCAGGTGGAATTGCAATTCATGTTCGAAATGAGTTTTCGTGTGATGGCACTGTTGTTTTTCAGAGCGAGGACGATTTGTTATGTATCAAAATACCTTTTTATAAGGTTGGTTTAGACAAAGACCTAGTTATCATTTTGTGTTATATCTTACCAGAAAACAGTAGTAGAATTTCGATGATGGAATCCAGTACTTTTGATCGCATTTTGAATTATTTTTCTGACAATGCATGTTATTTCTTATGTTGTGGTGATTTTAACAGTCGCACAGGTTTAAAACCATTCGGAGCCGGGGATTGCCAAAAAGAGCCGATTGACAAAATATGAAACAAAGATATGTTGATATGATCATCTTTAATGAAAAGGGTATAAAACAAACATTCAATTGTGATATATAACCAATGTGTTTGTATTTAAATACCTATTAGGTGCCTTTGTGCATTTTGCGTTATCCGCCTGAAATAAGGCAAAATACCCCAGGATTTTTGGTGTATTCATGTACAGCCTACGAGGTATATCTACCGACTTGTTACGGGGATTGCCGAGTAGATACGATTGGTGTAAAACCTGACTATGTTATGGATGATAATTGTATTCATTCTCCCGAATTACCCGATAAGTACTTCCCCGATTTTATTTATGAACGATATTGATACTTTTGAAGTTGGTGATCCAAATATCTTATCAGATCACTGTTTAATTGATTTTTCTTTTAAAACTTATGAACAGAACTCTGTTGATGAAACATAAGATAGTAATGAGTTTGTAGGTTCCCAGTCAAATGTGTCGTACAAATTCATATGGGATCATTCAAATAAATCTGATTTTTTTAACAAGGTTAATTCTACCCAGTCGGTCAATGATTTAAACCAGTTACAGAGTCAAATAGATATGTCTGTCTGTGATAGTGAAATTAATGTTTGTCTCAACTGCTTAAGTTCTATAGTTTTTTCAGTGGCAGACAAGATGAGCAAACGTATAGGAAACTCACGAGAAAAGCATGATTGTCAATTAGATGTTATACACCGTGACAAAAAGCCTTAGTTTAATGATGAATGTTGTTATAAAAGGCTCGTATTTTACCAGCTGCTAAATATATACAAGTCAAATAAAAGTGATGAGAATAGATTGAACTTTATAACAGCCAGGAATGAATATAAATCACATTTAAGAAAAAACAGATATTGTCATGATAAAAAGATGACAGAAAACTTAATTAATGCACGATATAAAAATGCTAAACTTTATTGGAATCTTTTAAAGAATGGTACGAAAAGCAAACCAAGCAATATTAATGTTATTGAGTTTGAAAGGTATTTTAGAGCTGTTAACAACCCGAATGATCCTTATTTTGTAACAGATGATGATATTTTAGAATTTAATAAAAACGATGAACATTATAAATTGTCAATTTTCTTCGAGAAATTGAATGTCCCGATATCGGAGGATGAAATTACTAAGGCCATAAAACAGTTAAAGAGTAATAGATCTGCTGGTCCTGATTTTTATTAATGATATCGAACAATCATTTATTAATAAAGGTGTAAGAGGTATCGATATAGGTCTTTTAAATGTTTTCATGATAATGTATGCTGACGATGTTGTTTTTTTAGCTGATTTAGCTGAGAAATTGCAGAATCATCTTGATCTTTGTCGTGACTATTGTTATACGTGGAAATTAAAGGTTAATACGTTAAAGACTAAAGTGATGGTTTTCAAAAAGGGAGGTAATTTACCGAATGATTTACGGTTTAACTATGACGAGAACGTTTTGGAAATAGTGAATCGATTTGTGTATTTAGGTATTGTATTTTCCTGAGGCGGATCATTTAATAATGCCGGGCATGCATTATCCGGCCAAGCATTAAAAGCTATTTCTGTAATGAACAAATATTTATATGAATTTACACGATTATCAACAAAGCATAGGCTTGATCTATTTGGTAAACTGATTACACCAATTTTAAACTACTCCAGTCAAGTTTGGGGCTTTGCCAAGGCTGATTGAATTGAAAGAGTCCATACTCAATTCTGCAAGAAATTATTAAATGTAAAGAAAACAACACAGAATGAAACTCATTACAAAGTCATAGATATTATAATATTCTTAAATATTGGGTTAAGCTTTTACAAATGCCGATGTAAATGTATGAACATCTAAAGGCGTTTGTTTGTCAATGTTTGTATTTGTGGAATTTTCTCTACTGTCTACATTTTTATATAAATGTATTTGTAGGAACATATATAGACGTTTGTTTGTCTATGTTGTATGTGTTGAATATTCTTGTGGTATTTACATTCTTATTTTATTCTCATTGTAGATCGTCATGTTAGCAATACCTAATTTCATGTATTTCATTCTCGTATTGATGTTCATTGAATTATGTTAACAATATACCTAATGGGCTTAAAAGCCTTATGGAATTATGTAAATAAAAACTTTCAAACTTTATAAAGCAATGCATATCTTCAGCCAGCAACTTGCAAGTACTATAAGCCTACATAACAAAGATACATAACGAGTATTGAATTATATACGATTTTTTCCGTTTTCCCCTTCCGACAGGATAAAGAGGATTACGACTGGAAAGACATTTCAGCTTTAAATGAACCATAACAGAACAGAACATGAGTTTATTTCATGACTTGATTACTTAAGGTTCATCGTCATGGCAAACTATACACCTACATGCAATAATGGACACTACATGTGGATTTTTATATATATACTTACAAACATACAAAAAGTACTGTAAAATAGTGGTTTATATGTAAACATCAGAGATAGAACGTACGTACTATAGGGTAAAAAGAGCACTGGAGCCCGTTTTACTAAACAGTTTACGCTTAAGATTTGCGTAGGTCTAAAACAACAAGTCCTTTTATTTCAATATTTGGCAGAGCAATATTGCAAAGTAACACATCATTGGAATCGTCTCTCCGAGACGCTTCCAATGACGTGTCACATTGCAATATTGTACTTTCATTGAAGATATTATCCATGTTAATCAATTATGACTTACGCAAACATTTTCCGTAAGTTGTTTAGTAAAACGGGCCCCTTGTCTGGATACGAGTAATTCTGCAGCAGGACTCAAAGATTGTTGAAAACGACGACAAAAGCCAATAGCAAATAAACCTTTTCTATTCTTAATAGTTCAATCGAAAACGATTCAGAGATTGGTTTAACCCTTTACCGAATGCGAAATTTTTTTAGTGTCCCAAATTGAAAGAGTATGCAGACGACATTTCGAAATGTTTTGAAATTGATAATAATCTTCTGATATGGTAGAAAAAATTGTGTGAAACGGGGAAATTGCTCGTTACGAGCAATTTCTTCTTTTTCCACAATGTTTTCCAGAGTCTTCTGCATCAAAGTGGTTAAATATCGTTTTTGTTTGGTATTGGGTTTAAGGGTGCCTGTATCAAATCCTAAGAAAACTTTTTTGCGGCCTTAATACTAGTTTTGGGTGCCGTATTTTATTTGTATCAGGCCAATTAAAAAGATTCACACGTCGAAAGGCAGTAATTCGTTTGAAACGATTATTCCCTTTATCAAGGTTTTTACATCGCCAAAAGTATGTTGGTTACCCTACAGTGACCGACTCATTATGAGTGGTTGTGCCTCTTTCGTTGGTATAGTTCACCAACATTCACCGTCTGTTGCCCTCTATGCATGAATAATTATGACGCGGTATATTTAATACTCGACAGTCTTCCAAACACAGTCGATAAACAATAGCTATACGCTTTATATATCAACAGATAAGCTTAGTAGCATTAATCAAATAATGCACATGGACGAACCACGTGGTCGAACATTACAGACGACTCCGAGGATATTTTTAGATACTCAGCATAGCGTGTAATTCATGCTAATCAGGCAGGTCAACAGACGGTGTATGTTGGTGAACAATACAATATAAGTTAGGTGATGGTTCTGCAATTATATGCCAGCTTGTCTGGTATTTACCAGTACTAGGCTAGGGCTCTGGAGTGTTTTGCCAAAAGGCACACAAAAAACAAGGGTTGTTGTTCAAGCTCCAACCAACAACCACATGGTCAATAGTGCACTACCGGAACCACTTGACCATGCAAGATCATTGTTGAGCTTTTCATGGGCTTGCACAGAACCAACAATGTGTAGGGTCCTGTGCGGCCCAGTGGTTAAATGGCGGATATCGGACTCGGGGGTACCACTGGGTTCGAGCCCCATCGACAACTATGGTTTCGTGGGAGTGGCCTTTGGTAAGTCATTTCAGAGTCCTAGCCTGGTACTGGTGGTTCCAGGAAAGCCGTACATAACTGAAAATTGTTGATAATGCTTTAAACACCATAAGGTGATAGAAGCCAAGCATCGGTGAAGTGATCGCTGCGATATTACTGCAACATTGATGAAAATAACATTTCAACACTTTATTCACAATTCAGTTTTAACTTACACCTTTGACATTGCGTTTAAGGTAGCCATGTTAAATTAAAAATGAACAATACAGTTTATAAGTTTCAGTCGTGTTTTTATTTGCATATTTTTTTCTATTTTCTTAATGCGTGGTTACAATTATTTTTTATAACATAACGGCTTTGGATTTTAACTTTTACATACACGGCGAAGAAAGAAAATCCATTAATCTAAGATAACATATTCTAAACTCAATTGAAATTTAACGATTTCACAACGGTAAGGTGCGAGTAATTTATGTAATTGTATGCTTGAAAATGACTTAGGAAATATCATAATATATATACTGTTTACAAAACAGGGGAGCTTAATCAATTAGGTTAGGTCGTGCGGAAAGACAAGATCTATTTAAAAACCTCATATTAACAGATACATACACGGGCGTTTATAAATATTCAAACCATACACTGGTTATCATGTAGCACTTATATGCATCTGGTAAAATGAGTTTTATATGTCAATGCTGGATGGTACTCTTTATAATTAATTCAATCTTTCGTTGAAGGCATTGTTTGGTTCAATTAAACGAAAACATTTTAATCGTTTAGAACAGATTGGTTGTAAATCCTTAAATCTATGAAGCAATGTCATCTTATTTGTCTAATTAACGAAAAAAGCACATTCCAGACCGCTATTTGTCACATACGATTTGTTCTTCTACAATACACTTCTACATGATGTATACTCAATTTTCAGTTTATTCATAATCACTAACTCAAGGAAAGGATGCATAAATGAGCATTGTAACAATTCATCAGAAATGATGTTTCGATAAACCTTAAATAAGTGGTTTATAAGTAAAACATCGCTATTCATTATGTTAGTCTTAAAATGTCTTTAAGTAAGACGAAATCAAACTCAGTAATGTAAATTATGACTGATTATTAACCAATGTATGCTAAGCAAATCCAAAGGAGTTAATCTCAAGTCCAGGGTTCATAAAATATGTCGTAAGTCCGGGGATTGTTTGCCTTTAATGTTAAGTCTCGTCTACTTTCTTGACCCGAGACCTGAAAATGAACGAAAGTGCCTGAAGTAAATGCTCTTGTTTATGAAAAGAAAGCGTTCTAACATTATGAGACTTATATACACCTTTTCTTTAACATCAGGGCATATAATATGCATGTGTTGACAACACTTAACAATAATGAAAAAGAACACAAAAAGCATGTAACTGGCAATAATCCATGCTATGACAAGGAATGTACATGTATATGAGCAATAAACGTTATGGCACATATTCACACCAAGAATGATATAATTATACTGAGAAAAGATAAATACATGTATAGATGTATAGTATTCATGAAATAAGAAAATATTATTAGATCTGGGGAGAAGAATTTATTTGCTTTGGACATTATTGGCTTGCAGAATAAGGCAAAGAGGCATTGAACACCGAGTTATTTCAAGATGAGAACACAGACTAATTTGAAGTAGAGAACACAGAGTAATTTGAAGTAGAGAACACAGATACAGTTGAAGTAGAGACCACAGTGTAACTTGAGGTAGAGAACACAGAGTAATTTGAAGTAGAGAACATAGAGCAATTTGAAGTAGAGAACACAGAGTAATTTGAAGTAGAAAACAAAGAGTAATCTGAAGTAGAGAATACAGAATAATTTGAAGTAGGGAACATATAGCAATTTGAAGTAGAGAACACAGGTTAATTTGAAGTAGAGAACACAGAGTAATCTGAAGTAGAGAACACAGTGTTATTTGAAGTAGAGAACACAGAGTAATTTGAAGTAGAGAACACAGAGTAATTTCAAGTAGAGAACACAGAGCAATTCGAAGTAGAGAACACAGACTAATTTCAAGTAGAGAACACAAAGTTTTTTCAAGTAGAGAATGAAGACCAATTTCAAAAAAAAAAAAAAATTGAAGAAGAGAACTCAGAGTAATTTGAAGGAGAGGACAAAGACCAATTTCAAATAGAGAACACAGATTAATTTGAAGCAGAGAACACAGGGTAATTTGAAGTAGACATACCGATATCCTCCTCCTCCTGCCCTCCGCCTATACACACATTACATTCACATTCCTTCATGGGGGTGATATGTCCTACACGCGTGTATACGTTCGATCCTTCGGTACACTCCATCGTGATGTTCAGTCGCTCGCCGGGGATTCCTGAAAACAAAGGAAGGGGGTTCACATACTGTCTACAGTGTCTTGGAATAGAGCGTTGGTCTCAAGACACAGGGTCTTGGGTTTGAAGTCAGTGAATTGCGGGATCTGCCTTGCGATCTTTCATAAATTCACATTCGGCGCGAGTGCTGGTTACGTATCCAGGAAGCAGAATCGAGAATGAATTATCTAAGTAGTAAGAATTTGTTTCACAATCGGTGTAAAACGAATCAATTTTAATCTAGTTCGTAGTTCAAACATGTATCTTACACCGATTGTGACGGAAGCTTGAAGCTTATCAATATAGCATAACTGCTTCCTGGATACTAAACCAGTTCTAGCGCCGATGTGTAATTTAGTCCCGGCAATTTTTCAAAATCGCCTAATGGTGATCAAACCCGAAACTCTCCGTTCAAGAGACCGACGCTCTCTTTTGCGCAAAAGAGACACTATTTGATGCGTGTGTTTGTGGATGTCGGTGTGATTATTGGTTGCTTAATGTTTAACATTGGTTTCCAATAAAACCGAAATAATGTTAAATCAATGTAAAGTTATCAAATATTCCTTTCAACGAAATGGTGGGATTACTCAGTGTTATTATTTTCTACATTGAAAACGTTCACTTTTCTTGACTGGATAGATATACTAGATGCTTTAGACAAAGTAAATGACATTAGAAAAGAAAAGCACCCGAATTGTCAATCAATCAACTAATTTATTAATTAATCAATTAATCATTCAATAGATAGATCAGTATCAATTAGTTATACAATTAATTACATCTTACCTGCGCAACACTCGCATGTACTAATCACACTGAGATCGTCATCAGGGGTCATGAGAAGGCGTGGCTCCGTCTTGCTGACGCCGCAGGTTCCCGAACAGTACGTAAACACATGTTCTTCTTCCGATATGCAATTACCGGATACCAGCTTTCTCTTCGGCGTCACCTTCAGACTGCATCGGTCGGGGGCTTCTGGAAATGTAATCATTAACATGTTATCAACAGTCGCTCTTAATAATTATTACACAAAAAACCATACACATATTTTTTCTATCTTTCTCAGAAATACTAATTCATGTATTGTATATTTCATTCTCTTTCATTAATTCATATAGCTTTATTATTACAATTTCTAATTCATGTTGCTATACGTCTTCCCATAAAAGCCTTTAAAAATTTTGATTCATTGATATATAATCTATCATTATGCTTTTTGTAAGGTAGAAGGGTGGATGACCACGACCCCCTTTGATCTAAAGACGCGAATAATAAGTTATATAATCATATAAATATAAAAAAAAATGCGTCAGAGATAAAAGATGGTCTTTTTTGCCTGATTAAGGTAGAATAACGATAATCCGCCATTTTGAAATGCATTGTTTCGTCGGATTTCTTCGGGCGTTCTATGTATACATCAGTCGACGCCGGAACTTTTCGGTTCAACGCGTGAAGTATTAACCCATTCCATACAGTTTTTTTTATGAGAAACAGACTTGATTGTGAAAACGCCGACAATGCCGCCTGAGCCTTAAGCATCATTATTTGAACAAAATTAACTAGGTTCTCTTTAGTCCTTAGAATGCTGAGTAATTTTTTTAAGAATAGCTTTTTGTGTTGTCTGCGTTCTAAAAACCTCATGCATCTGATTATTTTTTATGAAGAAAGATACTCAGAGTAGCAAACAGGTTAGATCACAGGTCAGTCGCCAATTTACTTGGCGGCTGGCATGGATCTAACATGTTTGCATAAGCATGAAGTCGGTTCCAGCACTATAATGGTTAAATCTAATGTAACAAGGACTATTACCTTCGGCAGGTTTACACTTAGGACAGCATTGGTCTTCCTCATATGTCAGAGTTTCAAACGGCTGCAATAAACAAATAGAATATAATTAAAAAAAAAGATTTGAATTATTTCCTATGTTACATCGTTGTCGTCTCCAATTATTGTCTACAATTCAATCGTGTTTATCAACAGTCTAATTATTACATATGCTAAATAACGAATTCCGATTGGTCGGTTCCAAAAAAGTGTGTATAACGTGACCAGGTCAGAGGTGAAGAATTTTGCAATCTGAATTATTAAACTAGCTGATCGGGGTTATTTCTCGTTGACTTTCTCATTAAAGCTGAGCTGATTGGTATTTTGGTGATAACTATATGAATCTGACCAAAGTTTACCAAATGAAAAACTTTTATTAAGCTTTATTCTCTTTTCATTGACCTTTAAGCACCAAATGCAGGGGCATGGTAATGACATGCTTACTACCTCTCAAGAAAATTCAAATCTGTCGCTACTATGCTTTGAACACAAGCTTCTTGTTCAATGGTCTTACATAAAGCCGCCAATGCGCACACGTGAAGTTTTTATTAAAACTGTGATTAACATTTCAATATAAAAAGCTGAGTTACCTGACATTCTGGAATTTGACAAATTCTCTGCTCGATCAATTCACCGGACACACAAACGTATTCATAGCAAGGGTCTTCTTCACTCGGATACGATTCTCCATTCTGAAAAATGTGGGATTGGTTGTTTAAAAATGGGATTTTGAACTTCCGGATTACGTTTTTGCCAAACTGTGTTTTGAAACATGTGTGAGTACATAAAAAGCTCATAAACATTTACATAGATAGCATCTTGAATGTTTTAAACAGCATTCGTTCGTCAATGTTTCTCCTCATACCTTTCACACATACTTGAATACCTCACTGTGAGACGTCAAATGGGCCAAAATTACATAATTCTCCTGAGTTATTTAGTCCTCTTGTTGACTTTTTCATTGTTAGAATATTATGGAAGATTGTCAGTTTAAATTGTCAAATAGGTTTCCTCGTTAAATAAAGTATTGATGATTATAATGTACAATATTGCCAACTGGCACTTCATTTGGAACTCCTCGGTGAGACGATAATAAAGACGCGTTACTTTGCTGCAATATTGATCTCGATATTGAAAAAGGAATGTTGTTTTGAATTAAGATGGAATCTAAACGCATGTAGGTTTTTCTGCGTGTTGTACATGGGAACCGTGGTTCGGTGGTAGGGTGTCAGCTTTGGGATCGGAGGGTCCTGGGTTTGAGTCCCGGCCGGACCATTGGAATTTTCTTAAGCAAAGAATGCGCTCAACGTTGCTTCTCTCCAACCAGTTCAACGTTGCTCCTCTCCAACCAGTTCAACGTTGCTCCACTCCAACCAGGTGTATAAACAGGTATCTATGAGGTATAAACCGGTGTGCCGTGGCTGCAATTGCGCCATATGTAAACGGCCGGTTTATCGCCCAGTGATCGGGCAGGTAATTGTAAAGTGGCTTGAATATGACTAGCGTAGACATGAGACTATAAACCCTACGATTACCCTTTTCAGCTGTTTTGAACATATTTAAGAGTATATGGTTTTGCTTTACCCAGAACCATCGATATAAAGTAACCATTTGACGGCTACCTGGTATGTTGTATTGTCCGCTCGCACACACTCGTGGCATCTCTCCGGTGGCACACACTCGCCGTCCTTAAGGAAGAAGTTGGGCTCGCACTTGCAACCGTACATCTGTTCCTCGCAGCTTTCGGGGTTGGGCACGCCGTACAGAACCTCGTCACACGTATGTGCCTCACACTTGTAGTACAGGGTGTATTCTGCATTTTCCACACACTCAACTGGTAAAGAGAAGTGTTAAAATCATATTTAAGGGTTATATCTTTTACTTGCAATCAATGTACTTAAACACGTTTATCAAAATAATTTTTACCTGTCATACTTTACCCTTTACAAAACGCCAAATTTTCGAGTGTCCTAGATTAAAAGAGTTTGCGAACGACAATTCAAAAGGCGATGAAATTTGAAACCAATCGTCTGATAATCAGCTGATGAAGGAAGAGCAACAAAAACAAGAATTATGCAGGCTTATTTTAGGCTTTTATCGTTCACTTGCCATATATGTGATTACCCTTTAAAGTGTTGGAACCGACTGTATGCTTATGCAGAAATGTTAGATCCATGCCAGCCTACATTTGTAGTACAGGGTATATTCCGCGTTGTTAAAACTCAACTTGGGAAGGTAGCGAAAGAAAAGCATGCGTTATACGATGAATAACAGAGTAATATCTTAAACTTGCCATAGATGTAATCTAACACATTTATGTTATGAATATACTTTTATTAACCATACATGTACTAAAATAGGTTTTTAGGGTTATATCCTTTACTTGCGAACCATATCTAGATATGATGATTAACAAAAAGGGGCCCAGACGGTTTGGTTAAGATCGAGCACTCAATGAAAAGCCATTGGGCATGGGAGAGTTAATAACATTCCTAAATGATCGACTATGTCTTATTTGTAATTCAGGACTGGTTAAAAATAAAAAAAAAGCACTTTCTGTAACGTTGTGTGGAATATTACGATTCAATGAAGAAACAGTTAAGAAAAACCAGATCACTTATATTCATAAATTTAATCAATTTATGTCTACTTCGAAAAAAAGTGTTTTGTCAAATGTATGTAGATATATTTCAGCAAGCAATATTATTCGGAAAAGATTTAGATCCGCCTCCTGATCAAAAATTGTTGACTATATTATATAGTCAACAATTTTTGATCAGGAGGCGGATTTAAATCTTATATAGTATATAGTTTTGTTTGTTATATTGATTGACCAATAGTTACATCATTAATCTTAGCCGGCATTCGGTTTACATGACTTGGACAAGTGTTGCCTTACCTTGTTAAAATTATTATATAATTCAGGGCTATTCTTTTGGCGAGACATAGTCATTTTTTTTTCAGAAAAAATTCTTGAAGTAGAGCAAATCCGGGTTCATATCTCTCATGTTTCATAACACAACTTATACAAATAAAGTTCAGATATTTGCTGTAATTAGCAAAATAGGAAAGGTATGTCTCACTCTAAAATTCAAATGTCTAAAATTTAAATGTCCCATTAAATTTTGAAATGTCTGCTATTTTTGACCAATTTCGCTATATGATTCATTACAGATGATACATTTATTTCAAAACAATGTCTCACTACTTTCACAGGCCAAGAATATCACTGCAAATTACACATGCATATGTTGGTCCAAACTATCTTTCGTTTTTATATTTTGTCGATTTTACCAATAACTGAAATTGTTGGCCTTACCACATGGATCCTCGTTACAAGGTACGGACTCTGTAAGGTTAAGCTGTTCACAGTCGGGGCTCTCTACTAATATGTCTCGGGTTCGATTCTGTATACCACCATCGCAGGAGGCGGAGCAGTTGCCAAACTCTGACCACTCGGAAACCCCACATGTTACTGAAATAAACAATTCAATAAGGGGTGTATTATTTGACTTGATATGTATAGGAGAAATATGTATCTATATACATGTACTTCGTGTTATAGTAACAGAGACTGACGTGATTTTCACATCCTACTCCAGATTACCGACGATATTCATTAATAGAAAAGTGGCAATTCATGATTCGAAAATCATGGCAAAAATAGATAAAAAACTAAAAACTTTCTTTTGCAAAAGTCGGTGTTACAAGGCTTGTAATTCATGTCAAACATCCAAAACATGTGACATACCAGCTATATACTCAATTTCAGTCACACGGCAAGTCATATGCCTTTATAGCCAAAATACAAAAATGTAGACAGGTGATATAGGCTAAGTACAAGGGTAGGTAACTCTGACTAGAACCTTTATCTCAGGCTTGGTATCGTTCGATTGAAACATAAACATCACACAAGAGCGTGATGGACCTATAATTATAAGACAGCATTTATTCATAATCATATAGCTCTCAAACTTACTATAACGGGTCTGTGAAACAAGGTTTGTCAACATTTGCAACCTTTGACAGACGAAGTGGATACACATATTCACCATGTCAGTCCCACCGTTAGTCACATGTCTTTATACTTTGGCGCTCTCAAACTTACTTTTACAGGGGTCTGTGACACAAGGTTTGTCAACATTCGTAATCTTTGACACACAAAGCGATTAAACCCCATGTCATTTACACCGTTAAAAGTCGATCGCGCGCTCAAGCGGCGTTTATGTTTTAATCGAACGATACCATACCTGAGATAAGGGGTGGTGGGAATATGCGTGGTTATCTACCTAACCATTGCATTTGGCCTTTATCACCTGTTTACATTTTTTTTAACACGACCATTTACTGCGTTGGACTTTAAGTCATATGTCTATATGTTTATAATTAGGTAGCTCTCAAACTTACTATTGCAGGGGTCTGTGCCACAAGACTGCTCCTCTGTAAGGACGGTCGAGTTACATTCCTCCCTTGCAGCGTCATTCTCGTCGGTAAATGTTCGAGTCCTGTTCTGGACACCACCGTCACACAGCTCCGTGCAGTTAGACCAGTCCGACCAGGAACCGACCTCACAGCCTACAAAAAGGCAAGGGGAAAATAATATACAAATGTATTTTGTTTTTAGTTTACCTTACTTTTTAGCATTGATTGTGAAGGAAGCTTAAAGCTTGTTCAAAGCGATTCTCGATGACTGCTTCCTGGAAACTAGACCAGTACTCGTGCAGTTTTAAGGGTAAGTCCCGGAAATCTTTACCTCGCCTAAAGGGGATTCGAACCCGGGACCCTCGGTACAAGAGACCGACGCTCTATCTTTTGACCAATGTCGTCCATACAAAAGCATTTCTCAGACTGGATGGTACCAACCCACAGGATCGCCAGACCTGGAGAGGAAGGTTACACTCTTGACCAGACAAGCAGGCCTCATCTTTGTACAATGATTAATAAATGGCCTGTCAAATACAAACTGTATGATGATGATGATGATGACGATAATGGTGACTTTGTATGTGCTTTCAAATTAGAATTAAGCTGTGTACTCCGTTTCACAGCCAAAGCGCTTTAATCTTGTCCCACAGCAAGTCGACCTGCTGGTTAATACTGTTTGCTACAACTGGTTTGGTTTAGAAACAGTATTGTTTGTCTGATAATGAAAACATCTTTATGTGCCTTAAATGATAATGAATAAAAAAGAGGGAGAGAGAAAAACAACATTGCAAATTAAGTCATCTCTCTAGGACGCCTTCAATGACCTGTCACATGATCACTTTGTACTTTTGTTTGAGCTTATATCAATGTTTCATATCATGCTTGAAAATATATGAAAATGCAATTATATACTACGAAACTATGTGCTTAATGTTGAAATGAATTACGTTATGTCAACAAAAAGGATTGTTTGTCTTTTAATGGCCCTGGTGCCAGGATAAAATGGGTGATATTATAAAAGCCTCGATTAGCTTACAGCTGATGTCGTCGTTACACGGCAGTTCTTCCATTGGTTCCCCGACGCAGCTGTTCCCGCCACATTGGGGTACAGGCATGTTACAAGCGCGGAACCGTCTCTTGATCCCGCCCTCACAGACGGCATCGCATTGGGACCAGCCAGTCCACGATCCCCAGCCACCGTCCTCTGCAATATCAAGGGTGTTTTATGTAGGCTCGGAAAACATGTTTATCACGTGACCAGGTCAGAGGCGGAGAATCAGGCAATCTGGATTAAACTGGCTAATCTGGGTTATTTCTCATTGGATTTCACGTATAAGTTCAGCTGATGTTTTTTTTTGATAATTAATTGAATCTGACCAAAAGTTGACCAAATAATGTAGGTTGATATAGCCTATTGTTCATGAACCTTTAAGACATGTATAAAGTTTGCCTCTTACTTGGGAAATTATGTTTATAGTTTGAGAGAGAGAGACAATTGGTTAGACTAGTTTATAACGACTATTTAACACTGTCATCCAATAACAGATATTTTCGTTTAAAGGTAGTCATCCTTAGATAATTTCGAAACATCAAAGGATTCAAGTCCATGTAAGCTACCCAAGATACTAGTAAATTCGAATATCTCTAGAAGTTTTCTTGACTTTCGAAAATTATCAAAACACGGTTTCTTACCTACGGCTTCTTGCTTAGGATAGCATACCTTTCCACCAATCACTGCAAGTTTTTCACAGTAGCTGAAAGATCGACAAAAAGGGCTTGTTAAACCTACGGTCAGGTTTCTGATATGTTTATATATAACTATTACACAAGACATGTACACGATGTCACGTTTTGATTCTGAAATCATGGCATCAAAATTCTACAGGAACAAGAACAGCTCCCCTTACAAAAACAACAAACTTTGGTGACAGGTCACTGTACCAGAACGTGTGTGGAAAGATTATATAGCAACTTTTATGTTGTATAATGTTTAACGCCGTATCAGTCATTTTCCAGTTATGCATCAGCTTTCATGAATACACCAGTACTAGGCTAAAGCTCTGAAGTGACTCGCCAAAGGTCATTCACACGAAAGCAGAGGTGTTGATTTGGCCAACACCCGGACCCCCCCCCCAACCCAACCGCCCCCTCCCCCACCCCCGAGTTCTTAGTCCGCCACCTTAACCACCACGCCACGCAAGATCCCAGCAACTTTTATATATACATATACATACCAGATTTCACATTCGGATTGCGAGATGATGTCACCAAGGTGATACAAATACAACTCACAACTCAAAACAATTACAAAGTAGTGTGTGTGTGTGCAATAATGCATGCAACGGTTGTATATCAAATTGTGTATACATACCAAATTTCACATTCGGATTGCGAGATGATGTCGCCAAGGTGATACTCCGTTCCACCCACGATACAGACGGCCGGACATTCCCCGCTCGAGCAAGGTTCCTCCTCTCTTAGTTCGGATAGCTCGCAGCCAGCACCATTCAAGTCGGTTCTGTAACGCAAACATATTCTTAGTAGGTTTCAACAATTACTAGTTATGCAGTACCCATATTAATCAAATGTCTTCTTACGGGGATATCTAGTCAATAAGTAAAGTATATGAACAGCATAAATATATTTACGTTCATGTTTAAAAAATCAAATTGCTTCAGAGCTAGGACTACATAAGCATTATCTATGTACCTGCTAGGTAAGCGTTAGCCAATGACAAGGGACTTTTTAGATCACGTGTTTTATTTAGCTAATGAGATCCTTGCTTTCCATTACTGCGTACTTTTCAGAACTCTGATATGTTTAATATTGCAAACGTAACTGTGTTTTGTGAGTTGTTTTAATATAAGTGTTCTTATGTCATTTCGCATAAAATGCCCACTTTCAAACTCATACCAGTTTCAGTTTTTATATTCTCCATACAGAGTTTGCCCTACTTGCAGTTTTTGTTCCTTTGTGGAACATGCATGCTTAATCAAGTTATGCATTTATGTCAAACATAGAAACAAATATATATATATATAGTATATATTATATTATATTAAATACTCTTAGGTTAACAGAAGTAGATAGTCGTATAACAGACAAGTATCGTTTACCTGTATGTGTCTAATTATACTGTTTCTCATATGTCACGTTAATTAATATCTTATCTTATCCTAAATAAGTTAATTAAGTAGATGGTCGTGTAACATACACGTGTTATTTACCGTTATTTACCTGTACTCTATTCACGCGTTTCCTATTAATAAATATCTTATCTTATGTTAAACAGACATAGACATAGACAAAATTTATTGGTATAAGCTTGTACAGCTTCTAGTCATATACAAAATCAATCGTATCTACTCGGCAATCCCCGTAACAAGTCGGTAGATATACCTCGTAGGCAGTACATGAATACACCAGAAACCTTGGGGTAATTGGCCTTATTTCCGGCGGATAACGCAAAATGCACACAGGCACTAAATATGTATTTAAATACACACAAATTGGTTATATGTCACAATTAAATGTTGTTTTTTTTACCCTTTTCATTAAAGATGATCATATGAACACATCTTGTTTCATATTTTGTCAATCAGCTCTTTCCGGTAATCCCCGGCTTTGTGACGGGGATTGCCGAGTTGATACGATTGGCCCTTCGTTGCTGACCTACTTTCAAAAATGGCTCCCCATTACCTCCGAGGTTATTTTAAGAAATGGCCGAGGTGTTCCGAATGATACAAAATACTACAAATTTACAATTACTTTTCATACTATGTTACCGTCGTCTCAAAAATGAAAATAATATGATAACCGCAAACAGTAATAAAATGAAGTAAATGATCGTGTTACATACACGTGTTACATACACGTGTTATTTACCTGTATGTGTGTATTTCTATTCTATTTATTTATATCACGTTAATAAATATCTTATTCTAGATAAATGAAGTTAATGGTTGTGTTACATATACGTGTTATGTACCTGTATGTGTCTAATTCTACAATATTTTCACATTTCACATTAATAGATATAGTATTTGAAATAAATGAAAGTAATAGTCGTGGTATTTACCTGTATGTGTCTAATTCTACAATATTTACACATATCACATTAATAAATATAGTATTTTAAATACATGATGTAACAGATACATTATTTACCTGTATGTGTCTTATTCTTACATTATTTACACCCATATCACATTAATAATCATACTATTTTAAATGAATTAATTCGTGTTATTTACCTGTATCGATACCTGTGTCCTTCCCCACATTCGGACAGACACTCGGACCATTCTCCCCACGGACCCGTATCACAACCTGACAAACATATAGAATAACAAGGTTTTAGTTATAGAATTCAATTTGATTATAACGATTGATTTTATGGAGTATCAGCTGTATTAATTAACAGAACGTTGGGAAATTTTCTAAAAATTAATTGCTGTGTCCTCTGCTTTCCAAAGCTAAATATGTCAATTAAAGGTGCTCACAGATGAGAAAAATTAAAAGTCAAAATAAAAGGTTGCTGAAACAATACATTGTGTTTGTTGTTAAATGGTATACAATTAACGGTAGCTTTTGAAGTTATAACTAATTCAAGAAGCGTCGAATTTTGTTGAGGAAAGCTTCTCAAAGTAGCAGACAGGTCAGATCACAGGCCAGCCGCCAATTTACTTGGCGGCTGGCCTGGATCTAACCTATTTGTATAAGGATAAAGCAGGGTCTAGATCTATAAAGATTAATATATACTGAAAGTTGTCAGGTACTTTTTGTTTCGTTTGATAGACTGTATAAAAACCCATACTTAATCATTTTCTTCGTGTATATGTAATCAGCTGTTTTTCTAAATATCTTATATATATGAAAACTTATCATATTCGTTTTCTTTATTCATCCCGACGAAATAATCTTATTGAGTATTGATACCGATTGAGGAATAAGTTATATTTATATCTGAGAGCTGACATAGGCCCCTGTGTGCTACAGAATGCACCATAAAGTGTCGATATTGAACAAAAAAAAACAGAATACTACTTACAATGGTCTAATAATGTACAGTTCATCGATCCGTCATATTCACATTTACTGAAAATAGAAGAAAATCAAATGAAAACTACGCATACAAAAGGATTCCAAAACATTTCTTACACGACGGTTACACAAATATGTATGCTTAATTAAGCTTTGCTTCTAAAACGTGCAATAATAATATGCACAAAAAATGTGAACGTTTTTTAGATCATTACTCCATGCTTTGCTTATCATAATCGATGGGGGAAACCTCCTCAAATATCTCCAAGTCGGGCTGAGCTTTTCTGGTACGAAACCTTCTGCATTCTATTAGTCAATAGGGAAAAATATCTCATGATATTCCAAATTAATAATTATCGTGAAATTGAACCTTCGAAGCAATGAGCAAAGGTTTTTGAAGTTTTGTACCATTTCACTTGGCCATGAGCTAATCAAAAAGTATCACACTCCAATCTCAACTCGTCGGGTTTATCAAATGAGAACGCCTTTGGCATAATATGAAAGACAACATATTTCTCTTTGCAAGAATACTTGTGTTGTACTTTCGTTTTCAAATGAAAATGTTAAATGCATTATCAAGTCTTGTACCTAACCCCTGTTAGTGAACACCCACTACATGTTTAATATATAGTCTAGTACTGAACCCAAGCGACTCACCATATCTCGCACTCCGAGCTACCCTCTTCAGTGGCGCCGAAGGGCACTATGGCGCCATCCTCCTCTCTGTAGCAGGGGCAGTCCTCCTCCTTGATACATTTACCGGTGTTGTCTCGCACCATGCCGTCCTTACATTTACATCCGGGCACGCATACCTCGTCGTCTGACTCGTCACACAGATGGCCAAGACGGAAATCTTTGCAGGTGATGGTGGAGCACATGTTGGAACAGTTGCTGTATTCTTCGTCTTCCTGGTCGCAGATCTCGGTGGGATCTAGAAATAATAACAAATGATCGACAAGGTAGACATAGGTCAAGGATAAACAGTGAGAGTTGACAAAGGAATTATAAATTATGAAAAAATAGGAATAATCGACAAGGGAAAGTTGCTGTATTCCTCGCACTCCTGGTCGCAGATCTCTGTAGGCTCTTTCATTTGTGATATAATAGTTCTTTCATTTGTGATATAATATAGTTTTTATTTCCCTTAACAATACTTAATTGAGATATATTTAATGATGCCTCATACTCTTTGTTCAATTGTGGTACAATTACCGGCTATGTATCCAGGAAGCAGAATCGAGAATGATTAATCTAAGTTGTAAGAGTTTGTTTCACAATCGGTGTAAACTAGATCGATTCAAACTTAACTAAACTTAACTAACCTTCAGTACACTCATCAGGTACACAAGAGTCCAGTTCCAAGTTATCTCCCTCACATGGGGTTCCGTCACAGCTGTCCGTCATGTTACAGTGTCGAGTTCGAAGCCGCATTCCAGGGAAACAGCTCTCAACGCTGCTGCATGACGTCCATTGGGACCAAGAGGACCATGGGCTGGGAATCAGGCCTGGAAACATAGTAAACGTATTCTCATGTCATGTTATCTAGTAACGTCTATTGTGGTAAGCATTGACATTAAGGTACAGTTTTACTAAACAACTTGAGGAAAATGTTTGCGTAAGTTAAAACGGATAAACTTGGATGCAAATCATATAATGGATAAAGAATAAGATAACGTTTTATTGTCGTTTACCTATTAACGATAGTCCAGCATTGGGCGGAAGTAGGTAAGTATGTGTAGTTCTACAGGTTCTATTCTAAACATATTGTATTGTAAAATATTGTTTTACAATTGGATTGTTTAGCCTTATCAAGTCCCTCTCCTGAGTGTGTTTCACACAAATTAAGGTATGTGGGTTTTAGGTTATAAAATGGGCACCTATATGAAGAACAAAACATTTTGATGTGTTTATGTTTACATGACATTATAGCAGTCGTGAAATGAAGGGGAAGAATTGTAAAACCTACTTTCGCAACACTGTGTGTTGCAGGTCTCAGACTCGTAGGAGAGCATATCGAATGTGACGTCACCAATTACTTCACGGGTCCTCTCTCGTTTACCATTACCGCACGGTTTGCTGCACTCGGACCACTCAGACCATTCCGTTAGATCCTCTGTAACGTAAGAAATACATTTTTCATAGCTATTCATTGAAACATTGTCGCTTATGTGGTAAAAGGTCAGTCGAGAACCATATTAGGGGTGAATCGTGACTGGTGCCGTTCTTCCTGGACATTGATATCCGGGCACCTGTACAAAAAAACGTGGCTTCCGGAAATATATTTGATCAACAATAGACGTATCTCACTAGACGTAATACAAGAATAGACGTAAAGAAGACACCCTCAGTGAATCAACATATTACCTTTCGCCATCTGGAATCAAGAACCGCCATCCATGATCGCCATTGGTAAGTTGAACCATTTTCACTTATATTTATATGATTTTTGATGGGTTGGTTTGTGTTTGTGTTGCTTGTTTGTTTGTCCTATATACGGTTACCAATCAACTTATCTATGAATTATGGTTCTACCGGTACTCCAAACAACTATCTACATGTAAAAACCGCAGTATTTCAATGCTTCTAACATGCACACCACGTTTTACATGTGATACTGAATTACGTTTTAGATATATAACCTTTTGATGACGGTTAATGGTTAAGAGCCTTACATTAAGGAACAAATATGCACATATCATACAATTACTTTGCTGGCAATACTCGTAGCGTAAAGTGTTATAACTATTTACCATCGCATTCCTCAGCTTCAACGCAGGATATCGTCATGTTCTCACACGTACTGGAATCAAACGAGAGACATAATACAGAAAATACTTTTATACGTGGATAGCAGACGGCAAAGAACACCAAAAGAGAATAACGGCTACCCTATTCATTTCAAGCATGTCCTTTTTTTCTAATCTTTCTTCATGTTTCATATAAAAACATTGTATGATAGAGTAGAAAAAGTCTGCATTTTATTAATTTATTTTTATATGGGTTTTCAACATCAACATTATTTCAGTTATTTAGCGATGCCCGACTCTTAATGATGGAGGAAGACCCCATACTCAACTGCCCATAAAGGCTGGTCAAGGCGGGTAGAACCATCGGCATTCCGTAAGTCAGTCGGGAGACTGCCTCTCATGAAAATCCATGACCCTCTCAGGACTGCATTTTAAGTCACCCCTTAAGGTGGAAATGAAAAGTTAAGAAGCAACGTGATTTATGATTTATTTGATTTTTTCATGATCAACTATGTTTATATCAAACATATACAACATTTAGTAAAATAAATGATGTCAAACAAAAGCTACAGCGATTGTTCTTAAGTATAGTGAAAAAACACTATGCTAGATGAAAGAAAAGTCATTTTGGAGAAGTATATAATTTTGTTAAAAAGGTTTTTAACGATTTAATAAATCTTCTACTGGAATAAC
Organism: Cerastoderma edule; assembly: GCA_947846245.1. Taxonomy (NCBI): domain Eukaryota; kingdom Metazoa; phylum Mollusca; class Bivalvia; order Cardiida; family Cardiidae; genus Cerastoderma; species Cerastoderma edule. The sequence goes on from OX401409.1 coordinate 4,629,566, forward strand.
GACAAGCGTATGGTTTTTGGAGTAAACGTTGGCTATTATTTTGACTCCAGGCTAATCTACTTAACATATTCAAATGGCTTCCAACTGATATAATAAATGCACAGTGTTTTCTGATTCTCTCTCGTTAAAAGCCATTTTTCTTTTCGAACACTGTTTTCCAGAGTCGTCTGCAATAAACTGATCAAACGCCGTTATTGTTTGGTCATGGGTTAAACTAAATTTTAGATGAATAGAAACAACATGAAAACTGACCAGTTCTTGCACAGGACATGAACGATGGCATCTGCAGGAACTTCCTGGTCAATATAGAAAGACTCCTCGGCCAGTGAGAATGAGTTGTCTCCATCGATATCAATGTATCCGATTCGCACTTGGGTCGGAATATCTCCAAAGAGCTCGTCGAATATAGCCGAATCGAATACGCATACAGCTAGAATAGAGAAAGAATATAATTATACATTTTATGTTTATCGAAATATGATGTTGAATATAACAGGTGTATTGGTAGGTGATGATCCTTTGTGTCAAAAAGAGAAATAATCACTGGTTGAGAATGAGAGAGAGAGAGAAAGGGAAGAGAGAGAGTGAATGAGAGAATGAGAGAGATAGATAGATATTAGAGAGATATAAGAGATAGAGAGTAGAGAGAGAGACTGGGGGAGAAAGAAAGAAAGACGTGGACAGAGAAATGGACAGTTTGGTTAAAGAAAGACATCAAACAGGTTCCATGTTATTTCACTTCATAAGTTTTAATTTCTGTAACAGAAATTAATCTTAATAAAGACATTCTATTCCATCATATTGAACTGTATTGCGTCGTTCTATCTTGTATTGTATTGTATATAATTGTACTGCATTGTATAATACTGCATTATATTGTATATGTTGCTTACGTTGAGCTGTTGTGGTTACAACAACAGTCGATGTTGTGTATGGCGCGGTAACTGGGTGCGAGCACGACTCTATGATCAGGTCTCGAACTTGTTGGTTCGTGAGGTCGGTGCCAACCATCAGCTCAACAGCGACCACAGATCCTTTACCGCCCTCAAAGTTGACCATCACGTCTCTAAAGACTGACGGGTTTTCGACTGGATACTGTTGCAATAGAGCAAAACAACGAATACATTAAACCACATTCAATCTTGTTTTAAAGAAACTCTATAAAAGATGTGTGCTCTGGGAGTAAATGAACGTTAAAGAATTGATATTCACGATCCTCGTCACTAACGTTTTCAATTTCTGTCCTTATACTTTGTTAAAACCCTGTGATTACGTCAATTAATGCGAAGTATTACTTCGCACCTGTTTATTATCCTTTTGGAAAGCCGTTCAGACAAATATAACTCTATCGATCAATTGTGCACTCTAAAACTCATATCAGTGTCTGTTTTTATATTCTCCATACAGAGTTTTGACCTGCTTTCAGTTTGTTCCTTTGTGGAACAAATGTGTTTTGTCAAGATTATGCATTCATGCACAGGTGCTTGAAACAATCTTCGATAATATCCCAATATATGCATTCTCTTATATAGTATATTGAGCATATATTGGGATAGTATCAAAGATTGTTATAAGCACCTGTGCATTCATGCTAAACATAGAAACATTAACATCGCGAGTACTGGTGTATTATCCACGAACCAGTCATCGAGAGTTACTCGATAGGCCTCCTTCACAATCGATGTAAAACAAATCAATCATACAAACAAAACAGCTTTAGAACAGACATATATGCATTATTACCTCTCTGGAATCCACAAGATCGCCGTTCACATCAAGAAGGTCGAAATGTACGAGCTCGAACCCTCTGACGGACAGAGACACCGTGTACACTTCGCTATCCGCATCCGACGTATCCGCGGATAGAATGACCGAGCTCTCCGAGGTAATATCCGGTATCCAACCATTGTCCGGGGCACTGTTAAAGGCATCCACAATGAACGATGAGGATTTGCTCGAGGTTTCAGAGGATAACACGGCCTTCTTCTTGGCTAATGGTTCCATACAGATTTCTGAAAAGGGGATTGATATAGAGATTAAGTAAGTTTTATATTCATTTAAGTAATCATTAAATTGACAAAGATAGCATGTTCTATAACTACTGTGTGTATCTCTCAAGGCTCATGAAAGGAGATTAATGCTACATCAAATTATATTATTTCGTAAACCTTTGGTCAGATTCAAATAGCTATCGCCATAAAAACACATCAGCAGAATTTACACGTAAAAGCCGACGTAAAAAACACAGATTTGCCAGTTTGATAGTTCAGACTGCCTAATTCTTCACCTCTCACCTGGTCATATAATACACAATTCTTTTTAACTAATCGATCAGAAGTCTTTAATTTACATGTGTAAACAGATTGGTGATAAACATGATTTGATTGGAAACAACTATATTTCAAGCACAAAATAACGTAGGTACTCCATATATCTTTTTAGTTATTCATTTGAACTCATCCTTTTATGTGCTTTTAAAAGATCCTACACGCAGAAATAGTGTAACATTGTCTTACCTAATGGTTTGTAACATGCTTCAACAACGAGTTCGCTGACTTCAATGGGTCTATTCTCGTCGACCGGTCGTATAAGTTCCATTTCCACGACATACCCTCCATTTACACCATATGGTATCGATACAGAAAGCAACTCGCCGTCTGTTATGTCACTTAGGGTCTGAAAAAAATACCCAAGCAGAACAATTGAATGTACAACTACATACAAGTTAAAAGTGATGAATGGATTAGATGAGTTGTTTAATTGCAATTCGTCAGTCGTATGAATTCCATTTCAACGACATATCCTCCATTAACTCTATATGGTATCGATACAGAATGCAACTCCCCGTCTGTTATGTCACTTAAGGTCTGGAAAAAAGCAACCAAGTAGAACAAGTGAATGTACAACTAAATATTAATTTTAATCAAAGAACATATGAGTTGTTTAATTGTTAATTGCCGGTCTTATAAGTTCCATTTCCACAACATATTCTCCATTAACACCATATGGTAGCGATACAGATGGCAATTTGCCGTCTGTAATTTCACACATTTTTCGAACATACGACGAAGCGAGACGATTGAATGTACAACTACACCCAAGTTATCATTAGTAAATAGATCAGATAATGAATGTGTTTAATTCCAAATAGTCATTTATATTAGTTCCATTTTCCACAACATACCTTACCTTTCCTGAGTCAATCATGCTTTCGATAGCTTCTTTTAATTGTTTATCAATCTGAATCGCAAATTGATACAAGGACATTTTTTTTACATGCACCTGTTTTCTGTGGCAAGCAATTTTAAATCAAAGGGTGAATACAAAATATGTTTACCACCTTTGTTTGAAAGACATTTTGTTTTGACTTGCAAACTCTCACCCGTGAATAAGCATCTTTAAATCAGAGGGTCAATAAATAAATAATAACTTTTTTCACCTCTTGGTAAATGGGCAATAAGCCTTCATCAGGAATTATCTTCACAGTTGCCCTGTCGACTGCCTCGGTGACGAATGAAACGCTCTGTATTTCAGGAACATCCTCGGCTTGTATGACCAAGGTTAAAGTTTCCGCGTTCGACAGCTCCGAGGCGACATAGGAATTGCCAGATCCCTTCAGAGCCTGACGGGGTTCGAACACGTACCCTGTTGACGATGCTTCCAACTTGACGTCATTGGAAAGAGCTTCAATACTGTTGTTGGTGCATACATCTGAAAGGACACACACGGATGATGCATACTGTTGTTTATGCTAGTTTCTATTTCAAAATATGTACTTAGGGTTCATGAAAACGTGACTCTCAATTCGAGTATTCTATGTTTAGGTAGTACCTAGACCATGCAGAAATGACACGGGTGTCAATTAATCTTTGTTTTCTCAGTTCAATATCAATACTATTTACCGAGAACACGTGCAAACATCGATATGCAAATATGTTGGCGTGGACTTTTTATCTGATTGTAGTTAAGTTTTAGTTTAGTTTAAAACCTATCCATATCACATCGATTGTAAAAAAAAGTTCTCATAACCTAGATAAATCCGTCTCGATTTTGCTTTATTGAGTTCTCGTGCCGATTGCGGATTAAAAAAAGGTCTCAAGAAACACTCTCGGGATTCGAACCCACAGCACTCGTATCCCGAGGCCGACGGTCTATCCCCTAGACAACTTTCCCACACAGTACTTACGTGGAGTTGTAGACAGCGACACTGTCGATACACGGGAAGTAGTCGATAACGACACTGTTGATACAGATGACGCTGACGACACTGGTGTAGTGGTAGATGAAGGTGTTGTAGAGACTGGTTTGGCGCAGGCCTCGATGGAGAGATCGGTAACTCGCGGTATGATGTTTGTGACGGCCTCGAATGTAAGCTCCACATACTGACCAACGACTCCTTCAAAATTATCTAGGATAGTCTGGAGGTTCTTGGTAATTGGGTACTGGAATAAGAAATACATTTTTCGTTATTGGTTAGTTATTGAGTTACCGTTAACCCTCAGAATGCTGGGGAATTTTCAAATAAATATTTTCTGTGTAGAATGCTTTCCAGAACCTTAAAAAGCTACTTAATTTTGATGAGGAAAGAACATTTGTATAGAAACCCAAGGTATCGTGAAATTATGATGATAGAGGTCATCAACGTCAGGTGAGTTGATTCACACTATACTTGAACGTGTACAATGGTATGTAGAATGGTGTTCAAACAAGCAGGGCAATTAGATCTTTTGAAAAAACTATCATTTCGATTAGTGAAAAACTCTGCAGGTTACTAAAGGTCCAACACAGTATACGACCTAGTCTAAATAATGTAAACAGGTGATATAGGCCAAATGCAACGGTAGGTAGATAACCGCGGATATTCTAATCACCCGTGGTCGTCTCAGGTATGGTATTGGTCGATTACTACATAAACATCGCACAAGAGCACGATCGACCTATTATCGGTTCGGTTGCTTATGTATACACCAACCTGTTTGTCTATAAAAATGAATAGGTTCTAACATGTGCATAAACGAACTACATATTACTCTCATCATCGAGAAACCAAGCCCGGGTGTAAGTTAAAGGTAGAAAACGTATCGTGTTTAACCCATTACCGGACATTAACAACATTTAACCACTGTGTTGCAGAGCTACTCTGAGAAGCATTGTAGGAATAGGAGAAATTGCTGATAACAATGTTTTCTGTCCTATCAGACGATTACGTCTGAATTTCATTACACTTTGAAATGTCGTCTGCAAACTGTTTCAATTCGGCAATTGGTAAAGGGTTAAGCAGTATTGCATAACCTTTGCAATTAATCTTGGGCGTTAGAATCGTATTGCTAAGGCGCGCACGGTTAAGAGAAGAAATAAGACTTGGAGAGACGCCTCTGATCTGATTCTATGATTAGAAAGAACAAACCTCTCTTGTTTCGACGACATCCTTGTTCTCGTCGAGAATTTCAATAACTGCATTGGTTCCAGGCTCAGCATTTTTCAGAGTAACTTCCACGTTGTATACTGGGCTTTCAGCTCGAAGGTCAGCAGTCAAGGTCACGGAGTCATCGTCGCTAGGTTCCGGTCGGTAACCATCGCTACCAAGAGCGTCTTCCGGTACTGTTCCTTTAACGGGAAAAATTAATCGAAATCAGTCGAAATATCCTCGATCAATTTGCTTGTACTGTGATTCACAGGTAGTTTACATGATGTATGGAATAAAACCCCGCCGAAGGAAACCCCCATGAACTAAAACAAGGCAATGATGAAGAAACCCCCTTTCACATGTTGCATATAATCGCCCTTCAATGGCGGAACAAACCCCCATTCCACAATGTTTATGGGATTTGATTGTATGATTCAGTTTACATGCATGATTATTCTTACGAGAAGATTTTGATGGCACATGTGTAACGATTCATCCAATGAATCTGTCGTTTAAGTTAAGTTTTTCATCATTACACCTTTTTTCTATAAACTTTTAAACACGACATTCAGCGGTAAGAGACAAGTAGTGAGTTGTTGAATATTTAAATTAAAGTGGAGAATCGTTGATACGTCTTAAATGTTTCAGAACCGGCATCAAATTAAAAAAGCATGCAGTATTGATTCAATATTTTTTTTTTTTTCTAACCTTGTGGCTTTTAAACGCGACACTCAGCAGGTAGAAACAACTTGGAAGTGTCACACATTTGAAATGAAGTGGAGAATCCTTAAAACCTCTAACATGTTTCAGAACCGGTATCAAATGAAAACAAAAGCAAGGGTTTTGATTCAAACAAAAAGTAAATATGTAAGTCTATCCTTATTGGATGATGGGGTTCCACAGAATTAAAATTTTGAAATGATAAAAAGACAAACCTCTTCTGCCTTCTGGTCCCATAACGCCAACGTCATTTGTATACATATCCTCAAGGCATACCTCTGTGAGAAGAAAAAGATAGATTGTACAAAAAACATAGATCATCATAGATTGTACAAAAAATATTGATACATCGCAAAGAAGCAGAGCATACCGTTGGTTGGTGGATGATTTTAACGTTAAAATCATCACACAAAACATAAAATTCACACAATTTATTTTTCTAAAATTAGGATAAACCGTCTTTTTTAATTGCTTTTCGGTCTTTTTTAGTGCAGTTCTGTATATTTTTCCAATGATGTGCCTGTCTAAGAAAACAAAAACACCCACTGGCATATTTAACAGATTTGTTAACCCTTAGAATGCTGGGTAATTTTCTAAAAATAGATGTTTGTGTCATCTGCTTATTAAAATCTTAAATAACTGCTTAAATTTGATCAGGAACGATATTCAGAATAGCAGACAGGTACGATCACAGGCCAGCCGCCGAAAAAACTTGGCGGGTGGCCTGGATCTAACCCGTTTGTATATGCATAAAGTCAGTCACAACATTATAACGGTTAAAAATGAAATATGAACATTTATTGTTGAAATAGTAGAACTCACCTTCAGGCTCATAACATGCTTTGATTAAGACGTCTGAGATGATTGGAGATTCTGTCGAATTTTCTCTCTTAATCACAACGATCTTGACAACATTACCGTCTCCGTGAATCTCAACATCAACTGTTCCGTCTTCTTCCACATCGGTGACGGTCTAAAATGACACAAAAGGGAAAAGGCAAATAAGAAATTGTCCTGTGTATAACAAATTCAATGGACTGTTTGAAGTAGATTTGTGATCATCCTGTCACAAATGTTCGCGTTGAACCGAAATTCTCATATCGCAATGTAAGTTGGTCCGTATTGATCACATGAAGTGTCTGGAATGTAATAACTATATCACGATATATAATAAATGTATATGTAGAAAAATTGTGAAAATGTCATGCGGGAAAAAGAACAAACCTTTTCAGCCACTGAGTTCAAAGCTTCTACAGTTTCTGCTACTCGGATAATGACCTTCTCTACATGTACCAGATGGACTGATACTTCATTTATTCTAGCTGTTCCAACGGCATTAATGGCAATAACAAAGGCAGCTCTGGTTACTCCTGGTAAGAATGGGTATGATCCTCCAGACCCAAACAGAGCCTGGGTTGGGGATATTGGGTTAACCGCTCCTTCGGCTCCAATCGTATTCTTGATGCTGACGTCCAGAACATCGGATTGAATAGTCACGTTGGTGGCCTCACATACATCTGTTTAATGATAAAAGAATACGAAGTCTTAGTTTGGCGAAACGGAACGAAATTGAGATTTATTTGTTCAGACATCTCTTAAAATCAGGATATTATGCTTGCCATGTGTTATGTTATATTTGACATAATATCTGAACTTAGTTAAGCAGTTTAATATGTCTCAATCTTAACTCATTAGTTTCATTTGGTGGTGATATATTCAAAGAATGCAGACACCTTTAAACCAACCAACATTCATCAAATATGGTAACTTTTGTTAAAGTTTGATCATGATGACATAACTATACCACTTGCGTTGATGGCAAGTTAAAACCCCTTACTCAATGAATAATTTTCCAAGGATGGAAATCTACAAGATGCTCAACGCTAAATGATAATTTGTATTTTACCTTACATAAGACGCAAAAAAATCTGAATATAATTGGATAATCTTATACGTGAGGAAAATGTGCTTTTAGAATAAGAAAAAAAGCTTAGTCTCCTTACGTGGTGTAGATGACACTTCTGAAGATATTGATATGGTAGAAGCCAACGTTGTTCCTGATGAGACCACGGTTGTAGTCTGAAATTGTACCCCAGACGTGACAAAAGTTACTGGTAGCGGTTGGGATGAAAAGGACTCTAATGACGATCCTGAAGATACCACAGGCGGTGTAGGTGGAGGAGGTACCTCAGATGTGACTGACGGCCCTGGTGGTGGCTGTGGTACAGATCCAGATGACGACGACGAAGATGACAATCCTGAAGTAACCACTGGTGGTGTAACTGATGGCACCGCAGATGTTACAGATGGCCCTGGTGGTGGCTGTGGTACAGATCCAGATGACGAGGATGAAGATGACGATCCTGATGAAACTACTGGAGGTGTTGGTGGGATAACCTCAGATGTCACAGAAGGCCCTGGTGGTGGCTGTGGTACAGATCCAGATGACGACGACGAAGATGACGATCCTGATGAAACCGCTGGAGGTGTTGGTGGGATAACCTCAGATGTCACAGATGGTCCTGGTGGTGGCTGTGGTACAGATCCAGATGACGACGACGAAGATGACGATCCTGATGAAACCGCTGGTGGTGTTACTGATGGTACCTCAGATGTCACAGAAGGTCCTGGTGGTGACTGTGGTACAGATCCAGATGACGACGATGAAGATGACGATCCTGATGAGACTGCTGAAGTCGGAATCTGTGATGTCCCCTTTGTTGACGAAGGTCTTGGAATTGCAGTCGTTGACAATGGATGGAGACAAGCCTCTATCACCAGATCGGATACTTTAGGTATAAAACCTTCTCGAGAGGTAAATTTCAACTCAACAAACTGTCCAACAACACCTTCAAAGTTATCAAGAATTGTTTGGAGGTTTGCTGTGATGGGATACTGGAAAAAGAGAGAATAGGTTTGGCTTTTGTTCTTTCTTTGAAATAGAACCTTTAATCATGAATATGTATTTCAGTAGAGAAACGTTTAATGATATGATGTAGCCTGACAATCTTAATCAAAAACCGCAAGATATATCTATCAGAGAGGTTTTGATGTTTCCTTTTCTTCTTTTTTTTTGAATCCATAACCCACAGTCACCCGATACGAGATTGAAATAGTACCAACCTCTCTTGTCTCAACGACATTCTCATTTTCATCAAGAATCTCCATGATAGCATTTGTGTCTGGTTCGGCGTTCTTCAGGGTTACTTCTACATTGTATACTGGACTTTCGACATGTAGGTCAGCAGTCAAGGTTACATTGCCATCAGCATTGGGTTCTGGTCTGAATCCTTCACTGGTAAGGGCGTCTTTAGGTTCAGTTCCTTAAAAAAAATGAAAAAGGTGTCTAATGCCAAAGAGATTCTTAGAACATGAAATAATGAGGAAAGAAGGATTATCACTGAAACATTATAATTTGTTTCTGTTACGATTTTCAAGATAAGTTCAGCATTTCTTTGATGCAAGAATTCTCATTAAGATTGAATAGAATAGTTCACTTCAACTTGTCTCTCGTCTCCTCTCTATTTCAAGGTTTTTATTTACTGATGAACATTACGTATTCTTGTAGGATAAAAACCGATACAACAACTTTTCAGATATTCAAAATATAAGTTTGATTACACTTCGATATTTTCTTATAATCTTTATGTTTCCTATACTGTTTCGATCTGGTCACTTCATTGTCAGATATGAGGCTTTATACTGTATTCTCAAAACAGTTGCATCATAAACAGCTCTACATTCGTTCAGAATACTTTGAATTATCCGCCTTTAAAGATTGAAGGGCCTCCGAGACTGGCTTGAAGGGAATTTATACCTATATCTCATGGTTTTCTCAATACTTCCAATTGAAACTTTAATGCAAAAATAAAGAAATATTTCAAAAAAACACTAGTCACCTTAGAATTACCAAAGGTATGGCAAAAGGTTACATGATGTAGATTTTGGATACTTTTGTGAATGCAAACTTAATGGCAATACATCTGTCTTGATAAATGATGTGTTTAGATGTAAGCATAAAATAGTATAATGTAAGAACTTTGTGTTTTTTGACATTCTAAGACATTATTTACAAGGCGATAAATCCTCTTTCAATAATCATTTTATGCAGACAATGTTAGTACAACAGCAAACGAGGCTTATCTTAACGAATATATTTATAAATATTATGTTTATATCACAATATGCTTCACTGATAAATGCTTTTATTATAATGCCTTTCAGGGTGATATTCTGCTACAATATAAACACACGGATATTTTTTTTTAATCTAGTCAATTATGGTTATAAATCTTTTTTATTTAAAAAAAACGTGTTTAAGATTAAAATCCAAACCTTGTCTTCCATTTGAACCGGTTACAGCTACTTCGTTCTCATACATGTCATCCGTGCATACCTCTGTAACAGATAACATAATTCCGTGGAACTACAATCTTTAGTGAGACTATATGTTGAATGTATCGTACAATTGTGTTGATTCAGCTAAAATACTACATGCCTCATGATGAATGTTTCATCAGCAATATTCAATACCTATTGTTGGATCTTAAATTTCTGACACGATTGTACAAATGACAAAACAACATGTTATCATTGGTTCCTTTAACTACTTTTTTTATATGGGTTTTACAGCACATCAACATTATTTCAGTTATGTAGTTGTGCTGTTATTCATCTTTTCGATTTATTTTTGGTATTGCCTATTTTAGTTCGCTACTGAATTTTACGCGGTTTCATATTTTATGGTAGCGCACTAGCGGTGCTACGTTGTTTAGTCACTTCCGCCCAAAGATGAACGCGCCATTCTAAACGTGGTCGCCTATAGAAAGCATTTTAGCCCCTCTTTTCTTGATTGAACAGTCCACCACGATGTAAGTACAATGTAGAATATATTATTGAATAGTTTTCTAGATATTTGACCAATATATTTGTCACTAGAAGTGTTATTTAACCCGTTGACGTTTAGACACGTGTCCGTTCGCATCCAATTCATTTCGTACTTGCTAGGTTTCGGACCTGTAGGTTATCGTATACGATTAAATAGTATATTCTAATTCTTCGTAACCTTCATATTGTTTTGTCATGTTATATCATGCATATTGCTGTATTGTCAGTTGATAGTTAAAAGTAGTGAGCTGCCGTTTAGTCGATTGTAAGGAATCTAAATATGCTGCTGTCGTCAGTTATTGTCTCAATAGCTCATGTTAGAGTCTTATTACAGCTTCTGGGTTATAAATATAAGCTGTTGCTATTATATGTTCATTGTCTTTATACATTTTGTATAAAAGTATGGTAGCACATTGTTGTCTAAATTTTAAAGTTAAAATAGTCTGCGACTCATTGCTTTCAGTTCAGTAGATCTATATATATATATATATTTAAATATAAATATATATATATTTAAATATAAATATATATATTAATACGGTTCGGTCATTTAGTGGAATGCTATTAGCATAGGTAATTTGCTGTGGTTTTCCACTAAGCTAACTAGCTGTAAATTGCTTATCATGGAAAAGCATTGTATTAATTGATATCTTTTGTATTTTCAGTTTTTACCACGTATCATATCACAATAAAAGGTTAACTGTCTGCACGGATATTTAGTTTATGGATCCCCTAGGCAGAACAGTAGTGATGCCCGACTCTTAATGATGGAGGAAGACCCCATACTCATTTGCCCTTAGGGGCTGGTCAAGGTGGGTAGAACCATCGACATTCCGTAAGTCAGCCGGGAGACTGCCTCTCATGAAAATCCATATCCCTCTCAGGATTTGAACCCACGCGGAGAGGGGCCATGTGATTTCAAGTTCTGTACTCTAACCACTAGGCCACGGAGGCCCCCTTTTAACTACTAAAAAGAGTTGTAATATCAAAATAAGTCTGAATGGCATTTCGTTTACAGGTATTGATAAGATCCAGCACCCGTTGTCATAACTTGTATATGTTCTCTTAGTAATTCATTGTTAAAGATTTTGCAGTAAAATACGTCTAAAGTAAAGAAAGAAATGTAATCGCTGTAGATATGGTGATAACTCTGATAATACATTAAAACACACACAATGCCATGTATTGTAAAGCAAGTGTTTCTATATCAATGGAAGTTTATTTTGTATAACCTCAGGACTCACCTTCAGGCTCATAACATGCTTTGATAAGGACGTCTGAGATGATTGGAGATTCTGTCGAATTTTCTCTCTTAATCACAACGATCTTGACGACATTACCGTCTCCGTGAATCTCAACATCAACTGTTCCGTCTTCTTCCACATCGGTGACAGTCTGGGAAACAACAGCAAAGGCATAATCATGATAGCAACAGGTATGAAGATTATAATATGACATGTTTGTTTGTTTACCTTTATTGTTAAAAAAAGGTTTTACTGAGCAATTTCATTGAAATGTCGGATGCCAAAATGTCATGAGAGTTGTGTTTGTTATTATGATGGTTGAAACAATCATCATCAATATTTTTACAGTAAGAAATACAATTGTATATAAAAGACGAATACATACCTTTTCAGCAACTGAATTCAACGCGTCCACTGTTTCTGCTACTCGGATGATGACCTTCTCTACATGTACCAGATGGACTGAGACTTCATTTATTCTAGCGGTTCCAACGGCATTAATGGCAATTACAAAGGCAGCTCTGGTCACTCCAGGTAAGAATGGGTATGATCCTCCAGACCCAAACAGAGCCTGTGTTGGGGAAATTGGGTTTACCGCTCCCTCGGCTCCAATCGTATTCTTGATGCTGACGTCCAGAACATCGGATTGTATAGTCACGTTTGTCGCCTCACATACATCTAATTGATTTAAAAAAAAGAAAATATGAATAAAAAAATTCAAACGTTTATACCCAAAATGCGTGGTTGGTATTCAATCAATGTGTTTAAGTTTTTATTGTCAATGTTTGTTAACTTGTTTGATGTTATGAAATGCTCGATATGTTGTTATAAGCAAGGCATTGGGTCGAAATGTTTTGCTTTACACAAATACGGTTTTGAAATTGCTTCGTTTTGCCATCAGAGACTGATTTGTACATCTTAGCATGTTACTTCAACCTGTTCTTTGTTAAACCAAAATTAAATGATAAAAAGATGATTCTCAGAATGGGAATCAATTATTGAAAAGTCAAGAAATCTTTTTGAAGTATCGAATGGCAATTGAAAGCCCACTATTAGACTCACGTGGTGATGTAGAAACAGATTGTGACGATACTGTTGATGAAGCTGTCATTGGCAATGAAGTTGTTACTTCAAATGGTAAAACAGTAGTTGTTCTTTCAACAGGTGACATTTCTGTCACCGGGGATCCTGATGAAACAACTGGAGGTGTAGGTGGCAGAACTTCAGATGTCACAGAAGGTCCTGGTGGTGGATGCGGTACAGATCCAGAGGACGAGGAAGACGATGACTCTGATACCGTCAATGGCAATGAAGTCGTAAATTCAAATGGTAAAACCGTTGTTGTTCTTTCAACTGGGGAAACTTCTGACACTGGGGATCCTGATGAAACAACTGGAGGTGTTGGCGGGATAACCTCAGATGTCACAGATGATCCTGGTGGTGGCTGTGGTACAGATCCAGATGACGAAGACAAAGATGACGATCCTGATGAAACCACTGGTGGTGTTACTGATGGTACCTCAGATGTCGTCACAGAAGGTCCTGGTGGTGGCTGTGGTACAGATCCAGATGAAGAAGACGAAGATGACGATCCTGATGAAACCACTGGTGGTGTTGGTGGCGGCACCTCAGATGTTACAGAAGGTCCTGGTGGTGGCTGTGGTACAGATCCTGATGACGACGACGAAGATGAAGACCCTGGTGAAACAATTGATGGAGATTGTGTTGATATCTCTGTTGTTGTTTTGGAAGCCGTAGATGTAGTTGATGGATGGAGACAAGCCTCTATCACCAGATCGGATACTTTAGGTATAAAACCTTCTCGAGAGGTAAATTTTAATTCAACAAATTGTCCGACAACTCCTTCAAAGTTATCCAAAATAGTTTGAAGATTCGATGTGATTGGATACTGAAAATAAACAAGAAATGAAAGAATTTATAACGGACCCTGCTTTGAAGGCCCTTATGATACGTTATTATAAGTAAAGCAATAATCGGGAAAAGAATTATAAAAGTAATGCGTTACATAAAATTGAGTAAAAGGCGTTATGTACTTAACAATATTTCAAAAGAAGATAGTATTTAAAAGTTCATGTAGTTTGCTATATAATTGTTAAGCGGTCATCGAATACTTTTGATAGTACCAACCTCTCTTCTCTCAACAACATTCTCACTTTCATCAAGAATTTCCAGGATAGCATTTGTTTCTGGTTCGGCGTTCTTCAGGGTTACTTCTACATTGTATACTGGACTTTCGACATGTAGGTCAGCAGTCAAGGTAACAGTGCCATCAGCATTGGGTTCTGGTCGGAATCCTTCACTGGTAATGGCGTCTTTGGGCTCGGTTCCTTGTGTGAGTGACAAATGTGTGATAATTAGTTTGTGTCAAATAAGACTTGTTTATAACAAAGAAATGAACACAGATAACTTAAATGCCTTGAAAAAGGTGTTCAAACGATTTATTTTTGTTTGTTTCTATTTTGTTTTTGTTTAAGAAATACCGACACGACCCTTTTCATCCATTTATTTCGTGCAATATTTATCGATAGCATTAGTTTGTAAAAGATACTAGAATGACACGTTTCTCTTTTAATTGAAAAAAAAAAGCATTGAAATTCAAAACACAACAAACCTTGTCTTCCATCTGCGCCAGTTACAGTGACTTCGTTTTCATACATGTCCTCCGTGCATACCTCTGTAAAAGAAATCATCTTTTTTTAGAAATTATTATCATGACGTTATATTTGTAAAGTGTTTTGTATTACAATCATATGTGTTCAATCTTTTTCAATCTTTTTATTTATTTTGTGATATTGGTAAAACTTGTCCAATGAAAACCTCTTTGCTAGTCATACTTAAATTTAACAGTAGGGTTGCATTCCATCAATTGTACTGTCCTTTATTTGGAGAGTATGTATAGAACATAAAATGTTGATTCCAATATGTTAATTTGTTATTGAAGGTTTCCAACGTTGATTGTACTACCAATGTGTGACAAAAGTTTTTGAAATTGAAAAAAATGGCACAAAGACCCTAGTAGCATAAACAAAAGCATAATGATTTATTCATCATAGTAACTACTTAGAACACAGGAAATGAATGATATGTGTACATGCATAGATAAGAGTTTATCGTCAATCAACTAAAGAACTCACCTTCAGGTTCATAGCAAGCTTTGATAAGGACGTCCGAGATGATTGGAGATTCCGTCGAATTTTCTCTCTTAATCACAACAATCTTGACAACATTACCGTCTCCGTGAATTTCAACATCTACCGTTCCGTCTTCTTCCACATCTGTTACAGTCTGTTGAACGAGATTCAAACAATAAGATATAAAACAAACGGACGGAAAATGATTTAAAAAGTTCTTCATGTAATTACCTACTTTCGCTTTTCTTTAGATATAATAAACAGCATAGTATCGATTATTATTATTGATCATACTTTCACCATTACATCTTCTTTAATCTCGCAATAAACTACAATTAGTTGGATTTTATGTAACAGAAGGACCAACCTTTTCAGCAACTGAATTCAAAGCGTCCACTGTTTCGGCGACTCGAATGATAACCTTCTCTACATGTACCAGATGGACTGAGACTTCATTTATTCTAGCTGTTCCAACAGCATTAATGACAATAACAAAGGCAGCTCTGGTCACTCCTGGTAAGAATGGGTATGATCCTTCAGAACCGAACAGAGCCTGTGTTGGGGATATTGGGTTCACTGCTCCTTCGGCTCCAATCGTATTCTTGATGCTGACATCCAGAACATCGGATTGTATAGTCACGTTTGTCGCATCACACACATCTAATGGAATAGAAAAAGTAAAAGAATATATCAAAATTCAAACGTTAATAGCCCAAATTCATGGATGGCATTCAACAATGTGTTTATCTTTTTATTGTCAATGTTGGTTAACTTGTTTGGTGTAATAAAATGCTCGATACGTTATAAGCAAGGTATTGTGTCGAAATGTTTTATTCGAAACAAAGACGTTTTCAAAATAGATATATATTTTAACCACATGGAGGTTGCTTTGCCAAAACAGACAGAGATCTGATTGTGTCTATTTCAGCATGGTATATTAACATGTTGTTTTTCCAACCAAAACAATTTACAAAAAGACGAATCTCAGAACGGGATCCAAATTTTGTTAAAATCAAGAATTTTTTCTGAATTATCAAACGGGTATTAAAGGCACTCAGACTCACGTGGTGATGTAGAAACCGATTGTGACGATACTTTTGATGAAGCTGTCATTGGCAATGAAGTTGTTACTTCAAATGGTATAACAGTAGTTGTTCTTTCAACGGGTGAAATTTCTGTCAACGGGGATCCAGATGAAACAACTGGAGGTGTAGGTGGCAGAACTTCAGATGTCACAGAAGGTCCTGGTGGTGGCTGTGGTACAGATCCAGATGAAGAGGACGAGGAAGACGATGACTCTGATACCGTCAATGGCAATGAAGTCGTAAATTCAAATGGTAAAACAGTTGTTGTTCTTTCAACTGGGGAAACTTCTGACACTGGGGATCCTGATGAAACAACTGGGGGTGTTGGTGGTATTACCTCAGATGTGACAGAAGGTCCTGGTGGTGGTTGTGGTTCAGATCCAGATGACGAGGATGAAGATGACGATCCTGATGAAATCACTGGAGGTGTTGGTGGGATAACCTCAGATGTCGCAGATGGTCCTGGTGGTGGCTGTGGTACAGATCCAGATGACGAAGACAAAGATGACGATCCTGATGAAACCACTGGTGGTGTTACTGATGGTACCTCAGATGTCACAGAAGGTCCTGGTGGTGGCTGTGGTACAGATCCAGATGAAGAGGACGAAGATGACGATCCTGATGAAACCACTGGTGGTGTTGGTGGCGGCACCTCAGATGTTACAGAAGGTCCTGGTGGTGGCTGTGGTACAGATCCTGATGACGACGACGAAGATGAAGACCCTGGTGAAACAATTGATGGAGATTGTGTTGACACCTCTGTTGTTGTTTTGGAAGCCGTAGATGTAGTTGATGGATGGAGACAAGCCTCTATCACCAGATCGGATACTTTAGGTATAAAACCTTCTCGAGAGGTAAATTTTAATTCAACAAATTGTCCGACAACTCCTTCAAAGTTATCCAAAATAGTTTTTAGATTCGATGTGATTGGATACTGAAAACAAGAAATGAAAGAATTTATAACGGACCCTACTATGAAGGCCATTATGATACGTTATGAAAAGTAAACCAATAATCGGGAATAAAATAATAAAAGTAATGCGTTACATAAAATTGAGTAAAAGGTGTTATGTACTTAACAATATTTCAAAAGAAGATATTATTTAAAAGTCTATGTAGTTTGCTATATAATTGTTAATCGGTCATCGAATACTTTCGATAGTACCAACCTCTCTTCTCTCAACAACATTCTCATTTTCATCAAGAATTTCCAGGATAGCATTTGTTTCTGGTTCGGCGTTCTTCAGGGTTACTTCTACATTGTATACTGGACTTTCGACATGTAGGTCAGCAGTCAAGGTTACAGTGCCATCAGCATTGGGTTCTGGTCGGAATCCTTCACTGGTTAGGGCGTCCTTGGGCTCGGTTCCTTGAGTGACAAATGTGTGATAATTAGTTTGTGTCAATTAAGACTTGTTTATAGCAAAGACATGGACACAGATAACTTAAGTGCCTTAAAAAGTGTTCAAACGATTTATTTTTGTTCGTTTCTATTTTTTATTTGTTTACGAAATACCGACAAAACCCTTTTCATCCATATATTTCGTGCAATATTAATTGATAGCATTAGTTTGAAAAGGATACTAGCTAGAATGACACGTTTCTCTTCTATTTGAAAAAGAAAGTATTGAAAATCAAAACACAACAAACCTTGTCTTCCATCTGCACCAGTTACAGTGACTTCGTTTTCATACATGTCCTCCGTGCATACCTCTGTAAAAGAAATTATCCTTTTTTAGAAATTATCATCATGACGTTATATTTGTAAAGTGTTTTGTATTACAATCATATGTGTTCAATCTTTTTATTTATTTTGTGATATTGGTAAACCTGTGGCAATGAAAACCTCTTTGCTAGTCATACTTAAATGTAACAGTAGGGATGCATTCCATCAATTGTACTGCCTTTAATTTGGAGAGTATGTATAGAACATAAAATGTTGATTCCAATATGTTAATTTGTTAAGGGAGGTTTCCGACGTTGATTGTACTACCAATGTGTGACAAAAGCTTTTGAAATTGAAAAAGATATGGCATAAAGACCATAGTAAGTATAAACAAAAGCATAATGATTTATTCATCATAGTAACTACTTAGAACACAGGAAATGAATTATATGTGTACATGCATAGATAAGAGTTTATCGTCAATCAACTAAAGAACTCACCTTCAGGTTCATAGCAAGCTTTGATAAGGACGTCCGAGATGATTGGAGATTCCGTCGAATTTTCTCTCTTAATTACAACAATCTTGACAACATTACCGTCTCCGTGAATTTCAACATCTACTGTTCCGTCTTCTTCCACATCAGTTACAGTCTGTTGAACGAGATTCAAACAATAAGAAATAAACAAACGGACGGAAAATGATTTAAAAAGTTCTTCCTGTAAATACCTACTTTCGCTTTTCTTTAGATATAATAAATAGCATAGTATCGATTATTATTATTGATCATACTTTCACCATTACATCTTCTTTAATCTCGCAATAAACTACAATTAGTTGGATTTTATGTTTTTATGTAACAGAAGGACCAACCTTTTCAGCAACTGAATTCAAAGCGTCCACTGTTTCGGCGACTCGAATGATAACCTTCTCGACATGTACCAGATGGACTAAGACTTCATTTACTCTAGCTGTTCCAACAGCATTAATAACAATAACAAAGGCAGCTCTGGTCACTCCTGGTAAGAATGGGTATGATCCTCCAGACCCAAACAGAGCCTGTGTTGGGGATATTGGGTTCACGGCTCCTTCGGCTCCAATCGTATTCTTGATGCTGACGTCCAAAACATCGGATTGTATAGTCACGTTTGTCGCATCACACACATCTAATGGAATAGAAAAAGTAAAAAACAATAAACAATATCAAAATTCAAACGTTAATTGCCCAAATTCATGAATGGCATTGAACAATGTGTTTATCTTTTTATTGTCAATGTTAGTTAACTTGTTTGATGTTATAAAATGCTCGATAAGTTATTAGCAAGGTATTGTGTCGAAATGTTTTATTTGAAACAAAGACATTTTCAAAATAGATATATATATTAACTAAATGGAGGTTGCTTTGCCAGAAGAGACAGAGATCTGATTTCGTCTTTGTTAGCATGGTATATTAACATGTTGTTTTTCCAACCAAAACAATTGTACAAAAAGACGAATCCCAGAACGGGATCCAATTTTTGTTAAAATCAAGAAATTTTTCTGAAATATCAAACGGGTATTGAAGTCACTCAGACTCACGTGGTGATGTAGAAACCGGTTGTGACGATACTGTTGATGAAGCTGTCATTGGCAATAAAGTTGTTACTTCAAATGGTATAACAGTAGTTGTTCTTTCAACAGGTGAAATTTCTGTCAACGGGGATCCTGATGAAACAACAGGAGGTGTTGGTGGCAGAACTTCAGATGTCACAGAAGGTCCTGGTGGTGGCTGCGGTACAGATCCTGATGACGAAGCAGACAAGGACTCTGATACGGTTGATAACAATGAGGTCGTAAATTCGAATGGCAATACAGTAGTTGTTCTTTCAACTGGCGAAATTTCTGACACCGGGGATCCTGATGAAACAACTGGTGGTGTCGGTGGTGGTACCTCCGATGTGACAGAAGGTCCTGGTGGTGGCTGTGGTACAGATCCAGATGATGAGGACGAAGAGGACTCAGATGACGACAATGGAAGTGAAGTTGTTACTTCAAAAGGTAAAACAGTAGTGGTTGATAACCCAGCGGTAGTAGCTAATGGTGAAGTTGTTGACTGGAATGGGGTAGTTGTAATCGGTTCTGCACAAGCTTCTATCTTCAGGTTGTGTACTCCAGGAGTGCCACTTACGACTTTCAGTAGTGTAAGTTCTACATATCTACCAGATTTACCATTAAAGTTTATGATCACCGTCTCTGGGGACATCTCAACCGGGTACTGAAATGTAGAGAAACGTGTAGACCTTGGTAATCATGTGATCCATCTTGCTAGAAAGCCAGTTCGAATGAAATGAAGTTTGTTTTAGATATGTCTTCAAAATTATAACGCAAGTAACTTTCTTTTTCTACAGTTCTTTTTTTATATAGCAGTATGAATTTCAATTTCTTTGGAGGCAAACTTGACATATCTTTGGATCTGTCGTATAAAATATCAATATCTTAGATAGGCAGAACGCTTTTTCTGTCATGGTTTGGAGGCATTCCAGTCGATTGATTTTTTGCAACAAATACAGATTGAACATCTTTAAAAACACTGTGCTGTATACTAAAGTTAACACTTACCGTAACTTCGTCGACCAGAAAGTTATCGAATGTTTTCAGTGCAAAGATGACTTGTGTAACATCTACAACATCCACTTCAACGTTGTAGACCTGTCCTGGGTTTGCATCTGACACGCGTGTGTCTACGAGCAATTTAATTGTTCCTTCATCTGATGGATACCACCCTGAGCCACCTACCAACGCATCAGTAGGACTTGAACCACTCTGAACATTGCCCGAGGATAATCGCAAATGAGAGTTGTCCATGTATTCCATGCAATCCTCTGAAATAAGAGCACACATTAATTTTCAAATGAAACTGTTTATATTGAATAACACTCATGTAGACTCCATGGAATTCATTCAGGACAAAATAAAATATTAAAACATCAGTTTATGTATAATAGTCAGGTATATATTAAACAAATATATTCAGAGCTTCAGTGAACACCAGCAAATGTTACATGTATAGAATAATACCATACGTAAAACACGTCTTAAACTTAGTTTTGATGAAAGGAAATAAAGGCATTCTATAATATCATTGAAAAATAGATTATCCCGTTACATGGTGCAGAAGGTGACGTGAAAAGGGGTGCCGTGAAAACTAAGTGATTCACGGTTAGTTGACACGTGACTCCTTCATTTGCATATGGTCAAGCGACGCAAAAACTGGCCCATCGGAGTTAAAATCTATGAAGTGAAACGTTACTGTTTGGTCCATCTAATATTTCAAGTTACAAATCATCATTGGATGATCATTTAATTCGAAGAAATCGAAGGTATTACTCGGAACTATTTGCAGCCTCTTTGCACTTAAGAACAATTCTATATTTAGATTAGTTTGGGAAATCTACGTCACAGAGACGAATCCCCGGTTTCATTACTTTTTTACACAAAATAAACACATGTTATATCCTCCACAATTAACACTCTCATGACATATGTTATATATACCACCATACCTTTTCGATCACCCCTTTCTATATGCCTTATCAAGATTTGTCCACTCTATCATAGACAGTGAATACCGTGTGACGTTATTTTCCATCATGTGACGTCAGACGATGACATCACCATTTGCCCCGTGACTACTCATTCATGTTTGTTCACGTATACTCATTTGCGTTTTATATAAACTGGTTTCTCTGTTGTTTCGTTGAAATTGGGTGTTCGAAAGGTATGTAACGGGATAAACAGAATAATAGGTTAGTGACGTTAATGGGTTAAGTTTTTCGGGCTCGGCTTCGGTATTTATTGGGTTCGCCTTCGGCTCAGCCAATAAATTTCTACGCCTTGCCTGAAAAACTTAACCCATTAACGTCACTAACCTATTATTCTCTATATAAACGATTACTCACAATGAATTGACCAGCGCTGTGCGGTTATTTCCGATGTCACTTAGGATAGGCATGTAAGTCACTGCTTTCATAAAAATATCGTTCATGGACATTTATCAGAAATAAACCATTTACATAGAAATGTAAGATGATGTCTAAGAATGTCCTTTGGTGAAATAAATTGTCAACACCATTAGACCTTGGCGTGTTGTTTACTTTTTTCCATCGAAAGACTTTGGACGCGATTCGTGATTAGTTGTCCCCTATAGAATAGAGCCTTATATTTAATAACGGTTCTGACAGTCTTAACGAAATAGTTGGAGTTTTCGTTGTGAAATCTCAGCTTGGTAAGACAATTCGGTTCGTTAATTGATACTCTTAATTGATACTTTATCGACACAAGCATTGTAGGCAAGTATGCCTGCTAGATATGCATGACAAGAGTCTTTTACCTAGCGGCTTATAGCAGGCATCAATTATTACGTTGGATACTGTGATACGGATGTTGTCTTCTACCCCATCTCTAAGGTTGGCTGTCACTTTAATCACGTGACCCAGGGAACCGTAAAGGTCAAAGGTGAGTACCTGGCCGTTCTTAACATCAGACTGGGTCTAAAAGAGATAAATATATTTACTTTTAAATGGGAAAAGAGAGGATCTTTATTAGTTGCAAGTATTTATATGCTAGAACAAAACATTCTCAAATCATCTCACATCGTACATGCAGTTAAGTATACTAATAAATGAAAACTAATTCGATACAGCATTTTAAGGATGTTTAAGGTAGTTCAACCACATCATCAATAATTGGCTTTGCAATTGTACATTCTATCTCACTCTTACCACGCAATTAGTCAGTTGACTCTTCCAGTATTTGTAACCGACGATTTTGCAACGCATTATCAGAGTAACGAAATGTAAACATCTGTGTTGTTTGTCAAATCTAGGTCACTCACACTCGCTGCTACAGCAGACAAAAAACGAATTACCGGACTAAATCCAACTTCCGTAAAATAACCGGATAGTCCGTCTCAAAGAGTGACACTTCAAAAAACGGATTACCTAAACAATGCTTACGATAAAGTCCGAATAATAGACACAATCACGTTTTAAAATGACATAGTGTCTGCCAGTCTTTTACAAATGGAACTAGTAAAGAATGATATTCATTGGCTGACTTGTACCTTGAGGCTCTTCCATTAGTTGGATAACCATTGACAACCCATTCAAGTAACATGAAGAACCGCTTATAACGGAATAGCCTTATCAAGCACTGTGAGGGGAAAGTCGTCGTTTCCAGATAAAACTATTTATTTTCAATAAATTTCATATTTGTTTGATGGATACAAAGTGTTAAGGTTGTGATAAAAATGGAATTCGAAAGTATTGGTTCTTTATCAAGGCTTGAAAGTGGCTTCTCCAAAACGGGATCAAGTAAATTTACATAATATCAAAATGCCGGTCGGAACAGGTTTAGATTAACGATATCGGTAAACATTATACACACCAAAATAAAAAGATGGAAAAAGAATAAGAACGTGTTATCTTAAAGGCACATACAAGGAGATTAATGCTATATCAAACTATCTTAATTGATAAACTTTTGATCAGATTCAATTAGTTATCACCAAAAGCCCCATCAGCAAAGCTTGAACGAGAAAGTCAACCAGAAAATAACCCAGATTAGCAATATTGATGATTCAGATTTCCTCATTCTTTTACTCTGACCTTGGCAGTTGATACACAAATATTTGAACCGACCAATCAGAATTCGTTATTTTGAATATGTAAACAAACAGGTTGTTAAAAAGCCTATTTAGAATACAAAAGCTGTCGACACCCCATGTAACTCCATACCCATATTACCTAGATAAAGCCTGATTGTAACAGAAACGTTGTTGACACCCCATGAACCCAATACTCATATTAACTAGATAAAGCTTATTTATAAGAGAAAATTTGTTGACACACTCCAAACTCAAATTAACTAGATAATGCC
This sequence comes from Cerastoderma edule, assembly GCA_947846245.1. Classification (NCBI taxonomy): domain Eukaryota; kingdom Metazoa; phylum Mollusca; class Bivalvia; order Cardiida; family Cardiidae; genus Cerastoderma; species Cerastoderma edule. Next base: position 4,653,641 of record OX401409.1, read on the forward strand.
TTATCATAGCAGAAAAGATGTTGACACCCTGTGTTACACCATTCTCAAATTAACAAGATCAAGCCTAATTATAACAGAAAAGTTGTCGACACCCTGTGTTACACCATACTCAAAATTACAAGATCAAGCCTAATTATAACAGAAAAGTTGTTGACACCCTGTGTTATACCATACTCAAAATTACAAGATCAAGCCTAATTATAACAGAAAAGTTGTTGACACCCTGTGTTACACCATACTCAAAATTACAAGATCAAGCCTAATTATAACAGAAAAGATGTTGACACCCTGTGTTACACCATACTCAAAATTACAAGATCAAGCCTAATTATAACTGAAAAGTTGTTGACACCCTGTGTTACACCATACTCAAAATTACAAGATCAAGCCTAATTTTAACAGAAAAGTTGTCGACACCCTGTGTTACACCATACTCAAAATTACAAGATCAAGCCTAATTATAACAGAAAAGTTGTTGACACCCTGTGTTACACCATACTCAAAATTACAAGATCAAGCCTAATTATAACTGAAAAGTTGTTGACACCCTGTGTTACACCATACTCAAAATTACAAGATAAAGCCTGATCATAACAGAAAAGTTGTCGACACCCTATGTAACGACATACATCATATTAACTAGATAAAGCCAAACTATAACGAAAAACGTGGTTGACACCCCAATATTAATATGTATACATACCTCGATAAAGACGGGGCTCGGTTCATCATTCTGGTATTGTTCTACTGTAACCTCTGAAGCGGCTGTTGTTTGAAGTTGGATGTAATTCACCTCCACGTCTATTTGAGAGGCGATTACGTACGTCAGAATGACCTTGTCCTCGACAGGTGCGACACGGAAAGGTGTTTCAGATCCACTTAGAGAGCGATAGGCAGAGTCCGAGAAGGGTTCTGACGAAACCGTAATGTCATCCGATCTCACATCGATGGAATTCTTCTCACAGGACTCTGTTAGCATATGATGAATGGAGTCAGAAAAATATATCAATTTTTTAGAAGGTGATTTCACTGTCTATCAACAGTAATAGTTTAAAAAAAATCAATTCCGGAAATCCAATCATTATCCGACTTAACTAAATTCAACTAATTGAAATGGCAAAAAGTTAAATGTAAGGAGTTTCCAACTTTTAAACTACCATTTAAATGCCATCAAATACGTTTTGAGAGTAACAAGATCTTCTTAAAGATCCTGGACGTCATACACTAAATATATATCGGTAAAAAGTAGAATTTGCGTATGGTATTCAGCTATGCTTCTAACAAATTTTCATTAAAAGAATTCGCCGAAATCGCGGTATAAATAAAGATATTAACAGAAATCCCCCACGGCCTCGACTTTTTATGTTACTTGAGCTATATGGTAATACGTTACGTCATTTGGGCTATCAAGTGCCTGTCACGTGACGATGTACACCTAGCTTAGAAGATACAAGCGTCAGCGTCCATTTTTGTTACCAGTGTGTAGCCTAGTATCAAGTGAGGGTCACGTGATCGGTTGTTCATAGATTGAGGCTATATTTAGATTATGTCGGATTTCCCTCGGATTTTTATAAATGAAATATGTCATATTTCGTCTTATATGCTATTGGTTTCTCTGATGAAATGTTAAGTTGATCTATATTCCTTTATTTTCGAAAGTTTCAAAAATAATCCTATGACGCATAGAAACTATAATAGTTGTGTTTATCTGTATCAAGATCTTTACTTCCGGTATATTTCATTAACATTATAAATACATATATAATTTGCTTTTAACAGCTTAAAATGATTGTGAAACAAAAAAAAAAGGAAAACTTCATACTCACCAAACGTAGATGTCGATTGAGACAAGCTTGGAAGGGGTGAAGGACTTGAGACTGTGGTACTCGCACTCAAGGTGGTAAATGAAGTCGATGAAATGGACGACTGCAATGTTGATGTTGAGCTAAACAACGTTGTAGAGCTAGACGGAAGTGCAGATGAAGATGACGGGGATCCAGATGAAGAACTGCTTACTGAAGGCGGTGCAGAGGTTGACTAGCAGAAGATGACGGGGATCCAGAAGATTCTGGTTGACTAGCAGAAGATGACGGGGATCCAGATGAAGAACTGCTTACTGAAGGCGGTGCAGAGGATTCTGGTTGACTAGCAGAAGATGACGGAGATCCAGATGAAGAACTGCTTACTGAAGGTGGTGCAGAGGATTCTGGTTGACTAGCAGAAGATGAGGGAGATCCAGATGAAGAACTGCTTACTGAAGGCGGTGCAGAGGATTCTGGTTGACTAGCAGAAGATGACAGGGATCCAGAAGAAGAACTGCTTACTGAAGGTGGTGCAGAGGATTCTGGCTGACTAGCAGAGGATGACGGGGAGCCAGATGAAGAGCTGCTTACTGAAGGCGGTGAAGAAGATTCTGGTTGACTAGCAGAAGATGACGGAGATCCAGATAAAGAACTGCTTACTGAAGGCGGTGCAGAGGATTCTGGTTGACTAGCAGAAGAGGACGGAGATCCAGATGAAGAACTGCTTACTGAAGGTGGTGCAGAGGATTCTGCTTGACTAGCAGAAGATGACGGGGATCCAGATGAAGAACTGCTTACTGAAGGTGGTGGAGAGGATTCTGGTTGACTAGCAGAAGATGACGGAGATCCAGATGAAGAACTGCTTACTGAAGGTGGTGCAGAGGATTCTGGCTGACTTGCAGAAGATGACGGAGATCCAGATGAAGAACTGCTTACTGATGGTGGTGCAGAAGACTCTGGTTGACTAGCAGAAGATGACGGGGATCCAGATGAAGAACTGCTTACTAAAGGCGGTGCAGAGGATTCTGGTTGACTAGCAGAAGATGACGGGGATCCAGATGAGGAACTGCTTACTGAAGGCGGTGCAGAAGATTCTGGTTTACTAGCAGAAGATGACGGAGATCCAGATGAAGAACTGCTTACTGAAGGTGGTGAAGAGGATTCTGGTTGACTAGCAGAAGATGACGGGGATCCAGATGAAGAACTGCTTACTGAAGGCGGTGCAGAGGATTCTTGTTGACTAGCAGAAGATGACGGAGATCCAGATGAAGAACTGCTTACTGAAGGTGGTGCAGAGGATTCTGGCTGACTAGCAGAAGATGACGGAGATCCAGATGAAGAACTGCTTACTGAAGGTGTTGCAGAGGATTCTGGCTGACTAACAGAAAATGACGGGGATCCAGATGAAGAACTGCTTAGTGAAGGCGGTGCAGAGGATTCTGGTTGACTAGCAGAAGATGACGGGGATCCAGAAGAAGAACTGCTTACTGAAGGTGGTGCAGAGGATTCTGGTTGACTAGCAGAGGATGACGGGGAGCCAGATGAAGAACTACTTACTGAAGGCGGTGCAGAAGATTCTGGTTGACTAGCAGAAGATGACGGAAATCCAGATGAAGAACTGCTTACTGAAGGCGGTGCAGAGGATTCTGGTTGACTAGCAGAAGAGGACGGAGATACAGATGAAGAACTGCTTACTAAAGGCGGTGCAGAGGATTCTGGTTGACTAGCAGAAGATGACGGGGATCCAGAAGAAGAACTGCTTACTGAAGGCGGTGCAGAGGATTCTGGTTGACTAGCAGAGGATGACGGGGAGCCAGATGAAGAGCTACTTACTGAAGGCGGTGCAGAAGATTCTGGTTGACTAGCAGAAGATGACGGAGATCCAGATGAAGAACTGCTTACTGAAGGCGGTGCAGAGGATTCTGGTTGACTAGCAGAAGAGGACGGAGATCCAGATGAAGAACTGCTTACTGAAGGCGGTGCAGAAGATTCTGGTTTACTAGCAGAAGATGACGGGGATCCAGATGAAGAACTGCTTACTGAAGGTGGTGCAGAGGATTCTGGTTGACTAGCAGAAGATGACGGGGATCCAGATGAAGAACTGCTTACAGAAGGTGGTGCAGAGGATTCTGGTTGACTAGCAGAAGATGACGGAGATCCAGATGAAGAACTGCTTACTGAAGGTGGTGCAGATGATTCTGGCTGACTAGCAGAAGATGACGGGGATCCAGATGAAGAACTGCTTACTGAAGGCGGTGCAGAGGATTCTGGTTGACTAGCAGAAGATGACGGAGATCCAGATGAAGAACTGCTTACTGAAGGTGGCGCAGAGGATTCTGGCTTGACTAGCAGAAGATGACGGGGATCCAGATGAAGAACTGCTTACTGAAGGTGGTGCAGAGGATTCTGGTTGACTAGCAGAAGATGACGGGGATCCAGATGAAGAAGCTGCTTACTGAAGGTGGTGCAGAGGATTCTGGTTGACTAGCAGAAGATGACGGAGATCCAGATGAAGAACTGCTTACTGAAGGTGGTGCAGAGGATTCTGGTTGACTAGCAGAAGATGACGGGGATCCAGATGAAGAACTGCTTACTGAAGGTGGTGGAGAGGATTCTGGTTGACTAGCAGAAGATGACGGGGATCCAGATGAAGAACTGCTTACTGACGGTGGTGCAGAGGATTCTGGCTGACTTCCAGAAGATGACGTAGATCCAGATGAAGAACTTTTTACTGAAGGTGGTGCAGAAGATTCTGGTTGACTAGCAGAAGATGACGGAGATCCAGATGAAGAACTGCTTACTGAAGGCGGTGCAGAGGATTCTGGCTGACTTCCAGAAGATGACGGAGATCCAGATGAAGAACTGCTTACTGAAGGTGGAGCAGAGGATTCTGGTTGACTAGCAGAAGATGACGGGGATCCAGATGAAGAACTGCTTACTGAAGGCGGTGCAGAGGATTCTGGCTGACTTCCAGAAGATGACGGAGATCCAGATGAAGAACTGCTTACTGAAGGTGGACCAGAGGATTCTGGTTGACTAGCAGAAGATGAGGGGGATCCAGATGAAGAACTGCTTACTGAAGGCGGTGCAGAGGATTCTGGTTGACTAGCAGAAGATGACGGAGATCCAGATGAAGAACTGCTTACTGAAGGTGGTGCAGATGATTCTGGCTGACTAGCAGAAGATGACGGAATCAGATGAAGACTGCTTGCACAGAAGGTATTTGCAGAAAGTTCTGACTGACTAGCAGAAGATGACGGGGATCCAGATGAAGAACTGCTTACTGAAGGCGGTACAGAGGATTCTGGTTGACTAGCAGAGGAAGACGGGGATCCAGATGAAGAACTGCTTACTGAAGGTGGTGCAGAGGATTCTGGTTGACTAGCAGAGGATGACGGGGAGCCAGATGAAGAGCTGCTTACTGAAGGCGGTGCAGAAGATTCTGGTTGACTAGCAGAAGATGACGGAGATCCAGATAAAGAACTGCTTACTGAAGGCGGTGCAGAGGGTTCTGGTTGACTAGCAGAAGAGGACGGAGATCCAGATGAAGAACTGCTTACTGAAGGTGGTGCAGAGGATTCTGGCTGACTAGCAGAAGATGACGGAGATCCAGATGAAAAACTGCTTACTGAAGGTGTTGCAGAGGATTCTGGCTGACTAGCAGAAGATGACGGGGATCCAGATGAAAAACTGCTTACTGAAGGTGTTGCAGAGGATTCTGGCTGACTAGCAGAAGATGACGGGGATCCAGATGAAGAACTGCTTACTGAAGGCGAAGCAGAAGATACTGGTTGACTAGCAGAAGATGACGGAGATCCAGATAAAGAACTGCTTACTGATGGCGGTGCAGAGGATTCTGGTTGACTAGCAGAAGAGGACGGAGATCCAGATGAAGAACTGCTTACTGAAGGTGGTGCAGAGGATTCTGGTTGACTAGCAGAAGATGACGGGAATCCAGATGAAGAACTGCTTACTGAAGGTGGTGCAGAGGATTCTGGTTGACTAGCAGAAGATGACGGAGATCCAAATGAAGAACTGCTTACTGAAGGTGGTGCAGAGGATTCTGGCTGACTTCCAGAAGATGACGGAGATCCAGATGAAGAACTGCTTACTGAAGGTGGTGCAGAGGATTCTGGTTGACTAGCAGAAGATGACGGGGATCCAGATGAGGAACTGCTTACTGAAGGCGGTGCAGAAGATTCTGGTTGACTAGCAGAAGATGACGGAGATCCAGATGAACTTTGCTTACTGAAGGTGGTGCAGAAGAGGATTCTGGATTTGACTAGCGAAGGTAGTGACGGAAGTCAGATGAAAGAGCTGCTTTACTGAAGGTGGTGCAGACGATTCGCAGCGCTTCAGAGATGATTGAGATCCAGATGAAGAGCACGCACAGCACTGAAGGTGTAGTGCAGAGGATTCACCAGTTGACAGCAGATGACGGGGATCCAGATGAAGAACTGCTTACTGAAGGCGGTGCAGAGGATTCTGGTTGACTAGCAGAAGATGATGGAGATCCAGATGAAGAACTGCTTACTGAAGGCGGTGCAGAGGATTCTGGTTGACTAGCAGAAGATGACGGGAATCCAGATGAAGAACTGCTTACTGAAGGTGGTGCAGAGGATTCTGGTTGACTAGCAGAAGATGACGGAGATCCAGATGAAGAACTGCTTACTGAAGGTGGTGCAGAGGATTCTGGTTGACCTTGAGAAGATGACGGGGATCAGATGAGAAGACGCAGCACTGAAGGCGGTGCAGAAGTTCTGAGCTAGCGAAGATGACGGTCAGATGAACTGCTTACTGAAGGTAGATTTTTGCAGATGATTCTGGCTGACTAGCAGAAGATGACGGAGATCCAGATGAAGAACTGCTTTTACTGGAAGGTGGTGCAGAGGATTCGAGCGGCTAGCGAAGATGACGGGGATCAGATGAAGAGGCTGCTTACTGAGAGGCGGTACAGAGGATTTCTGGTTGACTAGCAGAAGGGCGGGGATCAGATGAAGAACTGCACTGAAGGTGGTGCAGAGGATTCTGGTTGACTAGCGGGGATGACGAGGGAGCCAGCAGATGAAGAAGAGCTGCTTACTGAAGGCGGTGCAGAGGATTCTGGTTGACTAGAAGATGACGGAAGTCAGATGAGAGGGCACAGCACTGAAGGGCGGTGCAGAGGGTTCTGGTTGACGCGGGACGGAGATCAGATGAAGAACTGCTTACTGGAAGGTGCGGAAGTTCTGGCTGACTGGCGAAGAAGATGACGGAGATCAGATGAAAGCACACTGGAAGATTGTTGCAGAGGATTCTGGCTGATAGCGAAGATGACGGGGATCACAAGATGAGGCACAGCACTGAAGGCGGGCAGAAGATACTGGTTGACTAGCGAAGATGGCGGAGATCAGATAAGAACTTACTGATGGCGGTGCAGAAGATTCTGGTTGTAAAGCAGAAGATGACGGGGATCCAGGAGAAGAACTGCTTACTGAAGGTGGTGCAGAGGATTCTGGTTGACTAGCAGAAGATGACGGGGAGCCAGATGAAGAGCTGCTTACTGAAGGTGGTGCAGAGGATTCTGGTTGACTAGCAGAAGATGACGGAGATCCAGATGAAGAACTGCTTACTGAAGGTGGTGCAGAGGATTCTGGCTGACTTGCAGAAGATGACGGAGATCCAGATGAAGAACTGCTTACTGAAGGCGGTGCAGAGGATTCTGGTTGACTAGCAGAAGATGACGGTGATCCAGATGAGGAACTGCTTACTGAAGGCGGTGCAGAAGATTCTGGTTGACTAGCAGAAGATGACGGAGATCCAGATGAAGAACTGCTTACTGAAGGTGGTGCAGAGGATTCTGATTGACTAGCAGAAGTTGACGGAGATCCAGATGAAGAACTGCTTACTGAAGGTGGTGCAGACGATTCTGGCTGACTTCCAGAAGATGATTGAGATCCAGATGAAGAACTGCTTACTGAAGGTGGTGCAGAGGATTCTGGTTGACTAGCAGATGATGACGGGGATCCAGATGAAGAACTGCTTACTGAAGGCGGTGCAGAGGATTCTGGTTGACTAGCAGAAGATGATGGAGATCCAGATGAAGAACTGCTTACTGAAGGCGGTGCAGAGGATTCTGGTTGACTAGCAGAAGATGACGGGGATCCAGATGAAGAACTGCTTACTGAAGGTGGTGCAGAGGATTCTGGTTGACTAGCAGAAGATGACGGGGATCCAGAAGAAGAACTGCTTACTGAAGGTGGTGCAGAGGATTCTGGTTGACTAGCAGAAGATGACGGGGATCCAGATGAAGAACTGCTTACTGAAGGCGGTGCAGAGGATTCTGGTTGACTAGCAGAAGAAGACGGGGATCCAGATGAAGAACTGCTTACTGAAGGTGGTGCAGAAGATTCTGGTTGTAAAGCAGAAGATGACGGGGATCCAGGAGAAGAACTGCTTACTGAAGGTGGTGCAGAGGATTCTGGTTGACTAGCAGAAGATGACGGAGATCCAGATGAAGAACTGCTTACTGAAGGTGGTGCAGAGGATTCTGGCTGACTTCCAGAAGATGACGGAGATCCAGATGAAGAACTGCTTACTGAAGGTGGTGCAGAGGATTCTGGTTGACTAGCAGAAGATGACGGGGATCCAGATGAAGAACTGCTTACTGAAGGTGGTGCAGACGATTTCACGAAGTTTACGGCTAGCAGAGAGAAGATGATGGAAGTCGAATGAAGAACTGCTTACTGAAGGTGGTGCGAACGATTCTGAAAGCGGCTTCCAGAGATGATTGAGATCAGATGAGAAGAACTGCTTACTGAAGGTGAATTGCAGAGGATTCTGGTGACTAGCAGATGATGACGGGGATCAGATGAAGAACTGCTTACTGAAGGCGGTTGAAGTTCTGGTTGACTAGCAGAAGATGATGGAGATCCAGATGAAGAGCACGCTACTGAAGGCGGTGCAGAGGATTCTGGTTGACTAGCAGATGATGACGGGGATCCAGATGAAGAACTGCTTACTGAAGGCGGTGCAGAGGATTCTGGTTGACTAGCAGAAGATGATGGAGATCCAGATGAAGAACTGCTTACTGAAGGCGGTGCAGAGGATTCTGGTTGACTAGCAGAAGATGACGGTGATCCAGATGAGGAACTGCTTACTGAAGGCGGTGCAGAAGATTCTGGTTGACTAGCAGAAGATGACGGAGATCCAGATGAAGAACTGCTTACTGAAGGTGGTGCAGAGGATTCTGGCTGACTTCCAGAAGATGATTGAGATCCAGATGAAGAACTGCTTACTGAAGGTGGTGCAGAGGATTCTGGTTGACTAGCAGATGATGACGGGGATCCAGATGAAGAACTGCTTACTGAAGGCGGTGCAGAGGATTCTGGTTGACTAGCAGAAGATGACGGGGATCCAGATGAAGAACTGCTTACTGAAGGTGGTGCAGAGGATTCTGGTTGACTAGCAGAAGATGACGGAGATCCAGATGAAGGGCACAGCACTGAAGGCGGTGCAGGATTCTGGTTGACAGCGAAGATGACGAGGGATCAGATGAAGAACTAGCACTGAAGACGGTGCAGAGGATTCTGGTTGACTAGCAGAAGATGACGGGGATCCAGAAGAAGAACTGCTTACTGAAGGTGGTGCAGAGGATTCTGGTTGACTAGCAGAAGATGACGGGGATCCAGATGAAGAACTGCTTACTGAAGGCGGTGCAGAGGATTCTGGCTGACTTCCAGAAGATGACGGAGATCCAGATGAAGAACTGCTTACTGAAGGTGGTGCAGAGGATTCTGGTTGACTAGCAGAAGATGACGGGGATCCAGATGAATAACTGCTTACTGAAGGTGGTGCAGAGGATTCTGGTTGACTAGCAGAAGATGACGGAGATCCAGATGAAGAACTGCTTACTGAAGGTGGTGCAGAGGATTCTGGCTGACTTCCAGAAGATGACGGAGATCCAGATGAAGAACTGCTTACTGAAGGTGGAGCAGAGGATTCTGGTTGACTAGCAGAAGATGACGGGGATCCAGATGAAGAACTGCTTACTGAAGGCGGTGCAGAGGATTCTGGTTGACTAGCAGAAGATGACGGAGATCCAGATGAAGAACTGCTTACTGAAGGTGGTGCAGAGGATTCTGGCTGACTTCCAGAAGATGATTGAGATCCAGATGAAGAACTGCTTACTGAAGGTGGTGCAGAGGATTCTGGTTGACTAGCAGATGATGACGGGGATCCAGATGAAGAACTGCTTACTGAAGGCGGTGCAGAGGATTTTGGTTGACTAGCAGAAGATGATGGAGATCCAGATGAAGAACTGCTTACTGAAGGCGGTGCAGAGGATTCTGGTTGACTAGCAGAAGATGACGGGGATCCAGATGAAGAACTGCTTACTGAAGGTGGTGCAGATGATTCTGCTTGACTAGCAGATGATGACGGAGATCCAGATGAAGAACTGCTTACTGAAGGTGGTGCAGAGGATTCTGGCTGACTAACAGAGGATGACGGAATTCCAGATGAAGAACTGCTTACTGAAGGTGGTGCAGAGGATTCTGGCTGGCTTGCAGAAGATGACGGGGATCCAGAAAAAGAACTGCTTACTGAAGGTGGTGCAGAGGATTCTGGCTGACTAGCAGAAGAAGACGGGGATCCAGAAGAAGAACTGCTTACTGAAGGTGGTGCAGAGGATTCTGGTTGACTTGCAGAAGGTGACAGGGATCCAGATGAAGAACTGCTTATTGAAGGTGGCGCAGAGGATTCTGACTCACTTGCAGAAGATGACGGGGATCCAGATGAAGAACTGCTTACTGACGGTGGTACAGAGGATTCCGGCTGACTGGCAGAAGATGACGGGGATCCAGATGAAGAAATGCTTACTGAAGGTGGTGCAGAAGATTCTGGCTGACTAGCAGAAGATGACGGAGATCCAGATGAAGAACTGCTTACTGAAGGTTGTGCAGACGATTCTGGCTGACTTCCAGAAGATGATTGAGATCCAGATGAAGAACTGCTTACTGAAGGTGGTGCAGAGGATTCTGGTTGACTAGCAGAAGATGACGTGGATCCAGATGAAGAACTGCTTACTGAAGGTGGTGCAGAGGATTCTGGCTGACTTGCAGAAGATGAGGGGGATCCAGATGAAGAACTGCTTACTGAATGTGGTGCAGAGGATTCTGGTTGACTGGCAGAAGATGATTGGGATCCAGATGAAGAACTGCTTATTGAAGGTGGTACAGAGGATTCTGGCTGACTTGCTGAAGTTAACTGTGATCCAGATGAAGAAATGCTCACTGACGATGTTGCAGAAGATGTCCGTTGACTAGCAGAAGATGACGAAGATGCAGATGAAGAAATTGACACTGAAGGTGTTGATTGTGTCGTAACTTGTGGGTGACTACATACTTCCAACGACATGTTTGCTACTTTAGGTATATATCCTTCACGAGATAAGAATGTGAACTTTACAAACTGCCCAACACTTCCTTCAAAGTTATCCAGTAAAGTCTCCACGTATTCCTTTATTGGATACTGAAAAGAAAATAAGTTGTATATTGGAAACTCTCTAGAAATCTAAGGGGGCTGGAACATGTCCATCAGTAATATTGCATGGAAAAAAATACATTGTGAATATGGATGGTGATAGTGAACGTTTACGACTCAACGTTTACGCATTTTTGGCTTCTTTATTTCCAAATAATGATGAATCAACACATAGGAAAATCGATAAGTGAAGGTATATATTATTATCTATTTCAATCAGAAGCTAGATAGCCTTGTTTAAAGACAGCTTAAGAGATACAAACCTCCCTTGATTCCACAGTAGTGTTGCTCGCATCAATAATGTCAATGATGAGGTTAGTGTCAACTTTTGCATTCTTAAGGCTAACTTCTACATTGTAAACGGGGCTTTCAACATGAAGGTCAGCAGTGAAGATCACGAAACCATCGTCATTAGGTTCTGGTCTGAACCCAACAATGTCAAGGGCATCTTGGGGCACCGTACCTTTATTAGTAAAAAAGATAAGGAGTAACATCTACATCAGCCTTACAAGTTATATATGGAATCAATAAAGATGACTTTAAGCCATATTTGAAAACGATACTTGTTGGCAGAGGATGTTAAAAGGCACATCAAAGGAGAGGGGTACAAATAAATTACTGAAAAAATATATGGAGTTCTTTTATTATGTTCATTTAAGTCTTGAGATTTAATTTAAGAATGCATTGAGACCCTATTAAATAGACTCCTTTAACATAAGTTATTTTGTGCTTGAAATATAGTAGTCTCCAATTCAATCATGTTTACCAACAACCTGTTTGTTTACATATTCAGAATAACGAATTCTGATTGGTTGGTTTAAAAAATTGTGTATCAACTGTCAAGGTCAGAGGTGAAGAATCAGGAAATCTAAATAATAAAACTTGCTAATCTAGATTATTTCTGGTTTACTTTCACATTCAAGTTGTGCTGATAGTGTTTTCTGGTGAAACCTATTTGGATCTGTCCAAAAGTTTACCAAATAATATAGTTTGATATAGGATTAATCTCCTTTAATGGGCCTTTAAATTATAGAGATATACTCTAGCTGAGGTTAAATCAATGATTTTTGGAGCAGTATTAATTGCATTGCCTATATTCATATTTATTTGAATTATATTCATTAAACTTGGTTCAAACGACGGCCGATTAATAACATCATTCGTTGGATATCGTTTTGAGTCTGTGTGGCCAATTGGTTATGACGTTGGTGTTGTAACTCTGGGTCCCGGGTCCGTACACCACCAGCCCGCTTGCTACCAGAAAGTGTGGTTTAGGAGGATACTTTAGAGCCCTAGACAAGCACACTGGTGAATCGCAGCTAAGACGTAATATAATTGATGAACTATGCACGCACCTTACAATCCCATACCCAATGGAACATTGTCTTCTTACACATTTATTTTTTAAACGAATAAGACGTTAACATAGTTAGAGTGGCTCTAATGTATATCATATAACACGCAACCTAAGGGAATGCTTTAGTTAATGCCCAAAGGAACATACAAAGGGATGCCTATTGCAATGCCGAATAATAATGTCAATTCTATGTACCGGGAATATCCTTTCAGTCATGTCATTGTCGAATAGTTGATAATTATTTTGTCTAGATACGGTTTTCATTCGTTTTCAACAATGTCATTGTCGAAAAGTTGATAATTATTTTGTCTAGATACGGTTTTCATTCGTTTTCAACAATGTCATTGTCGAATAGTTGATAATTATTTTGTCTAGATACGGTTTTCATTCGTTTTCAACAATGTCATTGTCGAAAAGTTGATAATTATTTTGTCTAGATACGGTTTTCATTCGTTTTCAACAATGTCATTGTCGAAAAGTTGATAATTATTTTGTCTAGATACGGTTTTCATTCGTTTTCAACAATGTCATTGTCGAATAGTTGATAATTATTTTGTCTAGATACGGTTTTCATTCGTTTTCAACAATGTCATTGTCGAAAAGTTGATAATTATTTTGTCTAGATACGGTTTTCATTCGTTTTCAACAATGTCATTGTCGAATAGTTGATAATTATTTTGTCTAGATACGGTTTTCATTCGTTTTCAACAATGTCATTGTCGAAAAGTTGATAATTATTTTGTCTAGATACGGTTTTCATTCGTTTTCAAGAGTATTTCAGAGATATCACGATGGCAAGTGCATCTATCGATGTTTCTGGATTTATCAGCAGAACTGAAAAATATTGCGTCCTTTCCGAGCGATTGGTATCTTTTCTTACAAACCATTAATGGTGGACCAAGAATTTCAGGTAGAGCAGCCCAAAATGAATTTGTAGCGTTTTAGAGATGTACATGAATAATGTCTTTCATCTCATTTAAGATTGCTTGAACACTTCCAATTCCCTAATGCGCCTGTTTAAGGTTACACATGGAGTCATCATGTGCTTGTGCTACAAGGGGCATGTGTAACAAGGTACAGTCTAACTTGTGTTAAGCAGCCACCCTTTTAAGCAGCCAACCTGTCTTAAACAGCCAATTTACTCTGTCCCATAGGCTGGCCTCTTAACACAAGTTTGACTGTATGTACATTTTTATGTTGTAACTCACCCTGTCGTCCATTTGGCCCGGTCATCGTTACTGGACTTTCATGAACTTCCTCAAGACACACCTCTGCAATGAGATGTATAACACGGCTTTCAAGATGCATGTTTTACAGGTTTCATTATCTAAAATTCAAATTTCCTAAGAACTGGACTACGGCTGTACTGTTATATGTTACACTAAAGAAAAACCTGTTTCATGTGAAACTATTTTCATTGTTTAAAGAGACATCTTCAAGTGTAGAGATCCTACTACAGTCAACAAATGGAAATACATCATAAATATAAAATTAATTCTTACACACTTGTTATATTTGCATACGGTAACACAGCTGTAAAAGTCGACAAAACTTGCCATTGGTAATCTGACTAGCTGTTGGTTGAGGTTTCTAACGGTACCGAAACAGATCATATGATAATGCATATTGGACAATCCGGGGTCTGGAACTGGGACCCTTGTAGCATTAAACTTTTGTGAAATATTTACTGTTAGTATAATTACCTTCCGGCTCGTAGCATGCTTTGATAAGGACATCTGAGATGATTGGAGATTCTGTCGAATTTTCTCTCTTGATCACAACAATCTTAATCACATTACCATCTCCGTGAATCTCAACATCAACAGTTCCGTCTTCTTCAACATCAGTGACGGTCTGAAGGAAAGAAGATAGATAGCGAAACATGCCAGTTTTGTGTACATATATGCTCCTTGTGAATTTCATACTTGTTAAACTCAAAGAATGGACTTTTCTTCACCGAAAAGCTTGTCGAATTAATCAGTTTGTTGATTATGCTAAAGCAATTGGAATTGCATTCGATTATGAACTTCGCAGAGGTGTCCGAAGGCATCCTGAACACTACAAAGTTTGTCAACGATTATTAGTCCGAAGAATTGCTGAAACAATACTCAATAAGTATCTTTTATGTAAACCTATCCCTGTGAAAGCATGTAAAGCAATTTTATAGACGGTAAAATACATGAACTTTTGTTAACTTTACTTTTCTTTAAAATATAGTAGACCTTTGATACATACCTTTTCTGCTACTGATGTCAATGCGTCTACGGTTTCTGCTACTCGGATAATGACTTTCTCTACATGTACAAGATGAACTGAGACTTCATTTATTCTAGCTGTTCCAACAGCATTAATGGCAATTACAAAGGCAGCTCTGGTCACACCGGGTAAGAATGGGTATGATCCTCCAGAACCAAAGAGAGCCTGTGTTGGGGATATCGGGTTCACTGCTCCTTCGGCTCCAATCGTATTCTTGATGCTGACGTCCAGAACATCGGATTCTATTGTTATGTTCGTAGCCTCACATACATCTATCAAACAATAAACGAAAGTAAACCATACACAGACTCAAATTCGTCGCATAACAGATTAAGGTAATCCACTCTGGTGAAACTATTGTAAATGCTTTGCTCAAAGAATGAATTGAAACTCAAGTCATGAAAGTGGTTAACTTTTCAAACGCATTTACCAAGCCACTTTTCCGTATTTGTTTGTAATTTGAATTTATACTTTAAATTAATATCAATTAATTATGTTGCGATATCTTTAATCATTACCCCCTCCCTCCTTAATTATTATATGTTTACATTTAATCTAAAATGCATGAAAATGGCAAATAAAAACTTCAATCCATGAGAAATTCTTTTTATATAAAACTTTATAACGGTAATTGTTCTATTATTTCAAAAGAAGTTTAAAAGTACTTGTTCACAAAAGGAAAGTTTGAAACTAAGAATAAAATGCTGTTGGAACAGTTTAATATTAGTATTGTTGTTTAATAAATAATTAAAAGTAGCAATTGAATGCATACTTAATTCAGGAAGGGTCTTTTTATCTAAGTATGTACAGTTATTATGCGGTATGTCTCGTTAGTGAGTTCACGCTTTGGGATTACAATACATGTTGATCAATTGCATACACACTTTAAACAATTTGAAGCGATCTTACCCAGCTTTCAATGACCATTTGCAATTAGGTATCATACAACGGTTCACTTGTTGTACAGCTTAAAAATGTTATTTTAAACTTCAAAATCGCCTCATATCTGTGAACCTTTAACAAAGTCTGAAGCTTTACAGTTCAGAGGTTAGTTTACTTAACTTGAAATCTCGCAGCCCTTGCAAAGCTGATGTAGGTTAAATCTAAAATTCAAAGTCTCCTCACATCTGTGAACAAGGACCTTTGAAAAGTTGTATATCTTACGTGGTGTTTGTGTAGGCCCAACAGTTGTAGTCGTCAATGGATGCGCACAGGCCTCTATTGTCAAATTGGCTACTTTAGGTATAACACCTTCTCGAGACGTAAACTTCAGCTCAACGAATTGACCAACAACTCCCTCAAAGTTGTCCAAAATTGTCTGAAGGTTTGCTGTGATCGGATACTGGAAATAAAGACGGAGCTCACTGATTAAGAACCATAATAAGTTTCTATCATTAATTTGTTCATGAAACAATCAGAGTTTCGACCACGAGTGCTTTATTTTGTCACGATATTTGGTTTTTAATAGATATAAGCATTGAGATTATTTGTTACTGTTGCTTACTTGTACCTAAATGTTAAGTAATAATATCCACAATCCGCCATTTTGAAATTCATTCTTTCGTGGGAGTACTTCGGTCTAATTGCAGCTATGAGTATCTTTCGTTATCATAATTGAGTAGAGATTTACGCTTTTGGAAAGAAGATGACACGAAAATCTATTTTAAGAAGATTACCTAGCATTCTAAGAGTTGAGAAAGAACTTCTTACCTCTCTAGATTCAACAACGTTTTCGTTTTCATCGAGAATGTCAAGGATCGCGTTGGTTTCTGGCTCTGCGTTTTTCAGGGTGACCTCCACATTGTAGATGGGACTTTCAATCAGAAGGTCAGATGTCAAGGTTACAGAGTCGTCAGTATTGGGTTCCGGTCTGAATCCTTCACTGCCCAGAGCGTCTTGGGGTTCGGTACCTAAAACAGAATATTTTCATAGAGATAATGGCCAAGTTTCACACTGACAACATATCATCTTTACCCTTAGAATACTGGATAATTTTCTTAAAATAGAATTTTCGTGTCGTCTGCTTTCCAAAACCATGAATGACTGTTTTATTTTTAAAAGGAAATATAGTCAAGGTAGCAAACATGTTGGATCATAGTGTCCTTAGGCAAGGCTTCTTTTAGCAAGCATGTCCTTTAGCATTAGACTTCAGAGCCGTAGCATAGTACTGGTAAATAAAACGGTGATAGACTCTCTGTGCAGACAGCAAACACACGTATTACAATTACTTCATGTGAAAATAAATGGACGAATACAATGCAGAATGTACATGTTCATGAGTACTGTAAGGAAGCATGCCAGAATGAATAAACATTTTTGGTCATTCATGTATAGGTCGATCGCGCTCTCGTGCGATGTTTATGTTTCAATCAAACGGTACCATACCTGCGATATGGGTTAATTGGAATATCGGCGGTTATCTAACTACCGTTGCATTTAACCTAAATCACCTGTTTCCATTTTTTGAACTTGGCCATATATTCTTTGGACCTATATTACACATACACATCCCTTATTGGATTTCAAGTAATACTTATATGCCTAACCTTGATATGAAAAAGATTTTCTTATGATATAGAAACAGTGTTAATAAACAGTCAAATCTTATTCTAAGCGAGAAGATCGAACCATGGCTTCATACGGAGGCTAACCGTTGAGAAAGCTCCAGTAGGGGCTTTTCGAATGACATTTATAAGGGTTTCAGAGTAATTAGCCAAACGGTTTAAGAATGGTCACTTTAAAACAAATATCGACTAACAGTCTACTCAGAAAAGAAATAAACCATAGATATACCAACCTAGTCTTCCATCTGGTCCAGAGACGAGTACCTCATTCTCAAACATGTCCTCCGTGCAAACCTCTGTAATAGTATTGTGAGTGAATGGTTAAAGCATTACAATGAGAGGACGTTGAAGATTTAATTATTACACTTCGAAATAACAGTAAATTCATAACGGTCCAATATCAAATTCGCATATTGTTATCATAGCATTAATGGAATGTTGACACTGTACACTCATTTCAAAGCGAAGGTAAAGATACATGAAAAGAAATGGTACATTGTATTGCATCATCCGTATCTGTTAAACTGTTCAGCCAATACAAAGTTACAGAATTTCCTTTCCTTAAGACTTAATACTTAAGACTCCTAATTATGATGATATACATGTATTTAACGGATGTGTTTCCTTAATTCATATTTTGTTCATCACCATCATTCTTCTACCAAAACATCACACACATATAAACTCACCTTCCGGTTCATAGCAAGCTTTGATAAGGACATCTGAGATAATTGGGGATTCTGTCGAATTTTCTCTCTTGATCACGACAATCTTAACAACATTACCATCCCCGTGAATCTCAACATCAACTGTTCCGTCTTCTTCTACATCTGTGACAGTCTGAAATATACAGGTTGTCCAAAATATAAAAAATCAATAAACATTTCTGCATCAGGGAACAGTGCATGTGCAACTTTTAAAGATATCGATAAATTAGCTTTCATGGTTCTCCTCTATATTTACTTCAGCCTGAGCTATTTTTCCACTTATTGTTTTATATCGATTGTGAAGAAAGCATGACTCCTTCCTGGATACTTAACAAGTACTCGCGCAAATTTGTTAGTTAGCCTCTGCACCACTGCCGGCCATATTTGTTACGATACCTCAATAACTCGTATTTCTATTGCCAATACTAAAACTTCATATTTTGTATATTGTGTTTCATGGCTGCTAATTATCAAATTTCGTCTAAGTCAAATACTATGTTTTTGTAAACGGCTATACACAAATGTTGTCGATGATTAATAAAAAAGAAATTTATTGATTGTTTACTTTTATTCCGATATTATGTTATATCCATAGCATAAGCCTCTAAGCAAAGTTTCGAAAGTGGAAGAGCAAAATCATTAGGATTATTGAATTGTGTCTGGATTGGCGTGGTTACACTTGCCATACTACATTTTTTTTATATGAAGATATTAATAAATATAAGAACACTAACCTTTTCAGCCACTGAATTCAAAGCGTCCACTGTTTCTGCTACTCGGATAATGACCTTCTCTACATGTACCAAATGGACTGAGACTTCATTTATTCTAGCTGTTCCAACAGCATTAATGGCAATAACAAAGGCAGCCCTTGTTACTCCTGGTAAGAATGGGTATGATCCTCCAGACCCATACAGAGCCTGGGTTGGGGATATTGGGTTAACCGCTCCTTCGGCTCCAATTGTATTCTTGATGCTAACATCCAGAACATCAGAATGTATAGTAATATTTGTTGCCTCGCATAAATCTAATGGTAGAAAAAGAAAATGGCAAACAATTAATCAGTTTTGATAGAGTGTGTGCCTCCCTTCGTCAAATAATAAAATAGCTCGGTAACTTCTATCCAAAAATACAACGGTAACCTGACAGTCTTTAGATTCAAATGTTTAATTATCTAAGATTGATGAATCTTAATTTAATTGATCAATCCTAATTATATATAAACAAATGGAAATGCATACCAATATAAGTAAATAAATGCTTACGCGGTGTTGTTGATGTGTAGCCTTCGGTTGACACTGATTGACTTGAAGACTTTGGAATCGTCGTACCTTGTGAGGATGCGACAGATGTAACCGGATGTGAGCTTGACGACGGTACAGGGGTTGCTGATGAGCGCCCTGAACTGGATGGTGGTGGTTGTGATGACACAACTGTACTGACAGTTGACGACGCAGAGCTGCTGACCTCTGACCCAGTAACTGAGGATGAAGAACTCGGTATGGAAGTAGTGCTTGGGATCGAAGATCTAGATTGACTGCTAGAGGACGATGCTGGTGTAGCTGCAGAACTCCTCACGGAAGGTGAAAATGAAGAAGAGCTCCTTCCAGAAATAGAACTCGTGCTTGATACACCAGATATCGTAGAGCTTGCTGAAGACGATGAAAAACTAGATGCAGATGACGGTGAACTTACAAAAACAGAGCTCGTGCTTGAAATACCAGATAACGTAGAACTAGCCGACGAGGATGAAGAAGTAGAAGATAAACCGGGAGTAGAGAAAGCCGTTGAACTTGATACTGAACTTGTGCTTGAAACTCCAGATATTGTAGAGCTCACAGAGGAGGAGGAGGAAGAACTAGACGCCAAACTTGGGGTAGTTGTTGGCGTAGTGCTCGACTCAGAACTTAGGCTTGACGTGCTTGGTACAGTAGAACTACCTGTCGATGACGAGGAAGATGCCGAAGAAGAAGATGACATGGTACTTGATACAGAACTGCTAGACACGGATGAACCGCTTGTCGAAGTCGCAGATGTTGATACAAAACTTGTGGAAGTTGTGCTTGTAGTGGCTGGAATACAACAAACTCAACTTTACGTGGACTTTATTCACTTTTTCTTGCAGGTACGATTAATCGACGTATCGGATTCGCAAAACTGAGAAAAGTTGACAGCTAGGAAAACAATAAAGTATCTTATATTCGTCGGCCTTGGTGGTTATATCACTCTTCAAGCTGTTCAAATTTTACAACCTCTCTCTGCAATGTTTATTTGGTCATGCTTTTGAAATAATTATAGGATTTTTTATGTATGTCAGAAAGCTCGGAGCGTCGCCAAAGATGATACGAAAACAATGTGTGTTAAGTTTTAAATATAGCTTACCATATGGATGAATACAGGCATCTATGACGAGACCACTCAGTGAAAGTCCACTGTTTGATGAGAGGGTAGTCACAATGGCGAACGCTTGAACTCCGGATTGCGGTGGGAGACTATCTAGTACCGAATACACATTAGATTCAACGTTTTCCATTGTCTGAAAGGAAACATGTTATTGTAACGAACCAAGCAAATTAACCTGTCAAAGGACACAATCACATCCGATCAGTGAAAAACACTGTCGTCCACTAATCTGTTGTGTTGTCTTGTTATATACCTGGGTGTTCTCTATAACAATTTAATAGATTCCCTTATTTGCATAACAATTCCGCAACGTTACGTTACGTTACGTTTTGTTGTTAGCTAATAATAGTCCATGGGTTTTCATTTCGACGAAGCAAACGTGAAGAAAACGTATTTTTCTAATACTATGCTATGTATACATGCACTTTAAATTAATCCCCAAACAAGTTATCACAGATAGCATTACTCTAAAATGGATTGTTTCAACACAAGATATATGAATTGATTATAGATACCCATATTCGTTAATATAGGGACAATATTGATTTCTCCTATAGATGAATAGTAATATCTTTTTTACACTTTCAAACATATCGGAAACAAAATCTAACGCATCATTGGATTAGCGAGGATGCACTATTTTGGTTATGATGTATTTCTCTTTTTATCGCTTTGAGCTGATTCTTTTATATCGCTAAAGAAAACAGATTCCTACTTCTACATTTTAAAGTAAATCGGTCACAACTTCAATTTAGGTTTGGAATTGTTTCGAAATGCATATCATCTCGGTCATTCATGTTTAACATTAAAATCATTTTCGAGTATATTGAATATGACGCGAGAATGAAGGCTATTGCAACATTTCTTTAGAGAGGTGCATAATCAATTATTTATATATCATTGTGGTATTGTATTGTGCACGAGAGCATTACCATTATTCCAATCTTTCTGTCTTCCTCATCGTACAAATCCACTTCGACAAATAAAACAGTAACATCAGGTTCTTCTGGTGTTAGGCTGACGGTAAGATCAACAAGTGTAGCTGGTTCTGACAGATCAAGGAATTCTCCACGTACTGCTACACTCTCTAACTCATCTGAAAGAAATTAATAACTTTATGTCTTTATGCAGAATAGCTTTGCAGGAAGAATTATGTTGCCATAACAATTATAAACTCTCTTCGATTAATAGCAATACATCTTAAGGCAGAATACTTTGCAGGTAGAATTATGTTGCCATAGCAATTATAAACTCTCTTCGATTAATAGCAATACATCTTAAGGCAGAATACTTCGCAGGTAGAATTATGTTGCCATAGCAATTATAAACTCTCTTCGATTAATAGCAATACATCTTAAGGCAGAATACTTCGCAGGTAGAATTATGTTGCCATAGCAATTATAAACTCTCTTCGATTAAAAGCAATACATCTTTAGGCAGAATACTTCGCAGGTAGAATTATGTTGCCATAGCAATTATAAACTCTGTTCGATTAATAGCAATACATCTTTAGGCAGAATACTTCGCAGGTAGAATTATGTTGCCATAGCAATTATAAACTCTGTTCGATTAATAGCAATACATCTTAAGGCAGAATACTTCGCAGGTAGAATTATGTTGCCATAGCAATTATAAACTCTGTTCGATTAATAGCAATACATCTTTAGGCAGAATAGCTTTGCATGTAGAATTATGTTGCCATACCAACTCTATATACTCTTATAAACTCTCTTCGATTAGTAACGATACGTCTTTAGGCAGAATAGCTTTGCAGATAGAAGTATGTTGCCATAGCAATCATAAATTATCTCTTTTTTTAAAAAGGTAAGACATATAAGACTGTATAATTCGTATTAAAAATAATATTGATATGTCGAAGAATATTCAAGATAAGCACATACAACTATTTGTATGAAGACGTGTCTTGGCTCAGAAACGTTTCTTTGTTACACTTAATTATTTCACTGTAATTTAAACCTTTACAAATTGCTTACGCCTATATGAAAGGACATTAAAGTGAAAATGAACACGACTCTTATGCTAAAGTATGTTCCATAATCGGATTCGTAATAGCGGCGTTTATAACAAAGTTGATTCACTTATACTACTCTATAAATAGATGATACAATAGAATGATTAGATAACATTACCTTGGTGTACCAGCGAACATGCCAATAAACACCGACACCACATGTAATGATTTATTACCTTCTACTATAAAAGGAGTCAAATCAATCGCATCACGTTCTCCAAGAGCATCATTTGCATCTATCAGCGAACCATCTAGGGCACTGTATGTAAGTTTAATGTTGTCTGCATGTTCATCAACGTCTACTACCACATGTTCACATGCCTCGGCTACAAAGAAATACAGATTGACAAATCTTTTATTCAGTCTAAATCAAACGCAGTATATGACCCGAGTTAAAAAAATGTAAACAGGTGATATAGCACAAATCTAATGGTAGGTAGATTAGCATGTATATTACAATCACCCCTTATCTCAGGTATGGTATCGTTCGATTGCAACATAGACATCGCAAGAGAGCGCGATTGACCAATAACTTAAACTTTACAAGGTCCCTAGTTACGTACAAAAACGAACATATTTTCAATTCTAAATGTCAGATAAAATGTGTTGAAGCAGTTACAATCACATTAACATACATATATATAGAATGAACATGATTAAATGCAAGACAAAAAACACATAACTATATCAGGTAAGTATTGACCTATAACTTATTAAAGAAAAGTTATTCTGAACAAAAAGGCATTGCGTTAAGAAATATCGCTGACCTTCGTGTGCGGTTTCGATCAGACTGTTAAATAGGGTAATTAAATGTACATGAATATGTATTCACCTGTTGTAGACGAGGGTGTTACTACTGTTGATGATGTTCCAACTGACAAAGATGATGACCAAAATTGTGAAATACTAGGATTTCAATAAGAATATTGTACATTAACTGTTTTATTTGGACAGTTGGCACTAAGTGGCCTTAGCTGTCGCTGCGCCTTAAAACCCTTTTCATTGGAAATTCGTAATTAGGCTGTTTTAAAAAGTGTTTCAGTTATTTCGTACAGACAGTGCATACATCCATGATTCATGTGTAATCTACCAGTACAATGATTGGAAGGGCACATCGGATACTGACAGTGACATTATTAGCCGCTATCGGAATGTTACCCTTGGACAAATGTCGGACCATTGCTGTACAGTAACGTACATGTGCAGTAATAATGTTAGACAAATACAGTATTCCAAAGATCTTCTCTGTATGTTACAATTACAGATGCAAAATTGTACCATCATGTTTTCGATATTTAACCAGACCGGATGTTATTTGACTAGATATCGTTAGAATTATTTGATCATTATAAGACTGGCTACATTATTACTTTATTAGGAAGTACCTGAACATGGCATTTACCTCGAATATGGGATATCATTGATCACACAATTAAATAATAGTTTAAAAGTTCCTAGTCATTCTAGTGAGATAGTATGCGTGGTAAGTTAAATGAATAGATACCTGTTGTCGATGATGGTGTTGACGCTGCCGACGATGTGACAACTGAAATAAGTCAAATGAAATATTTCTTAAACTAGAATCTTAATTATTTTGTACTTTTGTACTGTGGCATTTTTATTGATATCAATCAAATTCATGTTTAAAATTGTGTTTCTATGACTATAACGGAATCCGTTTATGTAAAAGGTAAAGTAAGATACTCCGATCCCGAAGCCGACGCCGCACCACTGGACCATGGTTCCCAAGATGCATGTAGATGCAAAATGAAGGGAGATAGCATCATTTTCTGTCTTACATTAGATGATTCTATTTCTGAATTTGATTTAGATGGGATATCTATGTCGCTTTCCTCTTGTTTAGGTATCGCCTTATCGCTTTTTGTCGTGAAATGATATAGACTGTTTTGCTTTAAAAACTGAAAAATGCGTATCATTTCCTAGCCTTCATCCGATATTCACATCCCGTTGGCGGTCAATTGATACGTGTAAATTAAAACATATATATGTGTGCATTGTCTAAATGTCAGTCACACAAAAAAATAGCATTCCAAAGCATATATCAAATGAAGACGCAAAAAAGACTAGTATGATGATTATTACGTTATATGTATAACCTAACATTTTGTACCGCCTTTGTGGATATAAAACAACAATTGTCTTTTGCAAATAAATAATCTTGACTGGACTTTGACATATGACTTGATCAAATACAAGTGATGTATTACCTGGTTTAACACACACTTCTAGCACAAGATCACTCAATGTTACCACAGCTGGTTCCAACAGCTCTACTTCGATCTGGAAGCCATCGGAAACTGGTGACACACCATCTGGAAGGTTGAATACATCTGGCTCCTCTTCCACAAGTGTCTGGATGACAAGAAATGTTTAACGTTAAATGGTTATGTGTGGTTTCAAATAGATTCTTGAACAGTCGCTATTGCATTGTAACACACATACATTCTTAAGGCATTCCTACCCTAAAGGTCAGGTAGCTCTATTGTGAAAAGTAATAAAGTCAATGATAAACAGAACAAATGTCATTTTAAAATCGAGTTTCATATCATTTTTTTTTTTCATTGAATTCGAATTTTTATTTGCCAACGTCATACATGTTAATTCAATTTTAGAGTGAAAATAAGTAATTAAGGGGAGGCAACTAATATAAATAAAGAACAAAATTCGTGATATTGCTTTTATAGATGTAATCTTAAAGTCAGACAAATTTGGATAAAAGACTCCTTCTTATCTGTAAATCCCTTTGATATCGTGTATTTCAACAATCTGTTTGTATATTCAAAATAACAAAATCTGATTGGTTTGTTCAAATATTTGTTTATCACGTGACTAAGTCGGTGGCGAAGAATCTGGCAATCTACATAATTAAACTGGCTGATCTGGGCTATTTACCGGTGGCTTTCAAGTTTAAGTTGTGCATATTGTTTCTTTTGGTGATAACTATTTGAATCAGGCCAAAGATTTACCAAATAATACACTTTTCTATAGAATTAATTATTCTTTCATTGGCCTTTAAGACGTACCGTTTCCTCAACACGAACTCCATTTTCATCCGTAAATATGGCTTTAACGGAAACAATGTCTGCGTCCGATTCTACTCGAAGTGTCAGCTCTTTGGTCGTTGCCTCTTCTTCTAACATATTATAGTCAGCTTCAATGACATAGACGTCGCTGAAGTCTTGTGGAGTGTAGAGTGTGTCGTCGGGTTGACCAGCGACGCCAAGTATCTCGTTTGCGGGTACGGGAAGGCCGTTATCCTCGCTGATGTAAACAATGTCTACAAGGGAGCTGTTTTCGTCCTCAGCGATCATCGTTATTTCGCATTCTTATTAAATAGAAAAAAATGAAGATCAGTTTTTTAAAGTACAGTGTACTAATGTTGTATGAAAATATTAATAAGTGGAAAAATGAAGATCGTTTCATGGATATAAGTCTGACTCATGTCGAATTGAAATATTTGTAATACGCGGTTGATTTTGACAAAGACATAGATAATATCTATATCTCTGATTTTGACAACCAGATTTTAATTTGTATTTCTTTAACTTTTAGAATGCTGGGTTTCTGAGAATAGATTTTTGTGTCGTCTGCCTGTCAGAACCTTCAATATCTGCTTAGTTTTGATAAGGGACGATACTTAGAGAGATCAAACATGTTAGATCACAGGACAACCGCAAATTTAAGTCAGATCTAGCACTGTAAGGGTTAAACAGTATCTGGTCTTAAACTCAATTACAAGAGATATGAGGGTAAGTAAGAAGGGTATAATTACCAACAGTCGATGTAAAAGACTCTTCATATTGGGTAACTGTACTGAATGTCGTCGATGGGGTAACCATTGTTGTTGTTGCACCTGTTGGAAGACATGGCTTTTTATTAACCCTTTACCAAACGTCAAATTTTCGACTGTCCTCAATTGAAAGAGTTTTCAGACGACATTTCAAAATGTGATGAAATTGGAAAACAATCTTCTGAGAGGGCAGAAAACATTGTGGGAAAAGGAAAAATTGCTCTTTACGAGCAATTTCTTCTTTTCCCAAAATGTGTTCCAGTGTCGTCGGCAACAAAGTGGTTGAATGAGGTTATGGTTTGGTAATTGGTTAAAGGCACATGAAACAATATGAGTACAAATAAATTACTGAAAAATCATATGGGGTTATTTTATAATGTTCATAAAAGTAATGAATTTTGTTTATGAAATGCTGTGAGACCCTTTTTGATAAACGTGTTCAATGCAAATATGAAAATGAAAATTAATTTATGAATACTGTGGGACCCTATATGTAATTTTCTTAGTTGTTTTTGATAATTGTCGTATTTTCTTAAATGTTTTGTAAATGGCTAATGGATATTTTGTTGCCGAATGCCCAATAAACTTGAGTTGAGTCGATGTGATATTTACAGGAGGTACAAATAAAGATATACATATCTTACCTATAGGTTCAAAGCATACTTTAAGTTCTGCTTGACTGACTGTGATTAAAGATGGAGCCGAAAGTCTGACGATTATTTTGAATTGTTCGACAGATAACGGTTCCAAATCACCTGGGGTGGCATAACCATTTTCAAGGTCTTCATCGGGTAAAAATATCTGCAGAAAAATACAAATATTCATTTTTTATATTATTTTTATCTTTAATTCTGACAAATGATAACAGACTAAAGCGACATTCAAGAACAAATGTACAATAATTATTCCTTAGTCTTTTATGTATGGTGTTTAACGCTGTGTCAACAACTTTTCAGCTTTCCTGGATCCACCAGTACTACATTATGGTTCTGAAGTGACTTACCAAAGGTCACTCCCACGACAACAGAGGTGTTGGTAGGGTTCGAGCCCGGTACCCCCGGGTTGTAAGTTAACAAACTTAATCACAGGGGCACGCAGGACCCCAATCCTTCGTCCGCTTCGATATAACTTGTGTTCCCCGAAATAGTTTGCCATAATCCTTGTAGTAATTGTACAACTTTATGCTCATCAATTATTACAAACCCATGTTTGAAAACAAACTGTTAATGCATCCATGATGAACAACAAGCCTTGTTTACCCATTAGAATGCTGGGTAATTTTCTAAAAACAGATTTCTGACGTGCCGGCTGCTTTCCGAAACAATTTCATTACAAATCTGTGACACATTCATAATAAACAAGTTACGAGTTTCACAAAATTATTTGCAATGCATATAATGGTGTTTATTTCTTGAAAAAAATATGTTTAAACTTGGTTACTTACGACGGGAGACCCAACCAGGATATCGTCCTCATCAAGCACTTCTAATTGTACCGAATTCACACTGACGCTTGCATTAGTCGGTTCTACAATAAGCGCAGCACCAACTAGTGTAGGGATATCTCCATAGTCCTTAAAGTTAATGGGGAAATCGTATCTCCGCTTCTCAACTTCATCAGGCGTAAATGTAAGGTCGGATTCAAGCTCGGACAAAAGCGCGTTAGAAGCGTTGACGTAACCGACGTTCCTGTCGCTGTAGAAGACGTCGACGTTGGCGCTGAAGTTGTCGTAGTTCACAAGTTTGTACTCGCACACTGAAACGGAAGGGAATGTATGGTCAAATGAATAGTTTTATTTCCGAACGTAAACGATCCTACTTTTTCCAATGTGTGTTTTTCACCGTACCTAACTTTAGCAGCTAGTTGATATAAGAATAGTAATAATTTGGACCACTTGTAACAGTGTTAGACGTAACGCTAAGGATTTGTACAAGTTTTAAAAAAATCGTCCTCCTTATTTCGCCAGTGATATACACAAATATTGCAATGTAACATGTCATTGGAATCGTCCCTTGGAGACATTTTCACATTACAATGATTCACTCCAATTTATGATGCTATATATGTTAATTTTTATCTTCGAAAATATTTCTGTATAATATTAAGTAGAACGGTACCCTGGTCCATGTTTAAGTACTGTGTATAAGCAAAACGCTAGCACAGATGAAAACAATCTACAATACTCACCTTCTGGAACAGCCGGGGTAGAGAATTTTGGCGTCACAGTTGTAACTGAAAAGTAAATTAACGAACGTGTGTTTTTGAATATTAGTTGATTGGTTAATGTAAACTAAGTGCAAACTTATTCGTCTCACATCGATTCTGACGAAATCTTGAAGTTTATCAAATTCACCCTTGCTGCCTGCTTCCTGGATATATGTACTAAACCAGTACTCACGCCTATTTGAGAGTTAGTCCCGGCATTTTCAACCTGCCAACCGGGCATCGAACCCGGACCCTCCATACAAAAGGCTGAATGTCTACCTCTTCACAAATATTGCTGGCTGATAGGTCGAATTTTGGCTAAACTCCGTATTCAATATTTCTCACTCTTGTAGTTTGAATATATTTGTATTCTCTTATTGTACATGTAAATGGGGTTTGCCACACTTTATGCAAACTTAGAGGACGGCCCTCCCCTTACAATGTTTTATACAAATGTTCAAACAACTGTTACATACTAAGAAACAAACAAATAATTTTAAATCTAGGTAAACATAACAAGGGCCCGGCGCAAGACGGTTGCAACCACAGCTTGTCCCTCTTGTGACGATGTTTATGGCTACTGGTTATGCTTCACGTACTTTTCCGGACATGACTGTACTTCCAAAGACGAAGACTGCCATACTTATGTAAAGGGAAAAGGCTATGATAGCAATAAAGTCCTATAATTCATCACAAACGCTAGGTGTTGGTTGCTGATTACCAAAAAGCTATCAAAATCGGCTATCTACCTCTATAAAAGGGCTTCGTATTACTTACGACATGCAGCTTCGTCCGAACAGTCGAAACAATCACACACTTCATCGCATACGCGGTTTTCTTCCACACAAGAGCTGTTGTCACTGCACTTGAATTCCGTGTCCGTGCATACGAATGGAGTGGAAGGTCCTATGGATAGAATGGCGAAAAATTGAATAGAATAGAATGGAATAGAATAGAATAGAAACGTTCATTTGTAGACAAAGCAATTTGGTCCATAGTACAATATACACATTAGTTCATTTGTTGCTCGTTTAGGGTTTTCCATCGCTTTAACCCTTAAAATGATGGGTAATTTCTAAAGTATATATTTGTATCGTTTGCTTTCCATAACCTTATATATCCGCATACTTTTGATGAGGAAAGATACTAAGGTAGCAAACAGGTTCGATCACAGGCCAGCTTACATGGCAAAAATCGTCATTACTTAGCAAGAGATATCCTTTTTTTATTCCAATACATATCTTTTACAAGGGAAAACAATAGAAAGACGGTGCACAAGAATAGCTTTATATCTTACCTGTAACGGGTGTCCCCGTTGTACTTTTCGTGGTTGGTGTCGTAGCTGCAATAAAGATAGATGATTCAAACATTTGAAGAGTAAGGTATTCCATCCCTGATGGAGAAAAAAAAGAGATGCCGAGATAATAAAGTCAAAGATTTAACATAAAGTCAAAGATTTAACAGAACAAACGTCGTTATGAAAGTTGTATATCATAAGAATTATGTATTGGTTGAAAGTTTTAATTGTCTCCTTTCATCCATGTAACTTTTGATTTCAATGTAAAATTAGTAATTAAGGGGAGGTAATTACTATGAGTTTGATAACATAATTCATTTTGTAAATATAAATTTAGAATCAGAGAAATTCTGAAAAAGTGGCTTGGTTAATGTCTTTGTAATGACAATACTTTCATGATTTATATTTTATACATTTTATTGTTAACAAAAGTAAATACAAGTTTCCATCACGGGCGGAATACCTTTTGTACCTTTCCCTCTGAGCCAAGCAATGGTGGTACGGCCGTTAGGATTGCCAACGTATGTTAACTTATCTTGAAAACTTTGATGTTAATTATGGATTTTAAACAAATTTGATAGAAATCTTTTGTTATGAAAATGCAATGCTTTGGTAAGGAATAGATAAATATTCATAAAATATATATTCTATAACGTTGCATTAAATGAAATGTATGATATGTTTCAATGCAATTCGTTTCTATCCTTTTATATCTATTATTGGCATACATATCACATAAGAACTATTATGAAATATCCTGACATCAAAATGTTATTCATTCGAGCTTTTGTCTGTGACCAATAAGTAACTGAGCTATTTAGATATGACATTCAAGACTTATATTTGAAAACGAAAGTACAATGAAGGAAAACTCTCGAGAAACAATATGGCTTCTTTCATAGTACGACAAAGGTGCTTTTATTGGATAGATCCAATGTGTTTAGATATACTTACTGTAGCATGAGAGCTCGTCGGATCCATCGATACATTCCACGTTATCGTCACATTTGTGGGAACAGGCAGGGTAGGATTCACACACAAAGTCGTAGCCATCTTCACACAGAATCTGGTGTGGAACAGAACGAAACATATGAAATCTGCAGAATGCATCATTAACCCATAGAATATTGAGTAATTTACTAAAACAAAGATTGTTGTGCCGTCTGCTTTGTAAAACATTTGATATCTGCTTAATTCTGATGAGGAAAGAAAGTCAGAGTAGAAAACGGGTAAGCAAACAGGTTATATCATAGGCCAGCCGCCGACTTACTTAGCGGCTGGTCTGGATCTAATCTGTTTGCATAAACATGAATTCGGTTCGAGCTCTTTAATGGTTAAAGACAACTCACACACGTGCCTGGTTTATTAGACAATGAATCATTGACACCCGTTTTCAAAAAGAATAAAAAAAAATACATAGATACATTTACACACGGATTACATTGCATCTACAATTGACAAACAAGTTTTGATCAGTAACTTAAAATCGGTCATGTGTACATGGCTCTTAAAATATATGTAATCTATAAACATACAGGTACCTAGTAAACATATAGGCCTTACTATTTTCAGAAACATGATAACATGGCCAATTTAAGGTCGAACGCAGTAAAACGCCGAGTTCATAAAATGTAAACAGGTGATAAAGGCTAAATGAAACGGGAGGTAGATAACCGCGTATATTCGAACCACCTTTTATCTCAGGCATGGTATCGTTCGATTGAAACATACACATCGCATGAGAGCGCGTTGGACTTATATTAAGTATATAGAGCTTTTGAAGTTGCTGATCTTAACCCTTTTACAAGAAAAAAGAGGAAAGTATTATCATTTACAAACTGCGTTATACATCGTGCAAATATATTAACATACCGATCATTTTTTACTGGCAAATGTATTGAACCGAGTAAGAACTCATACGAAGATGGAGGTTAAGTTATGGCATACTCACGGGTGTTGTAGGGCTCACAGTTGAGGTGGAGAAATAAGTAGTTGTCGAGCTCTCAACGGTCACTAAAACAGAAACACACAGATATATACGATTTCATTGTCAAATTCTACCATGTATTTTCAACCATGGAACGATAAGGTACGCGTCTCTTAGATCGAAAATAGAAAATTTTGATCATGATCAATCGTTTGAACTTAGTCTGCTAACACATTTTGGATTCGTCTAAACAGAAAGCAACAACATACTATTTTCTATAAAATATAATGTTTAAGCTTTTCTTTGTGGTACCATATGTCCTTACTTTGTCATGAAGGTATATTATATAATATTCTATCGGTAAGCATTGCCATATTCAAGTCCCATAGATAAATAAATAGATATATATTAACTAACCTCCATGGATGCAAGCCTCGAGAATGATCCTGTTTATAGTCGGAGGCTTCAACCTTCTTGTTGAAGATGGGACTATGTTGTCTATAGTGATCTGCTCCACGGATGCGTAATAAGGCTCAATAGAAACTTCCACTTTCGATATCTGATTTGGACTGTCGATAACCTAAATGGTGGTTGAAAAGTTGGTTAGTTCAACACATCACTCAACAAAAACGACATATGACCATTTTGTTCTAGACCTCTAAACGAGCAATTTCTCCTTTTCCTACAATGTTGTGTGCCCTATCAGAAGATTATTTTCCAATTTCATCACATTTTGAAATATCGTCTGAAAACTCTTTTAATTTGGGACAGTTGAAAAATTGGCCTTTGGTGAAGGGTGAATAAAAATTCATCTCTTCTAACAGGTGCAACGACCACACTGGTAACTCCTCACAGTGATCTCCCTTTATGGGGATGATCACTGCCATCACAAATGTCACATGACCACCTACTTAGAAACGAAAATGGCATAACAAGATGGCGGCGAAACTAAAAGATTGTAATCCATTAGTGCTTTATTTATAAACAAAACCAATCTTTTTTCAACTTAACTGGTCAGAAATCAATACAACAAGGTAGTGTTACTAAATTAACTAAAATATCCGGAAATCTCTTAACAAAACAGCATCATTTGAATTTCATCCAAATCTGGAAGAAAAATCTTGTGGTGGCAGTGATCGATGCAGCGTAGCAAGGGGAGATAACTGTGAGGAGTTTGCGACGACATCGGGAAGCATTTGGAGTGATAATTCCTCCCTTTGTGGATTTGAATATGGAAAACCATGATTTTAGCATCCCGCTGATGCATAAAGGCATAAGTAAACGAAAATAGGAAGAATAAATTACTTTCTCTTTTTAAGAAGTTTTATCCTCTATCAACTGATTCCTGTTATGGAAAAGTGTGACTTTCTTGAATTTAAAGTAACAATGTACGACAAAATAGATATTTCTTACTTTTTACCTTAACGATTGAAGTATCGTTGTCGATTGTGACTATAAAGGTCTCGATGAACAGTACATATATATTATGTAACTCTTTACCTTTACGATGGAAGAGTCGTCGACTATTATGACCATAAAGCTATCGATGAACAGTACATATATCTGTAACTCCTTACCTTTACAATGGAAGCATCGTCGTCGATGGTGACAATAAAGCTCTCGATAAACTGTACATATATCTCTAGCTTGGTAACAACAGCCGGCATGTAGAACGAAACGTTCAGCTCCCCGCTCTGTCCTTGTGGGAACTGAATATCGCCTATATCCGAGTTGTTCAGTGTTGGGTTGAGGACTATGTTCGGGTTCTCGACCGCCGGTGACACACCCAGTTGTAGGTACGAATCCGCGTTATCCTGATCGAGCATAATGGCTTCGCAGTCTGTGTGAAAAGGAATAATAGTTATATTCTTCAATGATGGGTATCCTAACCTAAGACTATCCTAAGAACAGTTTAAAGTTTAAACTTATTTGTTTGACATTGATTGTGAAACAAGTTCTTTCAACTTAGATTAATTTCTCTCGATTCTGATTTCTGGATACACTTCAGTTCTCACGCCGAATGTGAATTAATGAAAGGTCGCAATACTGACCGGTTACACGTGCATGGCTATGTCAAAACAATTAAAGATAACTGAGTAAAAATAAATTACGGAAAAACTGTATGGAGTTATTTTATTATGTTCCCAAAAGTTATGAAGAGTAAATTGGGGGCTGGTCTATCTGTGATCCAACCTGTCTGGTTCTTGTTCCTCATCAAAATTAAGCATACTTCTAAGGTTTTGGAAAGCAGACGAAACAATAATATATTTTTAGAAAATGACTCATCATTCTAAGAGTTAAACCCTTCGGGTGATTTATCTATGATTTACAAATTTGATGATGGATAAAACTTACATGGTGTAGTTGAGGCTGAACTTGTAACATACGGAGCTGAAACAAATAATATAAAAATATTAAAAGCTTTCTAAAACAATCCGAGACAGACACCAACGGCGCTTTCTTTGAATACGCGTTCATCTACAATGAACATAATTGGTTTTAGTGGTTTAGATACCATAGGAAATCCATCCGACTTGTTTATTGTCACAAATAGTTTATGTATGTTTCTGTTAAATACAAAAAGGGTGGTGTTTTAGTTATCATTTTACAGCAGGATTTCATCAATACAAGAATATACACACATTAACTAATATATTCAAAGACCCCAATGATTTTTTCACATCTACGTTCAGAAGAACATGTTGTCGTTTGTTTATCTGACGATAGTCAATTTCATCTTTAAGAAACTTACTTGTAAGCGTAGATGCTGGTGTCGACACACCAACTGAAAAAAACAACGAAATTCTTGAAGATAGTGAAATCATCATAAGTTATAACCCAAATGATAGAATGGTAAAATATGAAACTTTTTTTCGTGTTTGAACAGACAATTACTAAACGAACTGTCACGGCTTCCAAAAGAAAATGAACAAAAGAGTTACACAGGGAACAGCAAAATACGCATCCGTCTTTGTCCAAAACCAAACTATATTTTATGATATGGCCAAAAAAGAGTTATTGAGTCCATGTAAATATCTCTATATTCCCTCCGATATTTTCATCATGACTTCACCAATACTTCTCTGCTAACGATTATAAATTATGAATTGTACAAACATCTCATATGTCATATAAATTATGTAAGCTGTAAGCATTTAATTGATGTTTTATGCTGAATATAATTATGTTATATTAAAAGAAACACGACACATCAAACATGATTTCTACTATATGTACCTGGGTGCACACAAGCTGTGATAGATATGTCCGATAAAGTTGGTGGTTCGGGTGCTCCGTCGTCATTAACTGTGACTGTGAACTCATCGGATAGAGTCCCGGGAGGAAACTGCAAGGCGGCTGTTCCGTTGGAGTCAACAGGTACCTGGTGAGGTAGTAAAGGGAAACGATCAATTGTAACTACTAGGGTTTTTCTGTGATATGAGAAACACATCCCGTTTGTCAATCGTAACTACGTGGGCATTTTTGTGATCTGAGAAATGCATCTTGTACATCAATCGTAACTACTCGGGAATTTCCGTGATCCGAGAAATACACCTCGTGCGTAAGTGTAGGTCTACCAACTTTGGGAGCAATCTCAAGCCAATGGTAATTACTCGGGTAATTCCGTGATCTGAGAAACACACCTCGTACATAAGTGTAGGGGTACGAAAGTATAATGAAACAAGTCTCGCGGAAATTAATATGGCGGCTTCCATATGACTTCAAAGGTGTTTTCTTGTACGTACCCGATGAACTCAGATTGGGAAAAAACAACAACACCCACGCACATGTGACCTAACGGGGTCCCCCAAGGTTTTGCACACACAAAGCAAAACATAATGAAAGATTAATAAAAGTCGCAGATAAGATGGTTTCTTTGTCATAAGTAACAATTAATTAGTTAAAGTATGATTGGAGATTACTTAAGTTTCCAGAATATATGCTTTCTCATGACAATAAAAAGGGAAACAGTCCATACAAGTATTAAAAAGAAGTCAAAGATTACACATTTTTGTTGTTCAATAAAGATAAATAAGGACACAAATTAATCGTATATATGCACGTACTGTTATATCCCCGGATCCTTCAACAGCGAAAGTTACGCTCTCTGGGAAAGGTTCTTCAAACACCAGTTCAACTTCACCTAATTCTGCTTCCGTATCTTCTTCGGTTTCAAGAATCACTTCAAACGTTCTGTTCTCTGGTAGAGTTACTGTCACATCCTCTTCAGACACATCAGCTATGTCACTAGGTACTGTGCTAAACTGTGTCTCACTTGGTTTGTCCACATAGAGTTCCGAGATGACAATGTCCTCGGCTTCGTTACTTGGGACAAACTCTACTTTAAGTATATCGTCTTCGTCAAGTGGTTCAACCAGGATCAATGGAATAACCGCTGGACCATCTTCAGTAATAGTCTCCTATGTAGTAAACGTTTAAAACAATCATGATACAAAAATAACAACTTTACTTTTAGAAGGTATACATCCACATTGAACCTTATAGTGCTGGAAACAACTTCGTCCTACAGTATGCAAACAAACTAGAGCAAGGCCAGCCACCTGTTAATTGCAAAGTATTGTCGAGTATCTTAGTTCGTACGAACTGTATGCATTTGATCCTAAAACCGTTACATCGCTTTTTGGATTTTAATACATATTGAATCGCTGTGTACATACTCTACAGCTTAAATACAATCTTATTTTTGCTTCCCGCTTTCATTCAGCGGATGTTTTACAACAGTATCCCTGTTGTATAATCTTTAAGAAATCAAATTTTAAATTCCAAATCTTCTCACATCTGTGAACAAGCAACTTTCGATATTCAAATAACATAAGAGAAGACATAATCTGCCTGCATTGTTAGGGATCTTCTTATTAGAATTCGAGTATCATATGTTTTTCGTTTACACAAGGCTTGAATATGATATAAATATGTATCTATCTAATTATTCTGATTTTAAAAAGTGACATTATTTTCACATCCTACGCCAGACTATCAACGAAATATATTAGAAAACTTTATGTTTCGAAAGTATGGTATTTATTTCAATTGACGTAGGGACTAAACACAAATCAATATGTGTATAAGTCAAACGGAATATATGGCCGAGTTTAAAACATGTAAACAGGTGATATTGGCTAAATGCAACGGTAGGTAAATAACCGGGGATATTCCAATCACCCATTATCTTAGGTATGGTATTGCTCGATTGAAACGTAAACATCGCACGACAGCGTGATGGACTTAGAGCTGTACAAGGAATTCCGCGCAGTTACGTCACACTCTGTTTACTCCGATATTATCATTCATGAGCATTTGTTAAAGACGGATTTAGCGATAAAGGTAGATCTAGTCTAAGATAAATATTTAACAGACTACCTTTATCGCTGAAATACGTTTAACAAATGCTCATTACAATATCGGAGTAAACTGAGTGTAATGTAACTGCACAGAATTCCTTGCACAGCCATATATCTGTTATGATGTTTTTGGGTCAAAGGCCTTTTGTAAAATACAATTTCTGTTTTCTATATTCTGTAAAAATCAATCAAACGTAATACCGTTGCAATGGGTACTTCGCTTCCATCAACTACAGCTTTAACGATCACTTCAGCAACGTTCTCTGTGACTACTTCTAGATATATAACGTCGTCGGTTATCGGTTCAGTGAAATTAAGTTTCACTCTTGGTGCATCTTCTGGCTCAATTGTGTAAGTACCACCGACAGGTTCTGTACCGTTAGCTGCGCTGTTCGGTTTGATTGAGAACGGGATTGGTACTCTTTCGTTGTCGAACATTGTGACGGAGCAATCTGAAATTGTGAAAGATTTATTTTTATAAATTACGAATAGAGCGAACAACTGTCTTGACGTATTGGTTAATTCTGGCAGTATCAGTACATATTTTCCCCTTACCAAACGCCAGATTTTCGACTGAAAGAGTTTGCATACGACATTTCAAAATGTAATAAAATTCGAAAGTAATCTTCTGATAGGGCCGACAACACTGTTGAAAAGGAGAAAATGTTCGTTAATTTACTTGGCGGCTAGCCTGGATCTAACGTGTTTGCATAAGCATGAATTCGGTTTAAGCACTATAAGGGTTAAAATAAGCGTTATATGTCTTGGCGTTCATGCAGCCAGCGTCAATTGGCCCTTTTATGACAGTTATATCTACCGGATTTTAGTACGTTGTGCCTAATGCTTTGCATTACAGCATGTGTGAGATTAAAAGCCCATTCTAAAGACTTACAAGGAGTTGTGGATAGCGTAGATGAAGGTGTGACTACTGTACTTGAACTCAAGGTAGATGATGTACCCGAAGCTGAAACAAGAATGATAAATGTTTTTAAAGAAAGGTTGTATCTATCATCCCACACTGTCTTACTTTGTATGTGTAAAAGCCTAACGCGACACAACTGCTATTAAGGTGAAATAATATTCTTTTGTCACAGCGGTTTATTCTATGATACATGTGACATGATGGGCCGAAGGCCATTATGTACAATAAACGACTTGTAACTTGTAACCTGTATTCCAAATATCATTTAGAAATTTCTATTTTAATATAATGCTTTTGTCCCCTGCACTCTATTCCAAACATTTACAAATTCACCTATTGATCAATGCATTAAGGTATATCGACGAAGATCTCAAATATGCTTATTCGTTTTAAATTTCTTCACCTGCAATGAAAGAAAGCGAAAAAATCCTATTCCTTATGTATATTTGGGTCTACATGTATTTACATTTCAAGCGAGAGTTTGTATAATGGATATTTTTCTACAAATGAGATAAAAAAAGTTGTATAACGAACTTACAAGACATTGTAGAAACTGTCGAAATCGGTGTACCGCTCACTGTACTTGAACTTGAGGTAGATGCTGTACTCAAAACTGATAGATAGAAAATACATTTAAGCTAGAAAATAAGCGCTAACATTTGATTGTGTTTGTCGACTCAAATGTCAAACATCAGTATCGCTTGAATAAGACAGTCTGCCAAAATGTTCGAATTATCTTTCTTGTTGTTTGTATGCTATTTAACGCCGTGTCAACGAATTTTCAGTTATGTAAGGACTTTCCTGAGGCCACCAGTACTAAACAAAGGCTCTGAAGTGACTTGCCACCACGAAACCAGAGTTGCCGATTGGGCTCGATTGGGCTCGAAATTGTGAGCCTTAGTTCTACGACTCTCGAATAATCTACACATTTTTGAGAAATGTTCGATGAATGATCTACCAAACCTAAGATCAACGTTTCAAAACGTTTTACACTTATGAAGATATGCTTTGGTCGGGAATTTTTGTTCAAATTTATTTATTTTACATCGATTGTGAAACCTTACAACAAATAAATCCCTCTCGATTCTGCTTCCGCATAATCAGTACTCGCGCCGAATGTGGATCAACAAAAGGCCGCAAGTCAGATCCCGCTTTATACGGGGTTCGAACCCACGACCGTCATGTACAGAAACCGACAATCTTCACTGTATACCTGAACAACTGTCCTCAACAACGAGAAGCGAACCAATACCAACTGCTTTGTAACAACATATGTTATAAATGTTTGGATGATGAGGGGGGAAGACATATTAAATGTGTTTACCTTCTCCGCATATCTTTATATAAATGTCCGACAATGCCGAACTGACTTCTGGGTAGGCTGTGTAACTGATCGTGATGACGTCATTACTCTGTCGAGGGGTGACTGAGAATGCAAGTTCCTGCTTTCCGTCGGTCAAACCTGATTTCTCCTGAAATAGTAAAACGAAACATTTATGGGCAATCGTAACTACTCGGGTATTTCCGTGATATGAGAAATACACCATCTACATTAGTAAAACGAAACATGTCCTGGCAATCGTAACTACTCGGATATTTCCATGATCTCATAAATACACATTGTACATAAATGCAGGGTTAGAAATTTCGGATAATCGTTCCCGGCTTATTACACATTTCCTAGAAACGTCCACGTTAAGTAGTTCAATGTATATCGAAGTGCTGAACATCATTTTAAATAATTTATTATAGGTAATTCATACATAGTAGTGAAATAATAAGTTGTGATATATATCTGTTTTTAATCAAATTAAATGACTATTAAGATACTTCATTTGAAATCTGCATTTGAAAACGAAAGTACAACGAAGGAAATCTCACGAGAAACAAAAAGGCAGCTTTTATATAACTTTTGATATATTGCAACTATATCCTAAATTAAGTCTTGGCACAATACTGGTTTGTTTCTTGAATATTAACGTCTTATGTGCTGATGGGCCTAAGGCATTATGTATCAATACAGTATGGTGGACTGTGGTCAAGGGGTAGAGAGTCGGCTTCTGGATAAGAGGGTCGTGGGTTCGAATCTCGTGAAAAGCGGGATGTGCCTTGCAAACTTTCATTAATCCACATTCGGCGCGAGTACTGGTTATATATCCAGGATGCGGAATCGAGAGTGATAAATCTAAGTTGTAATAACTTGTTTCACAATCGATGTGAAATAAATTTTAAACTGAATCGATACATTATATGTCAATCTAATTTAGAGGTGTTTTCATTGGATAAACCCGTTGCATTCAAATTTACAAACTGTTTACCTGCACATACTCTTCGCCCAGGACCAATTGTATGGACGAAATTCCCTCTACAGCTATACCAACTTCAACAATGTCACTAGGCTCTGATAGAATGATGGAGACTTCTCCGTCAACTGTATCGTCAGCGATTGGATATCCTTCGTTCGGAGAGATGGCGTTCTTTGCCTCTACTGGTTCAACACTCTGTATAAGCTGGCTTGCAATGTTATCAAGCATTGCTTCTTCACACACAGACGCTGTAGTGAGAAATGATGTTTTCGAACTACGATGCAATGTGGTGTTATTGATTTTTGGCACTAATTGGAAATTGGCTATTAGATAATCTAGTCATCTGCAGCCCATCCCAGTGACTGGGACCCCACAGCTGATGTTAAATAAAATCTGGATAAAGTAAGTAACTAATTTAGTTTAAAAGCGTGAATTCTTGAAAAATGCAAGTCCGGATAAATGACAAAACAAATTCCGAATCTTTCAATAAAAAATGCTATAATAAAGAAAAGAGTTTACATGTATGTTTGGTTTAAACGTAAGTAATCAACAAAGTAAGTCCTGTTTATTGACAAAAATAGAAACTATCGACTATACCAGACATCTTTTTAAAAGAACATTGTTTTATTGAACATTAAAAAATCAATCAATGCTGTTTCATTTACATAAGGGTGAATATGCCTTTACAGCAAGCTAATTTCTTGGATATTTTGAAAATGCGGACAATATAGTTCAACCTATCAACCTATCAGGTCCATATATATTGACACGTGACTCTCACTCTCTACAGCTTGGCGACAGTCTATGAAGACAATAACTAACATCTGCATAGGAGCAGACTCTTTAGTCCAGAGGTTATAGCTTAGCTTAGCTTAGCGTTATAACCCAACACAAGTCCCATACGGGTCCTCTTCGTCGGGGCCGTTCCTACATTTTTCAGTTCTGAAACGGCTTTCCTGGATACACCAGTACTAGGTTAGGGCTCTTGAGTGACTTGCCAAAGGCCGCGCCCACGAAACTAAATGGCCTCGAACCGGGAACCCGAGTCTGAGTCCACCACTCTAACCACTGAGCCACGCAGGGCCCTTCTTGAACTCTCGGACCGGCGAACTAGGATCAAATCCAGAAAGTGAATTTTCTAGCTACGCTTCATTGCGGACGTTGTTCGCAAGAATATATTGACGAATATGGATGTAGTATACTTACGTGTTGTTATAGTCGTTGTGAATTCTTCCTCTGTTAGGATAAAAAAAAGTAGCATTCAGTAACCAAATACATAAAACGCCATTTCAATGCTTTACGAAAAACTTCAAGAATAAATTAGCAACAACTGTGTCGATAATCATTCTATTTTGGAAATGCGTATGTGCATAACTTTGCGTAGGCGTGGTAGATTTCGAAAAGTTCAAAAAGTGAAGTACTATTTAAGAAAGAGTATACCATTACTGTAAAGCGATATATTCCACAGAATGGCATTATGAAAGTAAAAACTCCGCGTGGGTTCAAATCCTGAGAGGGATATGGATTTTCATGAGAGGCAGTCTCCCGACTGACTTACGGAATGTCGATGGTTCTACCCGCCTTGACCAGCCCTTATGGGCTCTTCCTCAATCATTAATAGTAGGGCATCGCTACATAACTGAAATAATGTTGATGTGATGTAAAACTCATATAAAAAAAGAAAAAACGTATGTGCACGCTGAAGCCTTGCAGATGAGCAAATAGCAGACATATGGATATCATTTTCTAAAACCTTCTAGACCCAGGTAAAGAATATTATCTCCTTCGTCCAAGTGAAAAAAGGATGTGATACAGGTAAGTTTAACAGTTTCTTTCATCAAAACACTTCATTAACCCTTTCCAAAACACCAAGTTTTCGACTGTCCCAAATTGGAAGAGTTTGCAGACGATATTTCACAATATGATGAACTTGAAAAATGATCTTCTGATAAAAACGGAAGAAAACATTGTGGGGAAAGGAGGAATTGCTCGTAAAGAGCAATTACTCCTTTTTCCACAATGTGTTTTCAGAGTCGTCTGCAACAAAGTGGTCAAATGTCGTTATTGTTTGGTAAATGTAATGGTTTAAAAGAAAGGGACTATTGTTCAGTTAAACACGTGTCCATTTAACAATGGATTTACCTGCTTCGTGCGAACATATTCTAACCGTCCCGTTGGTTAATACGGGGTTATCTCCGCCTGGTAGCTTAACTATGATTATGTCTATAGAATAGCCCAGTGTTCCTGCTGGAAACACCAGCATGATCTCATCCCCGTCGCTAAAGTCTGTGATCTCCTGTGGAAAGATAGGGGAAAAAAACAGTTTCAGCAAAGTTTGATTTCAAAATCAATTGCATTACATATCCAATCAAATGAAAGCAGTTCTAATCATTTTTCAATCGGAATATGGGCAGATTACTTTATTGTACTTTAGTCAGGAATATCAGCTACTACTCTGAGTCAACCTCGTCCAATCTTTATTATTATATTCATTCTAAATGAGGGGTACACGGCATATTAAATCAATCAAGATTCAAGATTCTTTATGACCTTAAACTATAAACAGTTATCATCAAGTCAGTACATATTTTACCATTTTGAAATAAAAAGTAACCTTTGTGATCAAATAGCACTATTACGTTAAGTTATGATATATATCCAATGTGAATATTCTTACGAACAATGTCCGCAACGAAGCATAGCTATAAAAATCCGCTTTGGATTTTATGTTCCCCTGTGGGGATTCGATCCCGGTTCTCCCGGGTGACAGTCCAAGACATAACCACTAAGCTAAAGAGTCGGCTCAGTACCGCAGAGGTTACATCTTGTCCTGATTCATTTTTGCTAAGCTGTAGAGAGTGAGGTGGGTACGTAACAATATCTGCATTATAACATTATGAAATTATAGTAATTCTTAATGATATCACAATGTCCTCCTATAACTATTACCTGTGTTATAGAGCCATCCTCCGGTGAAGCAACATTAGCAGCCACATTGCTCAATTTAGGCACGGCGACGTCAACAATGAACGACACGACTACTATGTCATAAAGGTACTTAAATCATGAAAATCTATCAACACAACACAACATAATGATATTACAATACCCTACTAGTACCTGTGTTATGGAGCCATCCTCCGGTGAAGCAACAGTCGCGGCCACACTGCGCAATTTGGACGCGGCGTCGTCAACAATGAACGACACGACAACAATATCATCCACACCGAACAGAGAATAGAGACTGATCGTGGACTCGGCATCCGTGAGTTCGAATCCGTTAACATCCTCGAACATGGCAGAGGCCTCGGGCGGCACGATCATTGAGAAATTGTCTGCAGATTGGAGCTCCTCGTACACGCATAACACTTCTGAAATGGTATATAATGGCGGCGTAACTTGTGTGTCTTTGAGAAAAAATATAGTTCAAATGTGAGCACTTGTTTTCTTGTTGTTGTTTTTTTTCTACCTTTTTGTTTTCTTCTTTTGTTTGTATAAACTGTTTTACTTCTATTTAGATGTTTTGGTAAATTGATATGTATATTGATAACTCGTCAACTGGCTTCTGAATGCACACAATTTCAAATTGCAACAAGCTGTGGTTGTGGGCAGCAAAAAGCTGGTGGACGATACAGAGTACCGTTTTACTAAACCACTTAAGGAAAATGTTTGCGTAAATCATAACTGATACACATGGATAGTATCTTCAATGAAAGTACAATATTGCAATGTTACACGTCATTGGAAGCGACTCGGAGAGACGATTCCAATGATGTGTTACTTTGCAATATTGCTTAGCCCAATACTGAAATAAGTTTAATTGTTGTTTTAGACTTACGCAAATCTTAAGCGTAAACTGTTTAGTAAAACGGTACCCAGGTGATTACATACGTCAGATTCATAGATAACATATTATCCATGTCTCTGCATAAGTATATGGTTTTTAACTTAAATCTGACACGATGAGTTTAAAGTTTGAATAATTTTGATCTCAAATGCAACTATAAATGGAAAGAGTTAATACCAAAATCTAGCTTATTCATATTCTTTTGCAGATTATCGAAAAATATTGGCAGATGACTCTCCGATACTTCCATCATTACTTCACCATTACTTCTCTGCTAATTATGAATTATATGAACACCCAAAGACATGTCAAGCACATTTTGTAAGATATAAAGATGATTTTTGAAATAAATGCTGTATAAAATTATGTTTTGTTATGTTATGTACTAAACAGTACCTTCGAAA
Source organism: Cerastoderma edule (assembly GCA_947846245.1). Classification (NCBI taxonomy): domain Eukaryota; kingdom Metazoa; phylum Mollusca; class Bivalvia; order Cardiida; family Cardiidae; genus Cerastoderma; species Cerastoderma edule. The sequence goes on from OX401409.1 coordinate 4,698,366, forward strand.
CATCCTCTCAAGTCCAACTTGAATGAAGCATTCTTGGCCGAGTTTTCTCGGTACACCACCACAGACACATGTCTCGTCTTGATGTCGTAAAACACGGCCAACTCATCCGGACCTTTAGTCTACAGGGATATCAAACATGTACAGTTAAATCAACAGTTTTGATTGTTTATAGGAAATAATATCCCGAGTCTAACATAACAAACCAGTGCGTTAGATATCTCAACCTGACCTTTATTCTACAGGGATATCAAACATGTACAGTTAAATCAACAGTTTTGATTGTTTATAGGAAATAATATCCAGAGTCTAACATAACAAACCAGTGCGTTAGATATCTCAACCGGACCTTTATTCTACAGGGATATCAAACATGTACAGTTAAATCAACAGTTTTGATTGTTTATAGGAAATAATATCCAGAGTCTAACATAACAAACCAGTGCGTTAGATATATCAACCAGACCTTTATTCTACAGGGATATCAAACATGTACAGGTTAAATCAACAGTTTTGTTTGTTTATAGGAAATAATATCCCGAGTCTAACATAACAAACCAGTGCATTAGATATCTCGACTGGACCTTTATTCTACAGGGATATCAAACATGTACAGGTTAAATCGACAGTTTTGTTTGTTTATAGGAAATAATATCCAGAGTCTAACATAACAAACCAGTGCGTTAGATATCTCAACCGGACCTTTAGTCTACAGGGATATCAAACATGTACAGGTTAAATCAACAGTTTTGATTGTTTATAGGAAATAATATCCCGAGTCTAACATAACAAACCAGTGCATTAGATATCTCGACTGGACCTTTAGTCTACAGGGATATCAAACATGCACAGTTTAATCAACAGTATACAATCATCTGTATTTCGTTGGCATTTGTTCAACAGTCGAAACTGTGATCCAGAGGTGGAGGGGATGGCTTTTGAACCGTTGACCCTTGGCCGTAGGCAACCGTTCAAAATGCCATTCCCGACACCATACATCCGGGGTAACATCCCCTTGAAATAACTAGCGTAATACCTAACGCATTAAATGTTTCTTAGACATCGTTCACATAAAACTTATGTGTCTAATATAACAGTCATGACCATGTCAACTCTCGAAAAGCTAAAATGCTTTGCCGCATTATAAACAACGTTGCCGTATTGTTTGCCGAAGTGATTTCGGTACATTCCGTCTTGGTCGGAAAATGAATCAAAGACACTTTTTAAATTGCGTCTCTAATTAAGAAAGGCATTCAACCGTATATGTGTGACCCTTTATTTTTTTCTTTAGTAAACATCACATGGGAACTTTAACTATCTATATACTTACCAGGGTAATGGAATAGTGTCAGAGTAAGAGTCGAGTATTGAATATACCGCTTCATAATCATTCATGCATAGAGGGCAACAGACGGCGAATGTTGGTAAACAAATATATTGTGTTCAATGTTTGATGTTTTCTTTTTGTCTAAGCCATATTCTATGTTATTATAAATTGCCATAGACAAATATGTCGATGATTGCCAAGAAAATACATTATTTGGTAGTATATACTCACCAGGGTGATGGAGTCGTGAACTCCGGCCTCGTCTACTGTGGTAACGGTGTATTCCATCGCCCGAACGTTATACGACCTGTACAAGCCTATCTTCCCGACGGTCATTGGTACGTCCTCAATGGATACGGACGTTGAAAACGATCCGAACAGGGCGTTTCTCCCGATATCCGGGCGGATATTTCCCAGTATAATGTTGTCGTTCATTATGATGTTTTCGTCTGGAATGACGTCTTTGTAACGTAACGCTTCGGTTTTCACGCATACATACGGTGTGGTGGTTCCGATAGCTGCAATTACATGTAGATAGAATAAGATGCGTATGACTTCTTCCAATTCATTAATCCTTAGAACGCAGGGTAATTTTCTAAAACTATAACTTTTTATGTCGTCTGCTTTCCAAGACCTTAAATATATGCTTGCTTTGGAAGAGGAAAGACTCCGAGTAGCAATCATGTTATACCAAGTAAAGGTTTATGTTATTTCATCATAGTGTAACCCCTATGAAAGGGCCAGCCAGTTTGGGCTTATGGTACACTTTTCACTAATTACATCAAGTACCTCCCACTTATATCCCTATGCCAGGCGCCAAGCGGATATTAGTCGGTAATCATTAGATTAAACTAGCCTGCGGCTCACAAACCAGCCCTTTCGGAACAGGCGAGCCGCCAAATTATTTGGCGGTTGGACAGGATCTACCCTGTTTGCATAAGTATGAAGTCGGTTCCAGGACTAAAAGAGTTAAGATAATTTGTAATTAGTTTGACCTTACTTTTTTCATCGATTTTGACGGAAACTTGAGGCTTATCAATTTCACTCTCGATGACTGCTTCCTGGATGCTAAACCAGTACTCACAACGATTTGACGGCTAGTCCTAGCAATTTTTAACGCGTCTAACGGGGATCGAACCGAAGACAAAAGGGGTCTCATGAAAATGTTCAACCTAAAAAGAGTTCGACTTATGGGTATCTGAATTATAAAGATATAGAAATAAAGAACAAATATGTATAGATACATAAAAAGATATTATCATATATGGCCGTCAATACAAAAATTTATTAATCTTATGTCTTCAAATTCTCCTATCATATTAGATAATTTGGCAAGAGTTATCTTCTTTGCAAATAAACGAATCAACTAAAACTAGTAATTCATTTTCAAAGGAAGTCAATGTCTTATGAAAATGAATCATAAGTAAAAATGCACTTCCTAATTATGTTTGTTCTTCAGCAAACATCTATGCTTTTATATGTTCTCTTATATGTTCTTTGTCATGAAATATTTGTATTATATGAACATTGCTATAAACTGTAACAATTTTTGCAATAAAGAATAATTTAATGTAATGTATAGATACATGTATTATACTGTATCTAATAACTTACTTGAAGATGTTGCTGTAGTCGCACTTGCTGTTGTGGCTGGAATTGAATGAAAGGCATTCAATGACAATGTGAGGATATGAATATTTATACCAGTATCGTACTGTTCTGTGATAGCTGCTTATAAAATTGACCTTGCAGATCTAGGCTTTAATGTTTAATGGCATCTGAGATATGATTTCAAGTTATATTTTTCAATTTAGGCTAATATGTTTTTATTTTGTCAACGTTACTACTCTAGCGACATATAGATCGGCCTTTGAAAGCATAAGAAAAAAACACTATTTTCTATTAACTTACGCACATTTTTAGTATAAATAACTGTTTAGAAAAACGGTACCCTTGTTCATGGACAAACCTGTTTGCATACGATTTCAAAGGAGTATTGTGTACACACCAATTTCTACGTTCGAGTATATCTAGATAAATTATACAGAGGTAGCTATTTTTTCAAGACTTACCTCATTATTGCTTCACAAAACTGCTTAATTGTAGGTACTCGTTTGAAACATTTTCTCGAAACGGTTAAAAGATGTACAACCAACCACCACCCGCCCCGAAAGTTCTAGTTCATGGATTTTAGAAATGCCGCTTGCAGAAGACTACGATACGCTCGCTCCACCCCATTTCCAATTAAAAGTGCATGGTTGTTTATCTGGACAAATTCCCTATCTCTCGTTTAACCCGTTACCAAACAATATCGACATTTGATCAGGGTTTTTTGCAGGCGACTCTTAACGAGTAATTACTTCTTTTCCAACAATGTTTTCTGAACTACAATGTATCAGAAGATTGTTTTCCAATTTCATCACATTTTAAAACGTCTTCTTTAAAAAAAAATTGGCGTTTGGTAAAGGGTTAAAAACAATTTGAAACCATTTAGGTTCGCTTTATTATCATTGCTATTAATATAATTAATATTCTTATCATTTTTGATAAAACTCACTGCTTCCAGGGTGACAGTTATCTTCATCTGATTTGTCGACACAGTCTGCGTATCCATCACATATCAGTGTTTCATTGCCGCTCAATATACATTCCCCGTTGTCACATGCAAACCCTTCACAACCTGTATGATAACGTACATAAAGGATAAATATGGGTACACATATTCCAGTGTAATTCATTTTAGTGCTGGAAAAAATAACAAATAAGTGACAAATATGCATTTCCTAATTGTATACCGACCACGTCTTCTTTTCAATCTTAAAACATGCATTACATTTGTGATAAGTCAGTTTGTTCAGTAAGGAATGCAGAGCGAATACTGCATGTACCTATCTTCCTAAATATTATCACTCATATTTTATCCAATTTTAGATGAAAATCTTGTATGTCAGTGATCGATGCAGCATAGCAAGGGGATGTCACAGTGAGGAATTTCTCAATTTACAACAATGCACCTCAAAAGTTATTTGGAGTCATTCAGCATGCTTTGCACCAGCTTATATATATGACCAAGAATGTTTAGAAGCAACTAATTTATAGCCAATTCCATATGGGGTATTAGGTTATTTCATCTCTTTTAACTCAAGCCCGTACCTTCACAATTCTCCTCGTCTGATCCATCGATACAGTCCATGACACCATTACATTCGTAGTTGGCTGGGATACAGTCACAGGTAGTGTTGGTGTGGCACGTAAACATGTTCTCACAGGTACAGTTATCTAAATGAAATAAATATCTATTACATCGTTTTTTAATTTATTGATTGATTAATTTGTTTATCTATTTGTTTGGGGTTTTTTTATCATTTGAATGATGTTTTACATCGTACACCTGTTCTCACGTGTACAGTTATTTGCAGGAAACGATTATCTCAATTAATTTGTTTATTCATTTATTCATGCCTGAAAATGGGGCTTTTACATCGCATCAACATTAGATCAGGTATGTTACAATGCCCGACTTGAAATGCCCGACTTGAAATGATGGAGTAAGAATATCATACTAAAAAAGTGGGTAAGTTCAAATCAATATTTCCTCTGTTTTCAATATTGGACTAAGCAATACCTTGCAATGTAACACATCATTGGAATCGTCACTCCGATATGCTTCCAATGATGTGTTACATTGCAAAAGAGTATTTTTATTTTATGATACTTTCCATGTTTATCTGTTTTTGACATACGCAAATAACTTCCTTTACCAAACGCCAAATTAGTTTTCGATTTTCCCAAATTGAAAGAGTTTGCAGGTATTTCAAAATGTGTCGAAATTGAACGATGATCTTCTGATAGGCAATAAATAAATAAAGGAAAAATTTCTCCTTTTTCCCACAATTATTTCCAGAGTCGTCTGCAACAAACGGGTCAAACGTCGTTATTGTTTGGTACATGTAATAGGTTAAAATACTATCCACTTTCATCAGTTTTTCACTTACGCAAAGAGCTCCTTTAGTCATTAGATATGTTATATTACTATTAAATTAAATCCTAAATGAGATACATAAGCATCAACTTACGACAACCAATTTCGTCGGATCCGTCCCCACAATCATCGTGTCCATCACAGAGTTGGTAATTCGGACCGCACGGTACACTTCCACAAGTGTAATGGCGGATGCTCGGACATGGGGCGGGAGTGGCTGAAACAATATCTCACATTATAGGCATGTCGGTAACTGTTAGCCATCGGCAAACATAATACAGTAAAATAGTGTATTGATATACAGCCCAACTTGTGTCAAGCAACCATCCTGTGAAGCAGCCAACCTACCTTAAACAACCACTACAGAAAGTCCCATCGTTGGATTCATAGTGTACATCAGTTTGTGTTAAGCAGCCAACCTGTCTTAAACAGCCAATTTTCTCGGGTCCATAGACTGGCCTCTTAACACAAATTTGACTCTATACATTAAATTGGTGAAAATTCTGCCACGTGTCTCGTGTTGAATCATTGTGAGATTCGGCGTCAGCTTTAGAACCTTTCAATTATTCGTTTGCCCGAATAACAGTTACTTATTAAGGACGTATATTCTGAGTGATGATTTATTGTTGTAAGAGCTTATTTCACAATAAGAGTTAATAGATATGATTTCAAATTAGTTAAGCTTAGATATTTCATAATAAGAGTTAATAGATATGATTTCAAATTAGTTAAGCTTAGATATTTCACAATAAGAGTTAATAGATATGATTTTAAATTAGTTTAGCTTAGATATTTCACAATAAGAGTTAATAGATATGATTTCAAATTAGTTAAGCTTAGATATTTCACAATAGGAGTTAATAGATATGATTTTAAATTAGTTAAGCTTAGATATTTCACAATAGGAGTTAATAGATATGATTTCAAATTAGTTAAGCTTAGATATTTCACAATAAGAGTTAATAGATATGATTTCAAATTAGTTAAGCTTAGATATTTCACAATAAGAGTTAATAGATATGATTTCAAATTAGTTAAGCTTAGATATTTCACAATAAGAGTTAATAGATATGATTTTAAATTAGTTTAGCTTAGATATGACTCTTTCGATTATGATTCCTGGATACATAGCTAGAAGGCCTGCTTGCGCCTAATATTGATATATAAGGGGTTGCTAAAGGGATCGAGCCACTTAGGGTATTCGAAACAATGGTTTACAAGCTAAAATTCACAAACATTGAAACCATTACGTCCAACTATGTAGAGCGGACAACGGACATGAATACCGTAACAACTATCAACATAAAAGACTTATGTGGACATGAAAACTCTATAAAATATATTACTCACTTGCATATGAACAATTGTGACATTGAAACCATTGCGTCAAACTTTTTATTTAGAGCGGACATCGGACATAGATACCCTAAAAACTATCAACATAGAAGACTTATCTGGACCTGAAAATTCTATGAAGTATAGTTCTTACTTGCATAGGAACAATTGTGTTCATCGGATTCGTCTCTAAAGCCACAGTCGTAGTGGTGGTCACAGACCCAAGCCTCGGGGATGCAGAAGCCGGATAAACACATGAACTCTTCCGACTGACACTCGAACACACCTGAAACGGAAATTAGCATATCTATTTATGACATCAAATTACTCAGCAATCGGAACTACTCGGGTATTTCCGTGAGCTGAGAAATACACCTCAGACAAGTGTAGGCAATCGGAACTACTGGGATATGTCCGTGAGCTGAGAAATAAACCTCGGACATAAGTGTTGGTAATCGGAACTACTCGGGTGCTTCCGAGAGCTCAGAAATACTCCTCGGACACAAGTGTTGGCAATTGGAACTATTCGGGTATTTCCGTGAACTGAGATATACACCTCGGACATAGATGTAGGGTTACAATATTTCTGGTAAATCGTCCCCGGCATTTAACCTTTTGAAGGTGTTTTCGATATTTAGCAAATATTACAATGAAAACAGTCATCGTGACATGATGCGTATAACAAACGTAGGTTTGAAATTAATGAAAGCTGATAAAATACAATTTATTATTCCTTATGGTGCTGAAACCGACTTTACGTCTATGCAAACAGCTTAGATTACAGACCAGCCGCCAAGTAAATTGGCGGCTGGCCTGTGATCTAACCTTTTTGATACACTGGGTATCTTTCTTCATCAAAATTAAGCAGATAAATTAGGTTTTGGAAAGCAAACGACACAAAAAAATCTATTTTTCTAAAAATTAACCAGCATTCAAAGTGTTGAAATAGATAACAAAATAGCGTGTCATCTTCGGTTTCAATGGCTTCTGTTCAAAAAACGCAAGGAAGATATTTTAGAAAATTACCCAGCATTCTAAAGGATTATCCCTTTCCCAAACGCCAGATTTTCGACTGTCCCAAATTGAAAGAGTTTGCAGACGACATTTCAAAATGTGATGAAATTGGACAGTAATCTTCTGATAGAGTAGAAAACATTGTGGGAAAAGGAGAAATTGCTCGTTATGAGCAATTTCTCCTTCTCCTACAGTGTTTTTCAGAGTCGTCTAAAAAAGTGGTGAAATGTCGTTATTGTTTGGTTATGCGTTTAAAGGTAGAAGAACACAGATATGGAAAACATAGGAGATAAACATACCGCAATTTTCCTCGCCTGAGACGTCGAAATCGTCCGTGGAATAATCCACAAAGAAGAAATTTTAGAAAATTAACCAGCATTCTAAGGGTTAAGAGGCAGAAGAACACAAAATAGAAAAAATCCTGGAGATAAACATACCGCAATTTGCTTCGTCTTAGACGTCTGAATCGTCCGTAGAATAATCCACAAAGAAGATATTTTAGAAGAATTACCCAGCATTCTAAAGGGTTAAGAGGACGAACTCAATATAACAAAAAATACTTGAGATAAACATACCGCAATTTTCTTCGTCTGAGACGTCAGAATCGTCCGTAGAACAATCTACAAACCCATCACATGTCATTGTCATCGATAGACAGAGACCGGAAGTGTTACACAGGAACTGGTTCGATCGGCAAATACCTGGAAGGAGAGATGTTTTTTATGCTTAAATTAGGAATTAAAGAGTGTTTTGATAAATGCTCTTGTTAATTTACAAAAATGGTAAACTAATTCATTAGATAGAAGACAGTGGTCCAGAAATGGAGTATTGGCCTCCGGACACGAGGGTTGTGAGTTCGAATCCTGTGAGTAACGGGATCTGCCTTGCAACCTCCAATTAACTCACATTCGGCGCGAGTACTGGCTATGATACAGGAACCAGACTCGAGAGTGATTTATTCAATTATAACAATGTTTCGGCGCAAGTTTTCGAATTCTACCTGTGCTCAACATGTATCAATCGTTATAGAACTAGTTTAACAATCAATGTAAAAAGGATTAGTTCAAACTATTCATAATTAGCCAGTCTTCAAAAAACCGTTGTTGATACTCTTACGACCAATGTCCGCAACAAAGCATAGCTAGAAAAATCTACTTTAGATTTCTTGTCCCCTGTGAGGATTCGATCCCGGTTCTCCCGGGTGACAGTCCAAGACATAACCACTGAGCGAAAGAGTCGGCTCAGTAACGCAGAGGTTACATCTTGTTCATATTGATTGTTGCTATGCTGTAGAGAGTGAGGCGGCTACGTGACACAACCTCTCTTAGCCATTTCGGCTTGTAAGTCCATTTCGGACGAATTAATGGCTCAATGGTCAATCCCGGACGATCCCGCATCTTACGACCAATGTCCGCAACAAAGCATAGCTAGAAAAATCTACTTTAGATTTCTTGTCCCCTGTGAGGATTCGATCCCGGTTCTCCCGGGTGACAGTCCAAGACATAACCACTGAGCGAAAGAGTCGGCTCAGTAACGCAGAGGTTACATCTTGTCCTGATTGATTGTTGCTATGCTGTAGAGAGTGAGGCGGCTACGTGACACACCCATCATTTATGATGACTTAGCCATTTCGGCTTGTAAGTCCATTTCGGACGAATTAATGGCTCAATGGCCAATCCCGGACGATCCCGCATCTTACGAACAATGTCCGCGAAGCATAGCTAGAAAAATCCACTTTGGATTTTATGTCCCCTGTGAGGATTCGATCCCGGTTCTCCCGGGTGACAGTCCAAACATAACCACTGAGCTCGGCTTAACGCAGAGGTTACATTTGTCTATTGATTGTTGCTATGCTGTAGAGAGTGAGGCGGCTACGGATTCGATAGCCATTTCGGCTTGTAAGTCCATTTCGGACGAATTAATGGCTCAATGGCCAATCCCGGACGTACGACAATGTCCGTCCATAGCTAGACATGTCCCCTGTGGGGATTCGATCCCGGTTCTCCCGGGTGACAGTCCAAGACATAACCACTGAGGAGTCGGCTCAGTAACGCAGAGGTTGCATCTTGTCCTGATTGATTGTTGGTAGAGAGTGGGGCGGCTACGTGACACACCCCCTCTTAGCCATTTCGGCTTGTAAGTCCATTTCGGACTAATTAATGGCTCAATGGCCAATCCCGGACGAGCCCGCATCTTACGACCAATGTCCGCAACGAAGCATAGCTAGACAAATCCATTTTAGATTTCTTGTCCCTGTGAGGATTCGATCCCGGTTCTCCCGGGTGACAGTCCAAAACATAACCACTGAGCAAAAGAGTCGGCTCAGTAACGCAGAGGTTACATCTTGTCCTGATTGATTGTTGCTATGCTGTAGAGGGTGAGGCGGCTACGTGACAATACATAAATGAGATCCCATGGGTGACCTTTCGAATTTTCAAGACGTATTTATTCCATTCAATAAAAGTTTGGACCATACGCGGTAGTATGGATATAAAACAGATATAACTGTTTAACCTAATCTTCAACACACCGACTAATCATGTTCAAACATATTTTTTTTTGTATTTTTCTTTTTTTTATATGTATGGGTTTTACATCACATCAACATTATTTTAGTTATTTAGCGATGCCCGACTCTTAATGATAGAGGAAGACCCCATACTCAACTGCCCATAGGGGCTGGTCAAGGCGGGTAGAACCATCGGCATTCCGTAAGTCAGTCGGGAGGCTGCCTCTCATGAAAATCAATATCCCTCTCAGGATTTGAACCCACGCGGAGAGGGGCCATGTGATTTAAAGTTCGGTACTCCAACCACTAGGCCACGGAGGCCCCTTATATTTTTCACTTTCTTAACTAACAGTATCCTTTATAATTCTACCGTATATTGATCGCATAAAAACCACCAAAGAAATGTCCATACCGCAATCTAATTCATCAGAGCCGTCCACACAGTCTGGAATACCGTCGCAGATGGAGGTGTTGGCTATGCATGTTACCATATCCGAGCATTGGAACTGGTCTTCCGTACATTCTGGACAGTCCATTGTCGTACAGTTGTAAACTCCGTCGATACAGGAACTGGCAGAGACAAGTAAACACATGGTCGTTTGAAATTATTTGCTTAATTCAGAAAAATGTTTCCCTAATAATAATAAAGACTTTATTTAAATCTAGTTTGTATTGCAACTCAATTGTAACGAGGTATTCTTTATCTTTGGCACAGCCCTCGTTTGACAGAGGGCATATGCACCTATATTGGTATGTGTATATAGAAATCTTCTTTTACAATTTGAACTGTCAAACTTCCATACGGTCCGCAACAATAAACAAGTGAACAAGATAAGTAAAACACTAAAGACAATTATGATGTTTTGGGTAATTGATTTATCCTACTAGAAATTTGGATGGATTAAAGTTGCAAATTTAAACGAAAGACGTAAAAGCCAAAACAAAACGGAAAATTGCAGACCGTTGCAGGTAAAAAAAATGTGTACGATACCCTGTTGTAAAGACGATGAATCTTAAGTGTTCAAGTCATGAAATAAACTCCTGTTCTGTTCTGTTCTGTTCTGTTCTGTTCCTGTTAGCAGACTGTTAATTGAACTGTTGATAGGATAAATAAAAAAGGAATATCTTACCAATTTGAGCAACCATCATTGAAGATGGTTCCGGAGATAAATTCTTCGCCTTCTACATAGCACGGGCATTCCGAGGCTTCCACACATTCACCATCTGTAAAGTAGAGGGAAGTATGTTATATGTTTCACATGGCGTCAATATTTTCCTTGCTCAGGTGTCTTAAAAAGCTTTTACAGTCAAACTTGTGTTAAGAGGTCAGCCTATGGGACAGAGTAAATTGGCTGCTTAAGACAGGTTGGCTGCTTAACACAAATTGATGTACACTATAAATTTAACAATGGGACTTTCTGTAGTGGCTGTTTAAGGCAGGTTGGCTGCTTAAAAGGGTGGCTGCTTAACACAAGTTAGACTGTATACATATAGTACGAAACATTAGCAGCCACATATTGGTGATCAGAGTAGCATGCTTCTTGCTTTACTAATCAGCATTAACCAAAATATATAGCCATTCTTAGAAACGTTATTATTGAAACTCATATCAAACACATTGGGGGTACATGTAAGCTATCAACTCATTTTCTATCAATGAATTACATTATTCCGTGGCAATCAAAGATGTTATTCATATGATATGAAAAGGGGAAAATGGCCAAAGAATCAGTCGATGAAGAATAAACCAAGGTTTATCCTGATCCCCTACTTATATAGTCAAAGACCCCGAATCCATTTATATGACCCCTTAAAGAACTTCTGTTCTCTATTCACAATTTCATATATTAGGGGTCAAAAGTCTTCTAGTAAGCATACATGAAGGGGTCATGGGAATTTTGGGGGGAAAACAACGGGCAAAACTTACCATATAAGTAGGTGCCTACAGGACAGAAACAGCCCTCCACACACTCAGTGGCGTCACAATAGGCTGGCTGAGGGAACATGATATCTCGACACGTCTGCGGACAAGGGGACCCACAAGCAGAGTAAACGGCGCCATTCTCGCACTGGATCGCTGCAACAATGAAAAATGAAATGAAATTCGTATATATGCCAATGTTTGATAATGACTGCCATTGGCGCAGTTTCCTTTATGCATAATACCTGCCTTTCCTTCACAATGTCTGATATATCGGAAACAACTGCATCTTACAATCAATACTCGTGTAGCGTCCACACAAGTACTGTATTGCTAATAAATACAACATGATGACTTTAGATTCTATACTTAAAATGCCATTTTCTATGCTTTGCCGCAAAGAAATAACAAATATATTCTGACTAAATTCTAATTGTATCTGTCATCTGCAGTGGGGGTGCCAGTCACTGGTCTGCACAGCAGGCTGTTACTTGTAGATATTCTGATACCGAATCTACAATTCCTTCTTGGTAATTTTACCAAAGGAAAAAAGTGATCTTACACGACAGTGTTTAATTTTTTGCTGAATTGGTGTCCTCCGATATTATATTTGATACATTTTTGTTGTGTTCCGCTTTAGATTTGAATTTTACGTTTTTTTAAAAAAAGTATATGATAAATTTTATTGGATCGATAACTAGCTTTTTTAAAAGCGTTAGTGCACTGGCACAATATATACTTACGGCACTTGTGTTGCGTTCTCCATTTGTTCGGGTATCCGAGCCTGGTACAGGCGTCGGCGAATGCAGCAATGGCGGTACAGAGACATTCACAGTCACCACCACTATCACAGCTGTAATGGAAGGCAGAATATGTTTATCCGATGTTAAGTCTTATATTGCTGGAACCGAGTTCATGCTTATGCAAACAGTTTAATCCAGGGCAAACGCCATGACCCTTCTTGGAAAAAGCACTAATATATTTTCCATATTTCTTACATTATTCTCACAAACCAAATAAGTGTCAATTAATTTATCTTGTTAAATGACTCTTTGCCCTTCAAGTGCTAGAACCAACTTCATGCTGATGCAAACAGGTTAGATCCAGGCCAGTCACCAAGTAAATATGCGGCTGACCTGTGATCTTACCAGTTTGCTACTCTGAGCATCAAAATACAAATGCGACAAATTGAAAATTATCAAATGCTTTCATAAACTGCTACACATGAGCAATCAACCGTTTTGAACAACTGTTTTTATAGCTTTCTTCAGTATATGCTGCGGATTCGGGTATTATAAAGAAATGGTTTACCAAACAATTACGACATTTAACCAGTTTGTAACATGCGACTCTGAAAAAGGTTGTGGAAAAATGAGAAATTGCTCGATTAGAGCAATTTCTCATTTTCCCACAATGTTTTCTGCCCTATCAAAAGATCATCAGAAGATTCGTTTTCAATTTTATCACATTTTGAAACGTCGTCTGCATCCTCTTTCAATTTGGGACAGTCGAGAATTTGGCGATTGGTAAAGGGTTATACGTTTTAGAACACTTGTTTCGTTATCATCATTTTCTTTCAGTAGATGCTGCGTATTGGATTATCATTAAGAAAAGGGTTGAGCATAGATGGAGCAGAAATTGAGCATACATTGAGCAAAGATTGAGCAGATATTGAGCAAATATTGATCTAAAATTGAGCAGAAATTGAGCCAAAATTGAGCAGAAATTGAGCAGATATTGAGCAGATATTGAGCACATATTGAGCACATATTGGACAGAAATTGAATATGAATTGAGCAGAAATTGAGCATATATTGAGCAGAAATTGGGCATATATTGAGGATTTATTGAACAAATATTGAGCAGATATCGAGCAGATATTGAACAGAAATTGAGAGATTGACAGACCTGCAGGCATCGAACAGACAGTTTTCATAGAAGGAGGTCGTCTGCGATTCGGGCATGACGTTGATGCATTCTGCGAAAGTTCCGTTTTTGTCCTGGATAATCGCACATGAGTCTTTGGCCCACAAGGATCGGTGTTTCAATGCGTCTTCCTACAACAAAAACACGAAGTTCGTTACAAAACCATACATCCATAGATACGCATTATGTTTGGTAGGTATTTTGGGATTTTTTGTGATTTGAAATGTCTGCATTTCTCGACGGAGAATGGTAAGCTGCTATCTTAGCCCATCTGTTTATCTCTAAAACAAAATTAAAGGCACATAAAAGGATGTGAGTACAAATGAATACGAACAATTTCTGATTTTTCGCTCAACGTTTTCTGCGCTATCAGAAGATTATATCTCAATTTAATCCCGTTTTTTTATGCAATCTTCAAATTTTTTCAATTTGGGACAGTCGTTATTTTGGGGTTTGGAAAAAAGGGTCAAACAAGTAAGTCATCGTGATTAAATGAGGTCTGTTTTTATCATAGTGTGTTTAACGCAAAATGTGTTTAAAGGCAATTTAACAAGGTTAATAAATCGTATATTTTTATTGCTTTGTAGTCTCAAAAACAGGTTACCTCGCAACCGCTTGTCATTGATTCATCATCGGTGTTGGCACATGTTTCTTTGGTCTTCCAGGAATTTGCAAAGTCTGTAGGAAACATAACAAATGCATTAGAATGTGTATCGATATGGCGTTGTTAACTCTTTATCAAACACTAAATTTTCCTATGTTCCAAATTGAAAGAATTTACAGACGATGTTTGTAAAATGTACAATTTAAAAAATAATCTTCTGATAGGGCAGAAAACATTGTGAGAAAAGGAAATGTCTCCTTCTCCCACAATGATTTCCACAGTTGTCTGCAACAAACTGGTAAAAAGTCGCTAATGTTTGGTTAATGGGTCAAACATACGTATTTTATCAAACACAACGCGTTGTTCAGACAATCAATAACAACTTAAAACAACATAATGCCATATAGGAACCTCCAAATTTGACATGTATTACAATATAATGTTTTAACAATTTTCACATGCGATGTTAAGATACACATGATCATCTTATTTGAGATGTAATACGAAGTATTTTTTGAGAAATAACCATAATTAAATGGTTCAAAACAGAATAATTAGCCCAATACTAAACAATAACGACATTTGACAAGTTTAATGCAGACGGCTTTCTTTCAGATAACATGTTTTCTCATCATTGCTGTAAGTCTTTGATTTGTTACGTGAATACGTATTATTTGATAATAACGTTATGCGATAATGCCATTATTGTAACTTATTTACCAGAAGGGGAGAGCTGTAACTAAGATGTGGTTCAAACCATTTGCTTATTATGATTTTCACTAAAATCTTTTATTATGACTATGTATATTGTTGGCAATAGAATAGGTTTAAAGAAATAACTTAAAAGTCCAAACAAGCAAGAATCTGTGTCTTTACCTGATTCCGAAGAGCTCACTCCCCCGGTTTTCAGCTGGAAATCATCGTTAAGGTCGCCATTAAAGTTACCACACAAGCCTTTTGTGTTACCCTGGTGATCGTCGTTAAGGAATACAAACACACGTGTACCTGGAAATATGATAAAATAGTTGAGAATAACAAAACGATCATATTTTGTAATGTTAAATGATATTATGATTTGGAATAAAATGTATTTATTACATGTAACCCTTACAATGCTCGGTAATTTTCTGAAAAACAGATGTTTGTGTCATCTGCTTTTTACTACAAAATCTTTAATATCTGCTGAATTCTGATGAGGAAAAATACTCGGAGTAGCAAACAGGTTAGATCACAGGCCAGCCACCAATTCACTTTGCGGCTGTCATGGATCGTGCATGTTCGCATAAGAATGAATATATAAAAGCTATTTGTCTTGGTTTTATGCTTTACAAGTCGGTGACAATTTTCAAAGGATGGTGCTTGAACCTTTAGAAAGTCCACTCACTCAATTTGAACAGAGTATTCGTCTTGGCCAAAGGTCACTGGCATAGACAGAAATAGATTTGTGCTATTGAAAAATGCGAAAACAATGACATGCACTGACTGCTCTTCACAAATGAAATACTGTTGACAATCAAAATATCAATATAAATTATTTACAGGTATGTGTAGACTTAAGACTTAATGGAATCTTCATTTCTGACCCACAAGGTACAAAGTTAACATGCGTTCTTCTTAAATGTTTAGGATAGTGGTAAGGAGCAAGCTAAATTAACTTGCTTTTTCACAATTGCTGACATTTCATTTCAAGCTTACCCGCTCGTTAACATAGGGTAGACTGATTTGAAGGGTATCAGATTCGTTCTTGGGTTGACAACCATTTTCTTTAACAATGCGAAAACAACCGTTAAATGTTTAAAGTGCTTACCCAGATCGTACTGGACTGTTAGACCGATTTCTGGAGCCTGGACAAACACAAAGAATCCTCCGGCCATGTTGACCGCAATCTTCCCATCGGCCGAACTGAAATTATGTACAAAGTGCAATTAATGACTGACAGAATAACGTTATTTTTTCTATGATACAAAGAAGATTATCAACTTCTTTCGATTGATATCAAAACTATGTCACGAGAATGGGTTGTTATTAGGTTGAATAAACAAGCTCGCAGAACGAGTTTTTTAAATGTGGTAACAACCAATTCAAGTGACATATTTTTTTATATCAATCGAAAGGAGTTGATCATTCGATCTATTGTATTTCACTTTGTTAAGTTTTATGCCAAAGTATCTCCATAAATGCCATTTGGAATATGAAATGGGAGGAGCGAATCAGTTAATTGTAGTAAGGAAAAGTAGTTCCACACAGACCTATTATGGTAGTCAAGAAAAGTAGTTCCACACTTACCTATTATGGAAGTCGAAAATAATAGTTCCACACGTACCTATAATGGTAGTCAGGAAAAGTTGTTCCACACGTACCTATTATAGTAGCCAGGAAAAGTAGTTCTAAACTAACATATAACAATAGTCGAGAAAGGTAGTCAAACACTTACCTATAATGATAGTCAGGAAAAGTAGTTCCTCCAATCACGAGGTCCTTGTCGCGGACTAAGTGTATTTTTGTCGTCCCAATCGTGACGGTCACGGACTTGGTACACGTGACGCCTGATGAACCACACGGGACGTTCTCCACGGTCACGTCAAGTACCCCCGGGACACTGACCAGGGTGTATGAACACGCACCCATGAAGGAGTATCGTTTACCGTCAAAGGTCGTGTAGTGGGGGTCTCCTGTGGCCCAGCAGACTCCTGGAAGTAAACGATGAATAAAGCACTGTTCAAAACGAACTCCGAACAGTGATCTCCCTTTATAGGATCTGTCATTAATCGCTGCCACCACCAATGTTACATGGTCAGTGCTTAGTAACGAAACTGACAGAGAAAGATGGCGGCGATACCTAAGAAACATCATTCATTGGTGCTTAATTTGTAAAGAAAACGAGCCAAAAAATCATTTTAACTCAGAAACAAACAAAAGAAGAAATGATTACTGAAATAACTGCTCTATCTGACAAACTCTTAAAAAAACTTTATTTACATGTTCATATAAATTTGGATAAAAGTAACATGGTGGCAGTGATCAATGCAGCGTGGCAAGGAGAGATTACTGTGGGGACGTTTGACAACGTTATAAAGGTAAAGCATGGTTAAGATGGGGAAAAAAAGAAATTTCTTAGTCTTAATGTGTTTGTATTCCAACGAAATTCGTTACAATTCTATGGGACACTTAACCCAATTTTTCGAAATGTTATTATTTGTATTCATGTTGTATCTTGTAAATGGGCCATAGGCCTGAAATGCGATAAACAATCTGGATCTTAATTGTATTGTACAAGTTAAATGCTATCATCGATGCCATCTAATTCCATAAACAAGCATATAACTATACGTCTTTGGCATTTTTACCCATTAACTGCCCATTATTGTATAATAGCAATCTCCCATTGTACAGCCCGACTATGTGATATAAAGGTAAAAGTAGATATGTTATAGCTAACCTGGACATTCTTTCTCTGACTGCTGAATCCAGTTAGAATCAACGCATACACTGTAATAAAAAGAAAACACATTGTTAACACCCTTTTGTTGATAGTTTCTGATGTGTCATAACTTGTTGATTATTAAAAAGGAGAACTGATAATGATTTTCTGGCTATACCTATTTTGTAAGTAAATATACTAGAAAAAGCTAATCAGAGGTATATTCCTCTTTTTTCACGTTGTAAATGCCGGCTTATTCAAGGGCGTTCGGTGAGGTTTAACCCATGGAGTGCTGGAACCGACTCTAAGCTTGTGCAAACAGGTTAGATCCAAACCAGCCGCCAAGTACATTGGCGGCTGGCCTGTGATCTAACCTGTATGCTACTCTGAGTATCTTTCCTCATCAAAACTAAACAGTTATTTAGGGTTTGGGAAAGCAGACAACACAAAAAAACTTTTTTCAAAATTACCCAGCAGGGCTAAATGAATATCCATAAAGAAAGGTGGTATACAACACATATAAACTGGAATTCATCAACGGATTAGACCTGCTTTAGGAAAGATTTCCCAACATTTTAAAGGTTAGATAAGGCAAACTGCAAACCGTATAATAAACTTACTATTCTTTGCAGCCTTTCTTTAGGACTTCTCCGTTGCCGTATGCCTGACCCGAGAAGAAACATGGACAGTCTTCTGGCACGATGCAAGTTTTCTTAAAATAGAACAAAACAAATACATGACAGGTTTATCTTTCAAAGGCGAAACGATTGTCAGTACTTTAAAGAATACGAATTGAGAAAAATAGAATCCTCAGCATGAACTATGTTTAAAATCGAAATAGATAAATTTCATGAACAACATTAAAAGATTATGTTTATGTTTAAAAATTCAACTCGCGGGCTATTGTCCCCCTTTTCAGACCTAGGAATACATTTATATAAATTGATAAACACGATTGAATTGGAGACAGCTATAATTCAGGCACAAAATAACATACGTTAAACGATTTGATTGGATAGGGTCTCACAGCATTAATGAATTGATTTTCATGACCTTTGTGAACATAATAAAATAATTTCACATATTCTTTCAGTAGTTTATTTGTATTCGTATCCGTTTATATCATAAGTTCTTCATTTATTATTTTTCAACCAATATCCTTTCATGTGAACCTTTAATACAACTTACATTGGGCGACATGACGTATCCCTCAAGGCATCCACAGCCGGTATAGGAGCGTGTGATGCCACAAGAGTCGAACAGCGTTTCACAGGATCTCTGACAGATGTAGGAGTCCTTAAGGTATATGAGGTCGTTAGGACAGATCATCTCGTCCACACAGGAACCATCCTCGGTCTTCGGGGCGCAGTCGAATTTTCCCTCCACACACGTACTGGGAAAGATAATTCAAGTAGCAGGTTTAAGCCAGCGATGGGTTTGATTTTCTGTAGCAGTGTGATATGACAACAAAGAGGGTACGTAATGTGCCTATCCTTTTAGTGACATCTGTCTATGGGCGGATTAGAATGAACGTTTATAGGTTTGTTTAATATAGATACTCGTCATCTTCATTTGCATTGGATTTGGACCAGTCGCAAACATAATTTAATATGAACTAAGGCATTGCCTCTAGACCGCTCTCTCAACTCAATGGCATGGGTTCTGTGAAAAAACTTGCATACTGAATATGCATTTCAATCTTAATTCATAGTACAACTTTGTGGAAATATAAGAATTGGCTTACTTTGGGGAGCAAATACTCATTTTGTCACAAAGCTGTCATCTTTGTCACATTTAGGAAAGGCTCAGTAAAAGGATAAGTCTCCTTGCAGACTCCTGGTAAACTTTTTTGATGGTATATGTTCTATAGATATGGATATTAGTTTAGCTTGATTGGGCTGTGTATGAGGGCCTTTAATTAATAAAGAGACATTCGTCATGTAAGGACAAACTGCTCATACAATGTCAGAACCACCAAACTATGATATTTGAACCACAAGTGTCTCAGCATAAAATCATAGAATTTTCTTCACAAAATCATGTGTTGTAGGTACTGGTTTAAATCATCATGACAACAAACAACATGTCATTTGGTGATGAAGAAGGGTCAGTTGGGTTAATATTACCAAACAATATTTAACAACATACTCATCTGCTTGTACATGGTTAGGGCTAAGTTACATCATTATAGAGAAAGTCAATCAGGTCTTTGTTTGAATTGCTCTTTATTGTTTAATGTAGATAAGAAAATCCCAAATAGATTGCTTTGCTGATCTCCAAAAGGTCATTCAATTACAAAAATAGCTTTGCTGTAGCCAAAAGGTCTTTTGTTTAACTTTCAAATGAAAGAAAAAGATTTCATAAATTTTCAATAATTTTTTATTAACCTTTGTTCACACATAAAACGCTGCTTTTTTATGTGTTTTTCTATTAGAGCACTTAAACATAAAGCACTGTATGCAATAAATGATTAATGAAATGAAGTTAAAAGACATATAAGTGATACTCAGCATACAGCATAGGTTCATGTATTATAATTCTTTCCTTTAACACATTGGTTGAAAAATAGTCACAGCTTGATATTGACATTATTTTAATTCTTGACATCAACAGTTCCCTGGTCTTCATAGTTTGATTAGAAAAAAATAGTATGACAGAAAAATTAATGATCAACTTTTTAAATAGAAATTTCAACAAATATTCTTTGACATACATCCTTAAGACTTTCATCGAAATTTTCCAAATTTTTGTTTCAAATTTAAAGCAATAGCAGATATAATTGGAAATGTCTTTAACCAATGAATAAAAGCAATTGTGACAAGGCAAACATGCTCTCAGAGAATGTTTACCTTTGTCATAATTGGTTTTAAAATGTTGAAAATTAAGGTGTTTACAATGCATGTAAACTCTCATGTTTGTTTCCTTGAAACATTTCATTAACATGCAATAGATAGGAAATTAGTTGAGTTTTTCAAAAAAAGAAAAGAAAATGAGGACCATGAAACATGTGTAACATTGTTATCATTATAGAATATTCCATTGTCCCTAGACAGTTTTTCTATATTATTGTCCTTTGATATTGTCAGTACCAACTAACACTAAACACTATCCTTTAAATTTGGTGTATCACTGTTTAGGTTTTTTATCTTCATGAAATTAGTCTTTTGAAGATAAAACTAAGCTTTTGAACATTTCATTAATCAGGTAGTCAAAGTACATGTGAATCTTCATCTGTTTTTGATTATATCAAATCCATGTGGTCTCCCATCACTGAACATTTTGTTGCTGTTACCTTTTCCTTACTCTGCCAGATAGTCATCAGATATGGCTGTTAAAAGAGAAAAATAAAAACATAAATCTTTTGCCAAAACTGACCACCTTCATCTGACTGATTATTGGTAACATTGGAAATAATTCATTCCCATAGTTATCAATTGAAGCAGTTATCTGACAGAATGAAAAAGAAGTCATTGGTGATAACAATCTATATTTTAAGCTGTGT
The DNA here is from genome assembly GCA_947846245.1 of Cerastoderma edule. Lineage (NCBI taxonomy): Eukaryota > Metazoa > Mollusca > Bivalvia > Cardiida > Cardiidae > Cerastoderma > Cerastoderma edule. The sequence continues at coordinate 4,719,904 of OX401409.1, forward strand.
ATCCAGGCAGGGTTATCCCATGATCAATGTTTGCAATATAAAACAGATTGCAATTTTTTAAGCAGACTACTTCTGGTTTCCACTATTTTATATATGCCATGTTGCGACGATAAATAATCTGCAACCGCCAGTGAATGTTGTTTCAACTTTAGCTGTGCCATCCCCTCCAAGACCATGCAGAGAGTTGCGAGTTGTGGGATGCGAATAACCTTAAAACATCACCCATCGATTGCAATATCTCTACCGAGTGTTAGAAATAACGCCATTATAAACAATGGGTTATCATAAATCACCAGAACCGGAAAGTTTATGGTCGGAACATGGCATAAATAAAATAGTGCAAAGCAAGAGTAATCTGCTGAAAAGAGTTGTTGCAAGGATATCTTGTTCGGACCTTTTTTCGTAAACATTGGTCACATGATCACCCCAATTGATACCTGTCGTGATTCTTTTTTGGTTTCATTCTCATTCTAGGTTTTTGTAAAAGATTATAATAATTTCAAATTGTGAGCAACACCAAATTCATCAACATTTGTGGATAATGACTATTTGAAGACAAAGTGATTAAAGGAGGACATGTTAAGGAGTTCCATCTTTGTCAGACTTGCTTGTTTCCTTAAACCTTTGCTGCAGATGTAATTATGCTAAAATTCCATCAGAACTGTGTGAATTAAAGAGAGAACTACATTGACACTCAAAAGATGGTTCTTTGTTACATTACTTTCATAAGTTATATTCTATGATTATGACATTTCTGTTTGTAAAGTTCATATGGGCATGAGAACAATACTTTTACTTACTTGTATCTAAAAATAGAACCAATGTTAATACAGGTCTGCATCATCTTTTCCTTTGAAGCTTGTTTAAAACTGTCATTCTTCTTCAAGCATCCTGCATTCTGTAAAATAAAAAAAAACACAACTAAATCACCCTTAACTTTTTGGGAAAACTTCTTATTTGCAAGAACATCTCAATGTTTGGGAATCATATCATCACAGTACCAATCCACTAAAATAGAATACTGCCAAACGAAAGGTGACATATTTAACAAACTTAATTATCTCGTTATTTCGTGTTAGTTGGTCGAAATAATGACTTAATTATCTTCCTATTTCAAATTAGTAAGTCGAAAAAATGACTTTATTATCTTGTTACTTTCGAGTTAATTAGTCGAAATAATGACTTAATTTTCTCGTTATTTCGACTTTCCAAATCGGGAAAAAAATTGCATACTTGTCACCTTTATGCCACCGTAAATACTGGCTACATTTTAACTGACTGATTATTCTTAATTGGTAACATTGGAAACAATTCTATCCCCATGGCAGTCAATTGAAGCAGTTATCTGACAGGAAGAAAAAGAACTGATTGTTGATAAAAAACTATATTTCAACCTGTTTTGACTTATATTGGTTTCATTCTCATTCCTACGAAGGTTTTCGAAAAAAGAAAGAAGAAAAGAAAAAGTCAATCACACATTTTGAGCAACAACAAATTCATCAACATTTATGGATAATGATTTTTTTTAAACGAAGGAATAAAAGAAGAAATGTCAAGAAGTCAGATCTTTGTCAAACTTGTTTGTTTCCTGAGAATTTTTCTGCATTTGTAATTATTCTATAATAATCTAATCTGAGATGTTTGAATTAAAGAAAAAAAACTTTAACATTTGAGAAATTGCTTCTTTGTCATATTGCTTTCAAAAGTTGTCTTCTATGGTTATGACCCTTATGTTTGTAAAGTTCAAAGGAGCATGAGAAAGACTATGTACCTACTTGTATTATAAAATGGAGTCAATGTTTATGCGGGTCTGCATCATCTTTTCTTTTGAAGCTTGTTTGAAATTGTCATATTTCCAACCATCATGAATTCTGTGAAATAAAGAAAAAACAACTAAGGGATCTATTACCATAAACCTTTTGGCCAAAATTCTCACGTGTAAGAACAATTCAATGTTTGGGAATTATATTATCACTTGAATCAAGTAAAACAAAATACTGCCAACGAATAAGGTGACATATATCCAAATATGGGTCCTGCATGGCTCAGTGGTTAAGATGGTGGACTCAGAACACAGGGGTCCTGGGTTCGAGCCCCACTGAGGCCATTTAGTTTTAGTAGGAGTGACCTTTGGTAGGATCACTTCAGAGCCCTAGCCTTGTACTGGTGTATCCAGGAAAGCCACTTCAGAACTGAAAAAATGTAGGAACGGCCCTGAAGAGGACTCATATGGGACATGTGTCGGGTAATGATTCTAAACTAAACACTTTACAGGGTATTTCATTTTTTAAAAATAAAATTTACCTGTCATTGTTATTTTAACTATCGCCCCATAACGCTATTGAATTGTCAAGAAGGTACCTTGTACTCAATTTAAAAGCTCGAACAATAACAAATAATCCATGTCCGCAACTGACGAGTTGACATCGTTGCTTTATTGATCAGCATAATAGTGTATTCCATCTACAACACGATGTGTACCTAATGCTTTACTTACACACCGCGAAAATGACATAGACCGTCTACATAAACATTAGATTATGCCAAACTGCACCGAATCGATAGAAGGTGAACGCTTATTTCACCGTGGAGTTTTGTGGGCGACACACATTTTCTAGCCTAGTACTGCAGGGAACATGAACTTTAAAATAAAAAATGAATGCTGTAATTCTACTTAAAAGGGGAAGCATCTTCAGCGAGGGGGAAGCATCTTCAGCGAGGCGTGACGAGGGCTCGCCTTCTCGATTTTTCTATGACGAATTTTGGTGAAAATGGTCTATTTAGATATACTGTTTTATACGGGCGAAAGACCGTGCCAAAGGCACGGTCTGAAGACCGCCTATATGTTACACGTACGTACGAAACGAAAGAAGGTACCTACAAAACCAAGGATTTCCGAATTACTCAGAACCCTATAGGACTTTTTTCGGCCATGTTGGTTGCAACCGTTTTTCTGCCCCAAATGGCGCCATCTTGTCCGAAAATTTATTTTTATTCAGCTTTTTTACTAGCAATGATGTGGAAAAATCAAAGTTAACAAGCAAAAAATAGAAGGATTTTCCTCCGAATATTTTCTACAACATCTAAAACAATAAACAGTTTTGTAAAATTTAGACCGCATTTCAACATTTTCTGTTTATTTGGTGAAGGTGGCGTCTCTCATCCTAAAACCCGTCAATTCTTCACATGTTGACATGGTGATTACACCAAGAACTGTAACGTGCACTTTCCATTTTTGTGTATCACATGACAAGACATTTTCTTTACAAATCATCATCGTTCCGATCACCGCTTCAAATCTTAAATCGAATGAAATAATCGCCTTGTTGAACGAACATCGAAAACGATGATGTCAGGTAAGATAACTTTTTGTACACTTTCATTTTCGTATGAAGAACGCATATTCTAACAGTATATTTTGTCTATAGCGAGATAGATAAATCGAAGAGAGTCTGGACCGTCATCCTATGTTTACAAACAAGATGGACACTACGAGCACTACCTTACTCCGAATATTGATTTTATGTCACCGCATCTATCTATGTGTCGAGGTAGTATTTAGTACACTTTCCAACTTGTTAAAAGCTACGGGCAATATGGACATACATTTTAGAGACGAAAAAAGGTTTGTTTACATTGAGATCATTGCCATCATTTCAAGGCTGAGTAATCTTGATCCGTATTGGATTCTTCTTTTTGGATTGACGATGTGCCTGTTTTTTTTTTTATTCACACGTTCTTTGCTCTTTGATTCTTGAATCTACCTATCCTGATGACTTCCAAAACATATGTCTTTTCACCGATTATTAATGGAGACATAGTCGGGGAACATAGTAATAACTTTTAAGTTAATTTCATTTGTCTGCTTTCCAGAATCAGCCATAGTTAGACTGTGTGAAGGTCAAATGTGAACCGGCAACCAAAGAAATGAATGTTGTGGTACTGCATAAAGAAAGATTCTTTGTTTTATAAGCACATGTAAGTACAACTTATCCTTTTCATAAGTAATTATGATATGAATAATACCTTGCAAATACAGATAAGACAAACAAGGAAATTTTGGGTTGAAGAGCTTTTTACTTTAGAAAGAAGGTTTTACCTGAACTACAGGTGTTTTATACTGTTTTCAACACTATGTCAAACATAAATTTTATGACTTTTAGTTTGTGTACATATCAATACATCCTCTTAGAATGGTTTTTCTAGAGAAAAACTACACTGCAATATTTTCCAATTAGATTACTTTATCTTCCTTCCATTCATAATTTGATGAGAAATCTTAATTAACAATGATGTAAAAGGATGCATAATGACAATTGAATTTCAAACAAGCGGCTGGAATAGATTTGTTTTTCCATTAATGCACATGGCTTAGTCTTGAGCTTAATGGTACATGTCTGTATAACCTACCAGTATAAGGCTAGGAAATGTTTCTTGCCAAGAAACACTACACAGCAATTTAGGTGAATGCCATTGAGGATCAAACCCAGGTCCACGCCGCTAACCATTATGCCACTGTGTGGCTATACCATGTATATTTAGACTTTGCTATGACATGAACCAAATCTACTTACCTTTTCAAGTGAGATTCATATAATGATTACAACTAAATGAACAAAGACATCATAAGTAATTCTATAACAATATTTTGGCAAATGTGTTGCCAATTAAAAGATTCAAAACAAAGTTTGGTAATACAAAAAAGACTCTACAGTACTTTTGAAATGATATCTTTTCAACATTCATGTTTTATGTACATATAAACATCAAAACACTTCTGTTATGTACAAGGTACAGTGACAAAGAAAGAACCATTTTAACATGGATTTTGTTTTAAACTTATGTTTCTTCCATTATCTCTTTTAAACAGAAATATCTGTGCCTGACAGAGGAGGAGCTGTACATGATGTGCTGACATGAAAGATTACCTTGACAAAAAGAAAACAGATGAAGACCTGTATGAAAACTGTCTCTGCATTTTTTTCTGTAAACGTTTAAATCTAAAACATGTGTGGAATCTATGTTTTGTAGCACAACACAAACAAGACTGACAGAGATGCACATGTATTTCCAATACTGATAGATAGTTGTAGCAAAACTGTCTCAGTTTGTGAGATGAAAGAAACTTTTCCCATAATGTTTAAGAAACTACTGTTAAAAGTCAAATCATTGGACAGTAAGAGTTTTCATTCATTATTTCGTACAATATAAGGCAGCAGATAGCATTTAAAACTGAGATACATATTGCTGGTTCAATTTATTACATATTCTACCACTGATTTGAGGGACCTTTTTACTGCAAAAGGTGCAATAGGGTGAATTATTGTTTAATGAAATACAATAATATCTGCTTAGTTTCAATAGTAGACCAGTTAACCCATTGCCAAACAAAACTGAAATTTAACAACTTTGTTGAAGACGACTCAGGAAAACATTGTGGGATTTTTTCCTTTTCCCACAATGTTTTCTGCCCTATCAAAAGATTATTTTTCAATTTCATCACATTTTGAAATGTCGTCTGCAAACGCTTTCAATTTGGGACAGTAACAAATTTGGTGTTTGGTAAATTGTTAACTCATGTAAACACATTTGTATGCAAGTGGGGCATAACAAATTTGAGTAAAGCCACCATTATAACCATTATAACATTATTTCTACAGCAATCCCTTTTGTCACAATGATTTCATTCTCTGCAAAAATGCTCTCTTTTTCCTAATTACAAACACTTTTGGTTGCAAAAAATTTCTATTTCAAACAATGATGGCTCTACATTTTGAAATCATTTGGACATTTCTAGAAATAAAGCATAAACAATAATGATTTCTGAATACTATTGGGTAAAATATATTGTTATTAACAGATTCATTGTTTTGAAAGATTTCCTTGCATCACATTAGCTTCTTATTCTCTGTTAAAGATATGTTAAATTATTTCTACCTTATGCAACGCTTTGCATGTTGCAGGAGTCTTTTAGAAAACACTGACAAAATCATGAAATGAGTCAAATGACTAAATGAGCAGTTATCCTTTTTCTCATCATAATTTAAATCAAATGTCATAGTTAAATTATGCAATTTTCTTGTAATCTGCTATTACTTTCATTGATAACAGTCACAAATAAAGCTTGAATGAAGCTTTAAGGAAAAATGATGAAATTTTGCCTGTTTACTTTCAATAGAAGATGTAATAGTTATAGGAATTTACAAAAATTCTGTGCTTTGTTCTCAATTTGGACTCCTTTTTGTAAATTGTGAAATATTCCACAAGTATGGATATTACACCCTGAAGATGATCAAACAAAACATTTGGAAAGAATACTTTAATCAATAGTTTGTTAAAAGGAGTAACAGGTTATTGACTCAACATTGCAGCATTTAAGGTTATGTTTAAATGTGGAAAATATGCAAACTTATATAACTTTCCTTATTCAAACAACATAATGTAAATCATGCATTGCATTTTGGAGAAGGTTAAACCAAATAAAGGCTAACACTATGGCTGATCATTTGAACAAGTTTTTGTATAGATCTGTACATATTTTATTGAGAAAAGCGTTTGTTATTACTACTAATTAACCTCAATAAATCTTGTCAATTGTTTAACAATAGAATTATCTTTTGTTTGTTTCAACTAATTATAGAAAGATTTTTGGTGCTTTAGATAATTTCAAAGACTTTTGACAATGATGGATTTCCTTCCTAACACAAATTTTCCCCTCTATTTCATCATTAAATCATATGCTGTGAAAGGTTTTTAAGAATGATTCAGAGAAAGCATATACTTACAACATACAATTTGGTGAAGAGTAAATTCTACATATCAAGGTTTCAGTGCAATACAAAACTGTAAGTGCTTCACATATTGGAAGTACTAACTGAAGTCTTGCATTGAATCCTCATTTTGCATGGAGAGATTTTGGAATTCAAATTATTTAGTTTGGTGGTTTTGATAATGCACAAACAGTATCTTCTGTTTCTTATTGCATTACTGATATGGGTAGGTTAGCTAAAACATGAAAGTATCATTTTCAACAGAATGTTTCAGTTGTGTCAGTAGACATATCCCTGTTTGTTCCAATTATTTCCTCGTCAGTTCCTGAGAATAAACCTTCTAAGCCACCGATCACTTACCCCATACAAACATCGTTGCTCTGTGGTTTAGTCAAAATAATTCAACATGAAGAAGCGTTCCACACCCCCGCCCCACCCCCCGAAGTCTTAGATGCTATTGTTGGATTATGGTTTAACACCATTTTCAACAGAGTGTTTCAGTTGTATCAATGGACATTAATCTCTGCTCCTGTTATTTCCCCACCAGAACCTTCCAATATTCCTCCCTAGACATAGTCCGAATGATCCAGACGTAGATATTTCATTCTACGCCACAGTTACAGCTTGGAACATCCGAGTTACCCTAGACACTGACCATTTAACCCATACGAATATCATTGCTCTTTGTTTGGAAATTTAAAAAGTCGTGGTGCAATGACTTTCGAAAGAATATCATACAAGCCGAAGTATCAAACGCATAATTATTCAAGCTCAATACCAACTATACTTTTGTCTAATGACAATGTGTACTATTCGTAATGGTTAGCAACTCATATATCATATATAGGTTATATATTAAACACATCTGATTTGTATCTTGACAAAGGCTATTTCTTTCAAATTGGAGTGCCTTCAGACAGGACACTGCTTCCTGGCCTAGTACTACTGATACAATACAAAGGGATTATACAAATCCAGAATTAGCACTGTTCATTAACTGAAGGAAAAAATCTCTTTCGCCCGGTTTAGGCTTTGCCTATTTTCATATTAACGAAATGAAAGAGTACAAAAAGTTCTCTTACCTACAACCGGCGATACGTTGTCCTTTCAAGGAGTTGAACACTGTGTCCAATTTAAAGTTTGAAGCGGTGGCGCCGATCCTGTTGTTCGTGTTTTGTTTTTCGATAGAATGGTTTATGGTTCATTCATGATTGGCGGAAATAAACTCAATGAGCGGCAATGAATTTATGTAAAACCAGTCCATTCCATAAAGCCGGAAACACCCGAAGCAAACCCGAGTTTTCTCTTTACACGGAATGGTTCACTATTGGTAGATATATTGGTAGATAAAGGTGATGCTTGAAAATAAATTTAGATAGAACCAGTCCATTCCGTAAAGCCGGAAACACCCGAAGCAAACCCGAGTTTTCTCCTTTAGGTAAACCGGAAGCCACCTGTTTTTTTGCTAATGGTATAACCGGTGTTAACATAACTTGTTACTCGTACGTATGTTACCGTTATCCGCTCTCCGAGCGCTTCGCGCTCTGAGAGAGCGGTATTAGAAAAAGATTTAGATCAGATTTCGAAAAATGCATATATTTACCAGAGGCAGAGCGTCGGCCACCGGAAACGAGGGTCGTAGGTTCGACCTGCATTACCTCCTTTCATTAATCCACATTCGGCGCGAGTACTGGTTATGTATCCAGGAAGCAGAATCGAGAGTGATAAATCTAAGTTGTAAAACCTAGTTTCACAATCGATAGAAAATGAAGATGTTTAAACTAAACTATACACTTACCAGATATCACAGGTTCGGTCGAGGGTGGATCCCGGCGCGTAGGTCACTTCACTGTCCGGCTCGTACTCATCAATGCAGGGACACATGTCCTTATCGACACACATATTGTTGTAGTCCATGTACTGATCGTTGGTGCACACACATCCGGCCACGGTAAAGTCCTCACTACAGTAGTTATCGGTGATGGAGAGGTCGTGACACTTGCTGTCACACACGTTAGCCTGTTCCGTGTATACCGTACCTATACTGTTGGGACACTCTGTGTACTGACCTGTGGATGAATTGGAATGGTGTAATACTTCTGATTCTTATCATTGATTGTTGGCATTGTGCATTGGTAAAGTTTGGCATACAAGTATTTTCTGCGATTTACAAACAAAAGCAATCCCGTAGCGTGCAATACTTAATCAAATATCTAATCAGACACTTGAGTTACGATGAAAACATTGGAATCAATAACCATTAAATAAATCTACAAGCTTCTTGCGGTTTGCTCACCCAGGCGAGTGATCATGTGATAAATATTGATATAAAACATGTTACAAATGGCGGTGCCCAAGAATGAGCAGGTATCTATGCTTTTTTTCAAAAAAATACTTTTGTTTTTCACAATTTTATTTACGCTTTGTTCCGACGATCAAATATCCTCTACCCACATAAACATCCCTCGACTTGAACTTCTCTGCAGGGGTACAAGCAAACAGCACGGCCAAAATGGAAACAACTTTCACCAAGTTAATTGGCGGCCGGCCTGTCATTTTACATCTTTGCTACTCTGAGTTTTTAAAAAAAACTACCAAGCGTTCTTAATGTTAACATGGAATTTACTTGAAACAGAAACAGAAACATACTGCACTGTATCCTCAAGTCGCCGTATTCATTCCATTCCATTCCGGCCCCGTATATGTAACACTCCCTCGCCACAGCCGCTGTGATCACGCACATAGGTTTGAAGTCCATGTTGTCTTTGGCTCGACAGATGTCGTCAAGACACTGTTGGTAGTAGGGCATTGGGTCGAAAATTCCCGCACAGCCACCCAGAAAGTCCTTCTCTAGGATGTGGGCGCACACTTCTTGGGCGTGGTTGGACTGAAATAGTCATGGATTTGTTCATTACAGTGTATATGAAATGTTCATGGATTTGTTCATTAGTTGAAACGTTCAGGAATTTGTTCATTAGTTGAAACATTCATGGGTTTTTTCAAAAGGGATGTGTGTTTGACAGATGGTATGATTTAAAATTTTGCGTTGTTTAAAATAGTTGTGTTTATATATGGGTTTAACATATACATCGCGTCAACATTTACTTCATTTAAGTTGCGATGTCCGACACTTAACTGCTCATAAGTGCCGTTCTAGCCGGGTAAAATCATCTAGCATTCCGTTATTCAGTCGGGAGGCTACCTATCATAAAATACAAATGCAGTCACCGAGATTTAAACAAACACAGAGCGTGGTCATGTGATTTAAAGATCTGTACTCCTACTACTAGGCCACGGAGACTCCCTCGTTAAGAGCAATTCCTCCTTTTCCCAAAATGTTTTCCAAACTCGCTGTAACAAACTCGTCAAATGTTGTTATTTTTGGTAATGGGTTGTGGTCGTCTTTACTATTGTCTTCTGTTGTTTTCAAAAGGCGGTTAAAGATAAGAAAATAATTTAAAAAAAAGAATAGAAAAAGTACCCACCAGCGCCGTTTGCGTTGCACACAAGCTTGAGTATTCACTGAGCGTTTTCTTGCAGGTTGAGTCTGTATAGGCCTTTACGAAGTTGAGAACTTGGGATTCTTCGATATTGTTGGGTGTGTAGAATTCGTCATCGCTTCTGTAGTTGAACGTTCCGCACATACCAATCAGCTGAAATGTATATTTAAAGTTGTTTGGGAATCCCGAAACCCCAGAAAGATATTTTTTAAAGTATACAAAAATACTCCTTTGATAACAAGTAACGGTATAACCTGCAACCTCGTCTATCAATGCTAGGAACTGAAAACTACGATTTCTAAAGTTAAATGAATTATATTTCGAATGAAGTATAGAATTCGTTATGTTAAGTTTCGTTTGGAAATCCCGGAACCCCAGAAGGAAGATAGGTTAATCAACTGTAAAGTTTGTTAACCTCCGTTTGGAAATCCCGAAACCACAGAAAGAAGATAGGTTAATCAACTGTAAAGTTTGTTAACCTCCGTTTGGAAATCCCGAAACCACAGAAAGAAGATAGATTAATCAACTAAAATGTATGTAAACTTTCGTTTGAAAATCTTAAAACCCCAACCTTCCATATAAGGTCAGAGTCGTTTTCATTGTATAAACCCGATGGGTTCAGATTATTGCAATCCGTTAGCCTGGGTGCCCGGACCCATGGCTACAATTGCGTCAATTCACCACTCACCTTGTTATCGTAGAAGGGCTGTGCCGTGATGTACAGTCTCTGGTCCCCGTCATACAGTATGGTCATGCCGAACACCTTCACCATCTTAAAGACGGAGGTCGCCTGTTTGATGTACACCACCTCGCTGATAAAGGGCAGGACAGCCTCGTTTCCGTTTACGGTGACGCTGCGACTATCCAGGTTTATCAGCACGCCTTCCACCTCGATCTCGATGGCGTACATGTTCCTGGCCCTCGGTCTCTCCACATCCTGCTGCGTGAGCACTCGGAGGCGGAAGTTCCGGACGCTCTCTTCCTGTCCGGGACGAGGCTGAAATAATGTGACGTTTTATTGATATGAAATTGTATTTGTATTGTTATCATTTTTCTGTTCCAATTTATCTTCAGCAGATAATCGTTTCGTTTGACCAAGGATTTTGTTTTACTTTTCTTTGTATCCTGGATGAGTCAGTATTAAGCACACCAAGAAAGTTGACGCTTTTATCGAGCTCTTTGTATATGAAAACTGGTCATTTATAGTGTGTATCCAATATAACCTTTACAGTCGATTACCTATCTACGATAATTTGGCGAATCCATTATTGAGCGGAAGGAGGTAGATATTAGTAGGGTTATGGGACTTAGTTTAAACATATTTTAACATTATTGTAAAATGCGCTTTTTTAAAATTGGACTGGGACAGAAGCTTTAAGCTAATGAAGGCGCTCTATGAGTATGCTTTAGGTAATACAACGAGGTACATATTTTGAGACCAATCAATTCTGATGTGCTTATGTTTACATGACATTATAGCCGCCGTGAACTGTAGTTCTTGTATTGGTCATGTTTTAGTTTTCTTTTTTAAATGCCTTACTCTGATTGTCCAATGTCACAAGTGTTGTCCAACATGTTAAAAAGAGTTCAATCGGGTTAAGGTGGAAGGTCAATGGTACCTGTATGAGCGTGAAGGAACATCCCCTGCTTGGTGGATCAAAGCTGTACAGCTCCCCGTCAAACGTGTTAACGTGCTGGAATCCGATGACCGAACATGTGGCAGGACACGGGTTCTGTTCGCAGACCCACTGGCCGTAGTTACAGGTGCTGTTAATAAACAATACAATTTTAATCGGTATAAAACACAAAGTACCTTTTACGAAAAATGAGTAAATCAATGAATGAACATGATAACAGTATTGGCAAGAAGCTGAATATATAAATATGAGCTGAGACTTTAACTAACGATAGACAATCTTGATAAGCATGCATGAACAATAAAACTTACTTAAGAATAGTATTTCTTTTTTATTTTGAGTTATCATAAGCTTAAAGAAACAAGCAAGCAATAAATAAACAGATCTAACTAACCATGGGTTGCATGCCATGTAGGCAACGTCTCCGTGACTGTAGTAATGTTCCTGAAGTTTACATTTACATTCGTGTGCCATGATACAGGTGTGGTTCTCGTTCAGGTACATCCCCTCCGGACAGAAACAGCCGGACACCAGAGTATCGAAACAATCCTCATGCATGTCAACGTATACGTTGGCACAAGTCTTGTAGCAACTCGGCTGGCCAGTTCGGTACTCGAACCCGGCGGCACAGGTCTTGGCTGAAATTGAGAACCGTAGCGATATGAAAAAATTGTGATCACAATTTGGTATGGTATAAGTCCAGCGCAGTAAATAGCCGAGTTCAAAAGCGTAATCAGGTGGTATAGGCTAAATGCAACGGTATGCAACTCTGTTAAGATATTCCAACTAACCCTTTTCTCAGGTATGGTATCGATCGATTAAAACATAAATATCGCGCGAGAGCATTTAACCTATATCATCTGATCAGAATCCTTTGTCTCAGGTATGATATAGGCAAAAAGGGCAAAAATTTGGAGTAACGAGTTCCGCCTTGCGACCTTTCTTTAATACACATTCGGCACGGGTACTGGTTATGAGTCCAGAAAGCAGAATCAATAGCAATTGATCTTAGTTGTAAGAACTTGTTTCGCAACTGATGTAAAATAAAATACTCTTGAAAACATTGCTGGGAAAAGGAAAAATATCTCATGACGAGCTATTTCGCCTTTTCCAACAATGTTATCTGCCCAATCAGAAGATATTTTTTCAATACTATCACGTTTTGAAATGTCTTATGCAAACACTTTCTATTTGGAACAGTCAAAAGATTTGCATTTTGGTAAAGGGTTAAACAAACAAAGGGTCAACTTACGACAAAGATACGGTGTCCTCCAGGCCACTTCAACACCTTCACAGGAACATTGGGCACCCAGTAGTTCAAGATGGTCGCAGACGATAGTGTCTCGTTCTTCATCATCTTCCGCCTTACAGTAGGTGTTGACACAAGACTTAAACAACCTTCCTACGTCAACCTATCGATGGAATTGTAATTCATCCTTACAATAATCAGTTAACCCTTTACAATATGTGTTGACGCAAGACTTAAACAACCTTCCCACGTCAACCTATCGATGGAATTGTAATTTATCCTTAAAACAATCAGTTAACCCTTTACAATATGTGTTGACGCAAGACTTAAACAACCTTCCTACGTCAACCTATCGATGGAATTGTAATTCATCCTTACAATAATCAGTTAACCCTTTACAATATGTGTTGACGCAAGACTTAAACAACCTTCCCACGTCAACCTATCGATGGAATTGTAATTTATCCTTAAAACAATCAGTTAACCCTTTACAATATGTGTTGACGCAAGACTTAAACAACCTTCCTACGTCAACCTATCGATGGAATTGTAATTCATCCTTACAATAATCAGTTAACCCTTTACAATATGTGTTGACGCAAGACTTAAACAACCTTCCCACGTCAACGTATCGATGGAATTGTAAATAACCCTTACAATAATGAATAAACCCTTTTACAGTAGGTGCTGATACCCGACTTTAACCTTTCGATGGAATAGTAAATGTAAAGGTAAATAATTTGTTTATTACAGTGTTATCCAAATTAAGTTTAGCTTATGAGACACTTTTCACTGATTTTACCAAGTACCTCACAACTTCTATCACTATGCCAGGCGCCAAGCGGATACAAGTCGGTAACCATTAAATCTAACGAGGTAGCGGCTCATGAACCGGCCATTTCGGAACAAGTCCCACGAGAAACATTCTCCGGACAAACGCCTCTTGTGGGGATCGAACCTTATAGTTCTAATAGTTGTCAAAATGATGAGTGGTTCATAAGGATATTCGAAAATCGCTGCTTTATCAATAAAAAAGATATAGCCATGAATTAGTCCTTAGAATGCTTGGGGTTTTTTTTAAAGAAAATGTTCGAATCCCCGTTCGGCGAGGTAGAGATTGTCGGGACTAACCCACGAATAGGCGCGAGTATTCGGGGGTAGTACCCAGGACGCAGTCATCGAGAGTGACTTTTGATAGGCTTAATCAAGCTTCCTTAACAATCGATGTAAAACAAACAAACAAACAAAAAACAAACAAACAAACTTACGTATCCTTGGCAATCCCTGAAGATGGCCGAGTTGAGATAGGAGCAGGCGTTACTGGCGGAGTTGAGGGCGGACTCGCTCGTACAATAGTTGGGTGACATACCAGCCGGTGTGCACTAGAGAGGTAGAGAGAGGGAGGGAGAAAATGGAAATAATGTCAAACATATCATAATATACCAGCCGGGGTGCATTAGAGAGGGAGAGAACAGAAATAATGTCACAACGTATCGTAGAGGACAGTGCGTCCGATTAAATAAATAACTCAATAACTGACTGACTTTTTCATAAAATGTATAAATGCATAAGACGTTACAAAATACTTGGATCTAGGTCATACAAATATTACAGGGTAAAATCAATTCATAAAAGTAACTTTTGAGACAAAGGTCTTAATGATAACTAAAAGTACGAAAAATGTTTGAGCCAAAAACGCAACAAGTGATTACGTTAGGTTTTTGCACCAAGGATTGTGGTCGAGGATTAAAGCGTCGGTCTCGGGACATGATAACGTCGGTTCGAATCCCGTAGGTAGTGGGATCTGCCCAGTGGCTTTTCATTATTCCACGTTCGGCGCTATAACTGGAAAGCATAACCAAAAAGGAAAAAGATTCATAACACCCTATGACTTTGCTTGTTGAATTGCAAAAAAAAAGAACATAGTGGCATGGATGTAAAGCATGTAAAACTGGTTCAACTGTCTAGCTAGAGATAGCGATAAGGCGCCATAGATTGTTCTAAGAAGGAACTGTTGTCTTGGCTAAAATTAGTTTGTACAAAACATCATGTGCGCTTGTTGACCCTGACTGATTTTGAAAAATATTTTATGAGCAAATTATTAAATCATTATGTTGATGGACACTTTATTTTACCTACTCGTGTGAGACATTTGAGTCTTACAGCATCTCATTAAAATTAATAGACTATCATAATGGTGGCTTCGCATTCAGTTGGGTTTGTAGAACCATGCATTAATTGTTCATCTATAGCAAAAAATAAAAGACGAAATTCAATTTCAAACAAACGCTTTGACTACGTACAACTTGGTTGTCTGTGGTGACCGCGTATGAGTTTCCAAATATGGCTGGGTTGTTGGCGATTTCACCAGATTCCATTTTGTACTCATCTGAAAACAGTCATTTACATATGTGTTACATGTATAGTATCTCACTGCATGATTACCAACAGGATTTGAAATTAATAGTTCTTTGTCAGTCCGTATTTGAAAATAAGCAGATCTCCCAAGTTTGTCGTAATCAATTGAGTGAAAGGATAAGTCTGTACAAATGCCACGTTGGTCCAATCATTTTATCAAAACTTATTACATTTTAGATGTTATTACTTTTCCTTTTGTCCATGCCAACCGGAATTGTGATAAAACAGGAAATGTAATGATTATTACATTTCCTGTTTTTTTACATTTCCGATTGTTACAGTGCATAAAGTCTCTTACAATAGAAATGCACAAGAAATAATATCAATAAGTTTTCTCACAACTAATTTACCATTGAAGTCTAAGTATCTGAATTTGACATATTGTACAAAATGATTCCCCTCCCCGCCCCCTGCTTGGGTTTTAATCTCTGAGACGGCATCTGAATTTCCATGCGAGATAGTCTCCCGATTGACTTAAGGAATGCCGATGGTTCAACCCGGCATGACCAGCCCTTATGGGCGGTTGGGTATGGGGTTTTCCTCCATCAATATGAGTCTGACATTGCAACATTACTGAAATAATGTTGACGCGATGTTAAACCCATATAAATAAATCAAATAAATGAATTACAAAATGACTTTCCTACCATTAGCCTGGTCATTAAAGTTCCCACAGAGACCATCTAGTATATAGTTATGGTCGCGTTTGATTGTTACGTGTACGGTGAGTTTTCCATCGAACTTGATTGTACAGTAGCTGCCTTTAAGATCAACGGTGTAGTAATCTCCAAGTCGGTTAACCGTCACCACTGAAATAGTCACAAAATCATGCTGAAATGTAACTTGCTAGTTTAGTAGTTTTAACCCTTTACCAAACGCCGACTTTTCGACTGTCCAAAATTGGAAGAGTTTACAGACGACATTTTGAAATGTGATGAAATTTGAGAATGATCTTCTGATAGGGTGGAAATAATTGTGGGAAAAGGAGAAATTGCTCGTCACGAGCAATTTCTTCGTTTCCAACAATGGTTTCCAGAGTCGTGTGCAACAAAGTGGTAAAATGTCGTTATTGCTTGGTAATGGATTAAACAACATTCGTTAAAAAAAACATATCTTTGTCGAGCATTGTATTATGTGTTTGGACAACGATAGGATTGTTTCATCTTTTTTCTCGAATTTTTTCAAAAACAAACGTGGATCCGTCAAAAAGTAAAAGTCATTCCTACCTCTTTTTTAACTGTAGAAAATAACATGCAAGCATGAGAACGTGTTGATACATTGCAAATAAAAGATATGAATATATGTGATGTCTGTTCGACATTTGAAACTGGTGAATTGTACATGTACAATACATTGTGTTCACTAACACCCTTCTACGGATATTAACATGTAGGTTTAGAAAGTGATACAAAGCCATATGGTTCTTACAAGACAGAATGTGTCTATCAGATCTAGGAAATTACTACGAAAGATAGAATTGAAGAATAGATAAACTCGTCCGTTAATCAAAAGACAATATTTTCTGGTGATCTCTATTTAAGAAGCATGAATGAATTACTATACAGTTGAATAGATAAATAAGTATTGAGAAGAAATTTGGGGATTTGGGGAATACTATCAAATATTGAAGAAGAAAGAAAGAAGATAAATAACGTTTTCCAAAGATGAAAAGAAACGCGACCCTCAGCTTTCCGCTCAACCAGTGTCGAATAAATCGAATAAGTAATAATATCATTCTACTGATACCGATCGAATGGAGAGTTATGAAAACAAAAGCTGTAAGAGAATAAAAACTACACAAAGACTAGCCGGAAAAAGTGCTACGAAAGACGGAAAAAGAGAAAAAGGAAATCGGAGTTATTCGTTCAAAAAAGAATCTCTGGGGCAGTTAAGTTACATCGAAGACTTTCGAGTGTCTTCCAGTTTGAGAGGCAAATGCTGTTTTTCGTACTTTGCCTTAGTTATGGAGAGATGTCCAACTCGTCCAACTCTCCATCAACCCTAAAAATGCTGGGTAACTGTCTAAAGATAGATTTTGTGTCGACTGCCTTCCAAAACCTTTAATATCTACTTAAGTTTAATGAGGAAGGATGCTCAGAGTAGCAAACATGTTAGAACACAGGCCAGCCGCCAATTTTCTTGGAGACTGGTCTGGATCTGACCTGTTTGCATAAGCATGGAGTCGGTTCCAGCACTATAAGGATGAAGAGTTATCCATCTCGTGACTTTGAACAGGGATATGACAACAAATAGTCTGATATGAATGCATATCATTTTATATCGAAGTAGAAAGACTAGAAGTTAAGAAAACTATTCAACTAATAAAAGAGACCCGAAGAATGACGTGGTTGTTTTGCTTAGCCAGGGCATGTTACTATGAATGTATTATACTGAAGTTAATTTCTCAAACGATCGTATCTTTATCTAGGTCACATCAGAGCTATTTCATAAAGAAGATGTTTGCGAATACGGTCACTTTTTCTATCTAAATACGTGTATATGAACATTCAAGATTGCTTTTAGCGACCATAGTGAAAGGTGACATAATCAGAATTAATTAGAAAACGAATCGTTCCGACTATGACCGATGTTTACCGAGAACGTCCCAAGTAACCCGACGAAAAAATGAGTTTCAAAATGGCGGATTATGGGTATTCTTCCTCAAATACCACATGTCAACAATTTAAAGAAGAAACCCTCATTCAAATTTCAATCTTTGTTGATGTTTCATTTTTGACTATTCAGCAGTTTTATCATAGTAACACCATGCCGTGGCTTAGGCAAATGGCAGTTTATCTTACAAGCGCTGTGATCTGAAACAGACAATTTCGCATAATAAAGTCGTTAAAGTAACACATTTCCACTATTTGGAAAATTTGTGAGTGGTTCAAATTGAAAGAAACAACAGACAGAATTCAGGCGGGGAATTTCGGTATCACGTGACCAATGTTTACGATCTAATGTCCGTACAAAATGGCCGAACCCAGGTAGTTTTGCTTTTTTCACGTACGTTTGCCAATAAGAGCCACATTGTGCACCCCGTATGAGTTGGGCATCAGCTTTCCGGTTTTGGTGGTATGTCAAAAACCTAATCTTTATAATGGCGTTACGTCTTACACTCGGCAGAGAAATCCGACTGGTTTGGACATGCATGTCCGTCGACTGCGATTTCTCTGCCGAGTGAGACCCGAACCGAGGTTAACCAAGTACTACCGAAGTAATCCAATGACAATGAGTTTCAAAATGGTGGGTTTTTGGTATTCCACCTTAAGTTCAATCACAATTTAACAGCAGCAAAAGTTATGCTATCAACTTTTCTACACGTATACCGACTGAATTAGCTACATACAGGAAAATGATTCCCAAAACATTCACAGAGATTTATTGCAAAAGAACCAAAAGTTTGTATGCGTTTGCACGACAAAACAATTAAGGTTTAAAACTAGCTTGCCGAAAGGTGACACTAACTTGAGAGAAAGTCATGATTTCGGTTACAATACACTTTCACCATGAAATATTTTCGAATGCAGTGCTTATGCCAATAGTCATTTTTAAAGACGACGCTTTCAAACGAAAATAAATGTGGTTTGATAATAGTTTGCCATAATATGACAATGGATGGGGCTTTTTTCTTTAGCGTCGCCGCCATCTCTACCGCCATTTTCGTTTCAAAGCAGATGGTCATGTGACATTTGTTGTGGTAGTGATCAATCCAATCGGAACTCCCCGGTATTGTTGGTAGGCCAAACTGATCCGGCCTACCGGAATTTGCCGAAGTGTTCCGATTATGATCTATCCCACAAAGGGAGATCATTCCGAGGAGTGATCCAACAAAGGGAGATCACTGTGATGCGTTTAAAGACTTACTACTGGAGCCATCGCTAACGGCCTCCCCGATATCTATGTTCTGTTCCACGCCGTCTATCTTCACCACGTTGTCCATCATCTCGACAGCGTTCACGGCATTACCGTAACTGATGCTGATTTTCTGTCAATGAGAAGAAGACGCATTAATTGATTAATAGATTAATCTAGTAATCGTATCTCTGCATTAGACAGCCTGTCTCATCTATGGAAGATAACGGGTTCGAGAATGCACCGAATAGTTCCGGCCACGACCGATGTTTACCGAGAACGACCGAAGCGGTCTGTCAAAAAAAGAAAGTTTCAAGATGGTGGCTTATGGGTATTCTATCTGATGTTTTATAAACCAGTACATATTTTGGATCTAGATTATATAGATAACCATTTTGATAACATGAAAGAGTTCAGGAACGTCATGACTGTGAAGTATTTAGCAAATGACAAACAATCAGTTTTCTTTCAACACGATGTGTAAATGATGCTTTTCCTTTGAAGGCTTTAAAGGTACATCAAAGGAGAGGAGTACAAATAAATTACTAAAAAATATATATGATGTTCTTTTATTATGTTCATAAAAGTCACGAGAATTAGTTTATGAATGCATTGAGACCCTATTAATGAGACTCAATTAAAATAAGTTATTTTATACTTGAAATATAGTTGTCTCCAATCCAATCATGTTTATCAACAACCTGTTTGTTTACTTATTCAAGAAAAACGAATTTTGATTCGTCGGTTAAAAAATGTGTGTTTCAACTGTCAATGTCAGAGGTGAAGAAAAAGAAAATCTGAATTATAAAACTTGCTAATCTTGGTTATTTTTGGTTTATTTTCACATTTAAGTTGTGCTGATGGTGTTTTCTGATGATAACTATTTGGATCTGTCCAAAAGTTTACCAAATGATATAGTTTGATATAGCATTAATCTCCTTTAATGGGCCTTTAATACAGACAAAGACTCAGACTGTGACGTGACTACTCTGTTCTGTTTCCAAATTTAAACTATAGCTCTATTAACTTTTATCTTGTACTTCTCTGGAAAATGCTTACCGAACTGTTGCTGTCTTTGCATGTTAAAATATATGTATCATTTTTGTAATGACTAAAAGTATGTTTTGTGCTATTTGTTGCCTAATAAAATTGTATTGATTTGAACAACATTTTTTTATAATCATCATGCATAGTAAGCCCCACATCTTTTTCTTTTAAGTTTAATTTTATTCTAGCCGCTTTTATAAATGTTATTTTAATTAAGGTTACCCTGGAAACTGCCATTTTACAAAAAACTAACTGTCAACATATACTTTTCATTTGCATTTTGTTTTTCAAGTTTTAATTTTACTTCACAAACTGAAAAATAGGAACATTCTATGAAAGGATTTTTTTAATATCCTCATATTTAGTAATATGTATATATATTTGCATTGTTTTTGTCAAAAATATTGTTACCTTTTTGCAGGTGGAGTATTTGTCACAGTGTACGTGCTCTAGGAGGACGTTCCATTCGTTCTTGGCCCTGGCCAGTATGTAGGTACATCTCCCTCCAAAAGTGAACTCTTGTCCGTCAAACGAGCGGTAATAGTCCGTTCCGGCATTCATACAGGTCTTAAAAGGCAGGATATTCTTCTGAACGATGACAGCGCCTCCCTCGACTATAAGAAATAAATGATTAACAGGTTGGTTGTAGAGGTGAACAATCGGAATTACTCGGGTATTTCCGTGAGCTACGAAATACATCTTGAATATAAGTGTAAGGTTACAATATTTCCGGTGAATCGTCCCCGGCTTATTACACATTTCCTATTAGCGTCCACGTTAAAAAGTTCACTGTATATGGAAGTGTTGGAAATCCTCTTAAATTATTTCTTATCGGTTACTTATACGAAATGGTGAAATTTGAAAACGAACGTGAAGATACGTAAGTGACTGGAGAAACAATATGGTGGTATCCCTATCATCTCAGAGGTGTTTTCATTGTATAAACCCGATGTGTTCAGATTGGATGAGCAAATGTCCGGGGGGAAATATTCGGGGGGGGGGGGAGATATTTGGAGTGCAAATGTTCGAGGGGCAAATGTTCGGGAGGCAATCATTTGGGGGGCAAAAGTCTAGGATTGAAAATAACTCACCAATCTCATCGCTACATCTGTTGCAGTCGCCGGTACTTCCCCAGCTTCTGGTGGCGTTCACACCGCAACATTCCTCCCTGGTCATAACCGTGGTGCTGATATACTCCCCGTTACAGTGGCTGTAACAGTACTGATTCGTCGGGGTTATATCTGAGAAAGAAATATAAAGGATTTAGTATATAGAGGTGTGGAAGCATATTGCACCGAACCATATGTATGCAACAATGTCTTGTACTCAAACGTTACAAGTACTGGTTCGTTGGTGTTATATCTGGGAGAGAAATATAACGGAAATAGTACATGTTTATAGAGGTTTGGAAGCATATTGCACCTGACTTTATGTACATGTATAAAGATGTATAGCAATGTCTTATTTGAAGGCTTAATAAGCTTAGCATTACTGGTGCATCGGTGTTATATCTCGGAATGTGATATGAATTACAAAATGTATATAGTATACTCGTAAAGAGTTGTGGAAGCATATTGCACCAGACTATATGTATGCAGCAATGTCTTGTACTCAAACGTTATAAGTACTGGATTACCATATGCGAAATGTTATCTAAAAAAAATCAAATTAGTCGGTAGTTTTATTACTCACACCATAAGGGGTTAATATGTTCTTACCTCCGGCGGCCTCGGCACATGTTGGTCCCAGATAGCCCTGTCCGCACTCACATACGTCTGGGGCAACGCAAACACCACCGTTCATACAGACCCGCTGGCATACAGCTGTGGATATAATTAAGTAGAGTTTAAACAGAGCGAGTTAATACAGACTATTTTCTTGTCTAGTTCCCGCGTACGTGTTAGTCCGCGTAGTGATGTGTACGAATATTGAGTAATTGGGGTTTTGTGCAAGTCTGTTTTTAGATAAACTGGTAGGCCTTGAAATATGGTGTGTAAATTCAATGGACTAAGAATTCTTCGCACACTTAGCCAAAAAAAACGGTACAGTTGATGCAAAAAAAATCATGAACAAACATAAAAAAGAAAATATGTTTCATTGCTTATTTGAAATAAAAAAAAAACGCCATTGCTCGTTCTACAAAATATGCATTTATGAAGAGCAAGGATCTCATTAGTTAAATAAATCAGGTAATGTAAGAAGCTCCTTGTGATTGGCTGAAGCTCACCCAGGGGCATAAATTATGCAAATGTATTCTTAACTCTGAAAAACAGGGTAGCAGCCCACGAGATGATTTTTAAACATACACATGATATAAATCTTTTTATGTTTTCAAAAAAAATATTTATGTTTATGTTTAAAAGAATCAACTCGTGGGCTGTACCTAGGGAATAATTTATGTACCGGCTGTTCATTAACTGTCAATTAACCTATCATATAGGGTTTGAAGATGTTCGTTAAAATCATATTTAAGATGTTCGTTGAAAACTATTTTTATGACATTCGTTGAACACTTTAAGATGTTCGTAAAAACTGCGCTCAAAACTTTGAGGCGGGATATGAAGAAAACTGTCTAATTAACCCTTCGGCTGAGCCGGGGTTCATACTCACGATCCGGACAGCCGTCTGCGATAGAGCCGGACCAGCCAGAGCAGCATGTGTCCACGTCACGCTCCATCTTCCTGCAATACAACATGCGTCTGGGTTAACTCAGATTTCAACATTCCTTTCCATACATATCGCGGCTTTAATTACCTTGTTTATCCGACTTACTAATTCGAAAAAATGATTTAATTATCCTGTTATAATAGAAAACGCACACAAGTCACCTCTATAACACCGTACATTTCCATAGTCGACTTTACTTAATTTCTTTTACGATGTTCGTTCTTTTTAAATAGTGGAATTAAGCATACACAAATCAAATGCAATTGCTACTCTATGAAGTATACAATTGAAATGTTTGATGTAGTCAGGTGGAAGTATGTAACCCTGTACAGAGCCTGGGTCGGACCTTCCAAAATCTTGAATTTCTGCTTAATCTTGACGACGAAAGATACTCATAGAAGCAAACAGATCAAATCACCTGTAGGAGATAACCTGTTTGCATAAGCATGAAGACAGTTAAAGAATTATAAGGGTTACGGTAGGCAGATTACTTAAACTGTGAACAATAAGACTTACTGGTTGAATATGCAAAACTATAAGGGTTGCGGTAGGCAGATTACTTAAACTGTGAACAATAAGACTTACTGGTTGAATATGCAAAACTATAAGGGTTGCGGTAGGCAGATTGCTTTAACTGTGAACAATTAGGCTTACTGGTTGAATATGCAACACTATAAGGGTTGCGGTAGGCAGATTGCTTTAACTGTGAACAATAAGACTTACTGGTTGAATATGCAAAACTATAAGGGTTGCGGTAGGCAGATTGCTTTAACTGTGAACAGTAAGACTTACTGGTTGAATATGCACTTCCGGCCCGGTTCGAGCAGCGCCCGCTGGCGGTCCGACACGCTGAGCGACGACAAACCGGAAGCGTCGAAATCAAGCATTTCCAGGTTGGCGAAGTGCTCGAAGCTGTTCGAACACTCGTCCTCAATCGGGTTGTAGTAAACCTCGGTCACCGGGCATATATGTCTGGAATAGAAAGTGTTTATATAGACAATATATGGTTGTTGTCGTGAATAGGAAATGTTATCGGGCAAAGTATAGGAATATTATCCGGTGAGATGAAGGCGAATCGGATAATAATCCGAAGCCGAGCCCGATTACCTTTCCTATTCAAGACACCAACTATCTATTCTATTTATCCTGTTACCTATAGGTATTTAAAGAACCAAACAAATGACTTATGTAATAAAATATGAAAAAGTGCAACAAGGCAGAAAAACAATTCTGAAAGGTGCGCGCAACGATTACTTGATCAAGTGACGGATATCAAAAATGTTATCGGTCGGTAAATTTGCCCTGGCGACGGGAAAAATATATTTGATAATTTTATTTATATATAAATCGTATTCGCGAATGAAGATGTTTAAAGATTCCCTTATGTATATATGAAACCTCTTCATTCCCGAATACGACGTATTTGTTGACAGATCAAAATGGAAAGCAACAGTGGGTGACAAAACATAGAAACAAAAAACGAAAGTTACCTTAGCATTATGGTATTTAGTAGAAACCATTGTGGCAATAGGATAAGTTAAATAGAAGTAACAGAATGAGGAGAAAACCAAGAAAGGGAAAAAACTGCTTAACGATATCAGGTAGAACTAACATAGTAAATAGTGTATTTGTATAAGCCAAATAAAACGAGGACAGCCAAAAAGCGTCAGAAACCAACTAAACATGAGTAATTCTCCACTTTGAACGTTAACGTTGTTAGTATTAGATGGATGACAGTATTCTAAGTGTCTCGTGTGATTTTTCTAACCAGGTGATCGCCACTAGTTAATCCGTTGTGGGTTCAAAATTTGTGAAAAAGGCACTTTGAAAAATAGATAATAACAAGTGCATGCCTTATTCTGTCATGATCATGTGGCTTTTCGCTATGAATTAACATATTCTATCATAATTCGTTAGTCATTTTACCCAGTTTTACAGTTTTCTGAGCGCTAGTATGCTTTCAACATGTTTAAAGTATAACTGAAATAGCTTACCCAATTTGCGCATCCACGTCGGCAACGAAGTTCCACATTAGCCATACTATGAGAGGACTTAGTAATCCACCCATGGCGGATTCTGTTCCGTCGACGTTTCGAACTTAAAACTTTTTCAAAGTATTTCGTATATTTTCTGCGAACTGGTTCGAAAATATACTAATGTCGGTCTCTTTAAGTTTCAGAGTTGGTACACAGACACTGATCATGGAGATCCAAACATCATTTTATATACAATGGCAGCTCTTACATCACAATCACGAAACACCACTCGATTGGCTGATATCGATCACGTGGGACCGTACACGGCATTTCATTGGATGATTGACCGGTATCGGTTACAAAACACTGAGGACACAACATGTTGCAAATGCTGACAAACCTTTCCAATAGAATGGTGTAGGATTAGTCTAGATTAATATTAGTTTAATGGCCCGCATTGTCATACGTTAATCGAAGTGTAATTATATTGTAATATTGTGTCCGTTACAATTTGTTTGTTCGTGTTATTTGATCATTAGGGGTAAGTTTGTTTTGATGGGCTAGCCCGTAAGGTTCTTCGACGAAATACGCATTTTTGAAACATTTCTGTAAATCATCGTCCGGTATGTTACTATACGCTTCTGTTAAGGTATTCCAGCCCAAATGAAGTTAAGTCAGAATGACAAAAACAAAGAGTTATCAGAACAAATGCCGTTATAAAATCAAGTTGTATATTATCAGAATTCTTTATGGATTGAAAATTGTATTTGCCAACTTTCATTCATCTAATTTCAATTTCAATGTAAAAATTGATAATTAAGTTGAGGTAAAAACCATGGTTATAATAACAGAATTCATTGTTATTCCTTTTGTAAATATAATTTCAATATCAGACAAAGTCGGAAAAGTGGCTTGATGAAAGCCTATGAAATCAAAAATACTTTCATGATTTACATTTCAATTTATTCTTTAACCAAAGCAAATACAAGTTTTGATAAGGGGTGGAGTAGCCTAACGAAGCTTTCACGCTCATGAGTGTTATTTTATGAAATACATTTGTTACCCTCAGGTTTTTTTTATGTCCTTTTATTTATTCTTTTTTTCTTTTTACCTTTTTCTTATTTATTCTCTTTTTTGCAAAGACATCAACTGTGTTACTCGATAGACCATATAACATCATGTAACTTAATGGAAATATATTACAGTTTTAGAAATTGATAACAAAAGGAGGGTTGCTACATCATTAAGTATGGTGTAAAGATCATAAGTATTAAAACATCATAGATGTCTATGTCTATTAAAACATCATAGATGTCTATGTCTATTAAAACATCATAGATGTCTATGTCTATTAAAACGTCATAGATGTCTATGTCTATTAAAACGTCAAAGATGTCTATGTCTATTAAAACGTCATAGATGTCTATGTCTATTAAAACGTCATAGATGTATATGTCTATTAAAACGTCATAGATGTCTTTGTCTATTAAAACGTCATAGATGTCTATGTCTATTAAAACGTCATAGATGTCTATGTCTATTAAAACGTCATAGATGTCTATGTCTATTAAAACGTCATAGATGTCTATGTCTATTAAAACATCATAGACGTCTATGTCTATTAAAACATCATAGACGTCTATGTCTATTAAAACATCAAAGACGTCTATGTCTATTAAAACATCATAGATGTCTATGTCTATTAAAACATCATAGACGTCTATGTCTATTAAAACATCATAGATGTCTATGTCTATTAAAACATCATAGACGTCTATGTCTATTAAAACATCATAGATGTCTATGTCTATTAAAACATCATAGATGTCTATGTCTATTAACACATCATAGACGTCTATGTCTATTAAAACATCATAGATGGCTATGTCTATTAAAACATCATAGATGTCTATGTCTATTAAAACATCATAGACGTCTATGTCTATTAAAACATCATAGATGTCTATGTCTATTAAAACATCATAGACGTCTATGTCTATTAAAACGTCATAGATGTCTATGTCTATTAACACATCATAGACGTCTATGTCTATTAAAACATCATAGACGTCTATGTCTATTAAAACATCATAGATGTCTATGTCTATTAACACATCATAGACGTCTATGTCTATTAAAACATCATAGATGGCTATGTCTATTAAAACATCATAGATGTCTATGTCTATTAAAACGTCATAGATGTCTATGTCTATTAAAACATCATAGATGTCTATGTCTATTAAAACATCATAGATGTCTATGTCTATTAAAACATCATAGATGTCTATGTCTATTAAAACATCATAGATGTCTATGTCTATTAACACATCATAGACGTCTATGTCTATTAAAACATCATAGATGGCTATGTCTATTAAAACATCATAGATGTCTATGTCTATTAAAACGTCATAGATGTCTATGTCTATTAAAACATCATAGATGTCTATGTCTATTAAAACATCATAGATGTCTATGTCTATTAAAACATCATAGATGTCTATGTCTATTAAAACATCATAGACGTCTATGTCTATTAAAACATCATAGATGGCTATGTCTATTAAAACATCATAGATGTCTATGTCTATTAAAACATCATAGATGTCTATGTCTATTAAAACATCATAGATGTCTTTGTCTATTAAAACATCATAGATGTCTATGTCTATTAAAACATCATAGATGTCTATGTCTATTAAAACATCATAGATGTCTATGTCTATTAAAACATCATAGACGTCTATGTCTATTAAAACATCATAGATGTCTATGTCTATTAAAACATCATAGATGTCTATGTCTATTAAAACATCATAGATGTCTATGTCTATTAAAACATCATGAATGTCTATGTCTATTAAAACATCATTTTACGTACTTCACATTCTTTATAACTCCACAAAAACTAATTACTTTGTATGAAAGATGTGGGGAAATTTGGAAGATAAAAACTAATGTATTGAAACTGCACGATAGTTGTATTGTTATATGATACGAACTGAACAATAGTCATTAAAAGCAAAATTAGTCGTTTATCGTTCTTTGAAGGGTGTGTACAGCGAATTGATATGTACATGTACTATAATCCAAAAGCGTCACATCGCTTTTGAGATCTACCACACATAAACTTTACATACTTAAATGAATTAACGTTTCCTGAATTAACTATGCTTTTGAAAGCTGCTTTTTAATCATATATCGTACAACAAAACAAAAACGGTGTTGTTTCAACGACATTTTATTTCAACTTACAAATTTTATCTTCTGTGAAGAAGTACCTTTAATGTGTTCGAAATATCATGGGTGTCGGCTCCCGTGAAGATGGTTGATGTCAAAGGAGTAAATTGGTATCATCGGATTTGCATTTACCTGCCGCGCTCTCTCATAAGGGGATGTGTTACCTGTTCACATTACATATTGCCGGGAAACCTTGTACGAAGTGTTTAACCCTTATAGTGCTGGAACCACCTTCATCCTTATACAAACAGTTTGGATCATAGGCCAGTCGCCAAGTAAATTGGAGTCTGGCCTAAGATCTTACATGTTAGATACTCTGAGTATCTTTCCTCAACGAAATTAAGCAAATATTCAAGGTTTTGCAAATCAGACGACAAAAAAAATATTTATTTAGAAAATTACCCAGCATTCTAAGGGTTATAGCAAGACGATAACCATCCCTTCACAAGAGCACTAACCATAACTCTCATTGCACTCTCGGTATCTGAAATGTTGACACCAACACATTCGAAACGAATTCTGCCACATTTTTATTTTCTTTTATCGTGTTAAGAAAACGCAGATTACCAACCTTTGTGAACATCGTTCAACCAGGCTCTCAAGGGTCGACACCTCCCATAATGCCGTTGCGCGCATTAAATACCCCTTATAGTGCTGGGTAATTTTCTAAAAATAGATTGTTGGGTCGTCTGCTTACCAAAACCTTAGATATCTGCTTAATTTTGATGAGGAAAGATACTCAGAGTAGCAAACAGGTTAAATCACAGACCAGCCGCCAATTTACTTGGCGGCTGGCCTGTGATCTAACCTGTTTGCATTAGCATGAAGTCGGTTCCAGCATTATAAGTGATAACCCTACCTTTTCAGTTGACCCGTTTCTAATCGAATTTCCATTTTCTTCGGTAAATACTAAATAAGTGTGCAGATGCGTACACATATGTTCGGGGAAAGGTATAATTGACAAAACATCACGTGGTTCACACTCACCTGCCCGTTAGGTCATTGACGGTCGAATATTAAATACCAATCGGAACTACTCGGGTATTTCCGTGAGCGACGAAATTAATTGGATAAACCCGGTGATTTCAACATGTATCAAACACTGCTTGATTTGAGTGTAGATCTAATTTGTTGTACCGTTTTTTAACAAATTTTCAGTTAATATACAGCTTTCCTTGAATCCACATCATCGTGTTTTCAATATTCACCTGCATTCTAGGGGCATCAACGCTCGAATATCAAATATGTCTGGATTTGAGTGTACGATCTGAAGTGTTAATCTGTTTTGACAATTGTTTCGATAAAAGGCACATGAAAGGATATGAGTACAAATAAACTAATGAAAAATTATAGGAAGTCATTCTATTATGATCATTGATCTACTAATACTGTGAGACCTTATTTGATAAACTCCAAGATACATCATATGTTTAAAGATTAAATTGCATCAAAAGGGTAGAAAGAGACGCAATACTTTATTGATATTTGCTGATTACTTTCTTGTCAATAATATATCATTAGAATGCATATTATCTTTAACCCAACTGTCCGTGTGATGATTAATCACTGGTCATATTTCAACGCTCTTGTCGATATCTTTTATGAATAATGAAAATATACCTTTTAGGTAAAACCATTCTTTCAGTTATTTTTCATTTTAAAAAATCGACGACAGTCGTTCTACTCTTATAGACATCTATTTGCAAATGTAGTAGGCGTTTGAATTATGTATTTCTAAAAACAAATCTCATTTTTCTTTAATATGGCGTATAGAATGAACGATTCACACAGTTGGGGATTAGTTCAAAGTAAGACCTAAATATCAGGTTTCAGTACAAAATGTCATTACCATATGGCTGTCTCTTAAAGAGAAATCATTTGCACAAAGATGAATCGGAAAACCAAATTTACTACCTAAAACAACAGTGTATGCTAAATTCTATCTTATAAGGTCAATTCAAATGTCTAACTTTCTAAAACTCCCCGCATGATACTTCCCTACAACTTTCGGTATTAAGGGACGTAACTACTACATTCATTAATTGTCTGTATATACGAGTTATTTCCCTTTGATGAATGTTTGTTTAATTTACAGCAAATTCATCATTGTCCGGCCGTACAATCGTTGTTCAAACTTACGTTTTCTCAGTTTGCCATCACATAAGAGAAATAATGTTCCTTTGTCGCAACAGATATCTGAGCTCCCTGAAACCAAACAAGATTCAGCCCAGTGATTTGGATATATAATATCTGAATCAACGAATTACACAGGTGCGTTCTGGTCAACTGATTTCTGACAACATAATCAGCTATTTGATCTTCCCTTCATTTTTTCGGTATAAACCTTGCCCAGCTGAGTTTATATGGCATATCTATGGATTCATTCTGTCTGTTTCAAAGTGGTAACTTTAGATAATACACGGTAGGTCAGATTTGAAACCCCAGGCTAATTTGCATAATTTATTACTCGATAAAATCCGGTTCATTCCGTGAGCCAATGAAAACGTCGTAAACACACCCACTTACATAACATAAGTCACGTGCAATGTAACGTGTTTGGGTGTAAATGTAAACAACATATGACTGAACACAGAACATAGCTTGCGATTTCATAGCATATTGACGTTCAAGTTTCGTGTTTTAGTAAGTAGCGATATTATTCTTTTGACTAAAAGAACCTTTGTGCGTTAAGACAACACAATACTTGTGAGTTTGTTTGTTTTTCGATCTCGAACGTTGGTACTTAATTGAGTGATTAAGTAATAGATGTATCTATCTATGTGCGAAAGATGGCTGCGTAAATTAAAATTCTTGGTTCTTTTATATTGTACCACTCCGACCGAGTTGGTGAACTTGTCTTCAAAAAAGATAACACGATCTTCTTGGATTACAGTTTCAGTGGTATTCTATGGTGTGGGGATATTCCATTCCATTTCAACAGTTTCTTTAAATCTTCTTTTCTCATAACATCTTCCAATGTGAAAAATGCTGTAAAATCGACAAAATATTGGATTTTATAGAATTGTTAAGCTCTCTGAAATATTGAGAGGTAGATTGGTATGTGTTTATCATTGTTTTCAACAATTCTTTCCTATCCTTTCTCTCCTTAATTTCAAATATTTCCTGAAACCGGGGTTTCCATCAATATAGTCTCAGTAATGAACTGTGAATGAAACTTATTTCAACATTTGGACATTTATTGTGCTGCATTAAAGTCAATTAATCAATAGCCTTAGAGACTAGTCAAAATAATGTGACTTGAAGATTGCTTTTCATTTTCTCATGGGGCAATGACAGGAGATATTGCCCGATCCAAAGAATACTCAATATTATCCGATCATGTCAAATTAGTTTGACTACCGCAGAGACCAGATACCTGGTCTACTATTGTTAAAGGTCTAATGTTGTTGTGTCTTTCAGTTTAGTGAGATATAAGCCATAATTAAAGAAAGACTATGGCATCCCACAGTGTTGGAAGAATATGTCTGATTGTAGCTGCAATTGTGATATACACGATCCTACTCATCCTTTCTTATCTATCAACAAGTTCTGTTGGAAGGGAAATCGGTAAGTCAATATGTTTTATCAACCTTCAGGGTTGTCATTAAGAGCCGAATGCAGGCCTATTTGACGACTTCAAAAGACTTTTTGGTCGTCTCAAATAACAAACAATATGATAGATGCCCTGATGGTCATAAGCAAGAACTTCCTTTTTGTTGTGTGTTTGTTTCATTGGCCTCCTTACATTGAAAGTTGGCCTCTTACTCCAAAAATAAATGACAACCCTGAATCTGACATGTCAAGTGGTAAAGCACTTAACGCATAGTCCATGGTTCCCGGGTTCAATCCTGGTCCTCGCCACTGGAAATTTCAGAGATATATTCTAGTATTTTCTGCCACAATTCTGTTGGATGAGACTTAAAACCGAGGTTCCTTCCTATGAGTAGCCATGGGCTTATACAAAATGGACATAAAACCATCGTTATGTTGCTTGAACCCCCTTTATTACATAAGAAATGCACTATTCAAAGCCATCCTTGCAGGGCTTTTATTTTCATTGACTTGGGGAGTGCCTAGGGCTACTAATTTTGGGAGATTGCATTTATTAGATTAATGAATTGGGAAATAAAAAAAGCTGGTGTATCTTGGAATATGTGAAAAACTGCATGGTTTTAAAGAAATTTCCAGTTGGGAAGGTACCTTTAATGGGCCTCTGTTAGATAATGCCAAAAAGTCCTACCTGGAGAGGAATGATGAAAAACAGCTCAGGGTCTTTAGTTACTCTGGGTACAAACAGCAGGCTGGCAAAGTCTTAATTATATCTACTTATCCGTAAAGGCTAAATCTTTTTTTATCACTTGTTCGCATATTGGTTATAAAGTAAATAACAAAAAAGTTGTCATGTCTGTTGAGGCTTTTAGACAAACTGTGCTAAACAGACAAGTGAATATTTCCATTTTGATTGATTCTGATTGATTTCTACCTCAGGTCTCTTCAAATCATGGAAATGGATTGATTCTGATTGATTTCTTCTTCAGGTCTCTTCAAATCATAGAACTGGATTGATTCTCATTGTTATCTTCTTCAGGTCTCTTCAAGAACAACACAGGGGATATTTCCGACAAATTCAGCATCATCATCACGCCAGCTGGATGGACTTTCAGCATCTGGGGGATTATCTACATATGGCAGGCTGTCTGGCTGATCTACTCCCTTACAACAATATGCCGCACAAATGACGATGGAATACCTATCTACATGCTCCCTCAGTATTCAACCATTTTCTATATCGCTTTCATTGTGAATAACGCCTTTGTTATCACTTGGTCTTTCCTCTGGGATAGGCAATTCATTGGCTGGGCAGCTTTGATTATTCTTTTCACGCCCTTAACACTGTACGTCTGTCTGTTCTTCTCGTACTATAGGCTTTACAGAAGCTTGTCCATTCTACGGGCCGGTGGATTATCGAAGGAGGTTTGGATCATCCGAATTTTGGTCCAGAATGGCATTGCATTCTTTGCCACTTGGGTGACCATAGCAACGCTTTTGAACTTTGCGATCGTGTTGCGGTACAAATGGGAAGTGAAGATGCTTACTGCTTGTATGACGTCTCTGTCCATACTCGCTGCCATCATACTACTCTGGTTTATCCTGGAGACGTTTGTTTTCGACAAGTATGTTCGATACACTGTCAGCCAGTATACTGTTTTGATTGTTGGATTGGCAGGGTCACTCAGTAAGAATTTCGACCTGGATAAGAATCCAGAGACCTCTATTATGACGGCCATATTGCTCGGTGTTGCCGTCCTTCTCTTTCTTGTCAAGATACCTCTTGTCATATACAGACACAGAAGGTATCCCATTAAAGGGACTATAAATGACGATTTGAAGGGGGTGCTGGCATAAGATTGAAGACCAATGAAAACATGCCAAGCCAACCTTGGTCTGCTTATGCCTTTGTCCTTAACTGTACTGTTTGCACTTGACAACATTAACCCTTTAAGAAACGCCAAATTCTCGACTGTCTCAAATTGAAAGAGTTTGCAGACGACATTTCAAATTGTGATGAAATTAGAAAAATAATCTTGTGATAGGGTAGAAAACACTGTGGGAAAAGGAGAAATTGCTCCCATTTTTCAATTTCATCACATTTTTAAATGTCGTCTGCAAACTCTTTCAATTTGGAACAGTCAAAAATTTGGCAAAGGGTTAATTGGAGCTAGTTCATACTGAGCTTCTTCTTATTTTTTTATTAAGTGTAGTGTGCCACAAGAAAAATAAGTACATATATTGGGGAAATGCTTCGGCTAGACATTGAGTCTTTTCTTTTGCAATCAAAATTAGGGAAAATATCATAGCCTTCTTACGGTTTTCAAAGTTGAATCTCATCTTGCTGTTGAAACAAAATGTGTTGTTGTTGTTGTTTCAGTTTAAAATAAATAGATACATATTGTCTGATTTACAGTGAATGTTTTCTTGAGAAGCCTGTTCCTTTTTGCCAATTAAATTGGCTGCTGGCCTGTGATCTAACCTGTTTGCTACTCTGAGTATCTTTCCTCAACAAAATTAAGGAGATATTTAAGGTTTTGGAAAGCAGACGACACAAAAATTACACAGCATTCTATGGGTTAAATATCTTTGTTGTGTTTTGTATGCTTTAACTGATGCTGTAAGGCAAACTTTGTTTTCATAGTGCATGTTTGGTATAAACTTATTTTGTTTTAATTTTATGTCACCAGCTTGTTCTATAAAGCATTTTTTTTATTATATTCTTTTTCTTAATCTATGGGCATTTGTGTAAGGTATGGAAAGTTGACAGGCTTTTGTCTTTTCCATGATGCATATTGCTTTTTATCAATTTTGCAATTTATATTTGAATTTTTGTGAGAAAAGGAGAATTTAGTGTCTTAAGAAATCAATGTACATTGACAAAATCCATCATAGAGGGAGTATCTCAAATCAAAAGAATCGGCAGAATGACTTATAGAATAAAAATAAAGAAATAATTTTTTGTAGAATTGGGTTGATATTATAATAAACAAGGGTCAGTGGTACAGAGTTAGAGCTTCTGCCTCTTGTACCAAGTGTTCCGGGTTCAAATCCCTGTAAAGTGAGGTGAAAATCAGCACGAGTACTGGTTAAGTATCCAGGAAGTAGTCATCGAGTGTGGCTTTGAACAAGTTCTAAGCCACCTTTACAATAGATGTAAAACAAAAATATGGCAAAACATGTGTAGACATTTTCGAAAATACATGTAAATCATAATTTCTCTCCATTTCTCTTTGTGGTCATTGAATTCTGCTGCACCAGTATAATGAATGGGTTTTAGCAAGAAAGGGTAAGCATTGTGTTAATAGAACCCAATTTTTATTTGTCTGTTTATAATTGTGTTTTCACTTAAATTGCCTTATGATAATAATATACTCAAAATGTTTTCTACTCATCAGCTTGAAATAACATTGCAACAAACACATACTATTATAGCTAATGAATACTCATTTCCCCTTTATAACAAGCAACATTTTAAATTTTTAAGGCAGAAGGAGAATTCCTTCTTGTGATAAATCTTTTGTTTTGTAGCAACGATTTAATTTTCAAAATTGTCAGTACTATGTACCATACTATACGTAAACATGTAGTATATTACATAGTACTGACCCCAGGATGACTAAAGACCCTTTTAAAAGGCCTGATGGCCCCTAGTCAGGAAGTCTATTTACTATGTGAATATCTCTATTTTCGTAAATGTATGTTTGATATATTTGTATGGAAATTATCACTGTCTCTTTAGAAATGAATACAGGTATTCTATTGTTAAATAATATTTTGTAATTTTCATAATTCATGAATTGTATGTTTTAACAGACATAGACATTATCTATGTCTCTGGTTTTAATCAAAATAAACAACATTGGTTGTCAAGACTAAATCATTTTTAGCCAATTCTTTCATCTTAAGCAGAAGACTTGGGAAATCATTGTTACACAAGGATACATTGCTAATAAAGAGCATTTTATCCTTATGTCAAAGTTTTTGTTTTGTGAATTTCATGCTATTTTTGTCATCTGCTGTTGCTTTTAGTTTTTGACTAATGTTATATGGGGATATTGGTTAGTGTTGTTCTTGATGATTTGCCTTAACCCATTACCAAACAATAACGACATCTGACCAGTTTGTTGCAGACAACTCTGGAAAACACTGTGGAAAAAGGAGAAATTGCTCTTAGTGAGCAATTTCACCTTTTCCCACAATTGGTTCTGCCCTATCAGAAGATAATTTTTCAATTTCATCACATTATAAAATTTCGTCTGCAAACTCTTTCAATTTGGGATAGTTGAAAAACTGGTGCTTGGTAAAGGTTAAATGTTGTATAATATTAAAGATAAGTGTTCATTTCTTTACACAGTTAAACTATAATATTTGAAGAAAGGTGTTCATTTGCTTACACAGTCTATATATAAATACCTGTATTACCTCAATTGCATGCTAGTTGGTTTACTCTTTACTACATTCATGAAACTATTGAAGCAGTGTTTTTTATATTAAACAATCTGTAGAGTAACCTATTTTGTTTGTTATAACTGAGAAGCTACTTAGCTTTTCTACCTGTTACAGAGACCTTGCTAGCCATTGGTGTGTTTATATATTTAGATGGGTTTTACATCACAGCAACATTATTTCACTTACGTAGCAATGCCCGACTCTTGGTGATTGAGGAAGACC
Organism: Cerastoderma edule; assembly: GCA_947846245.1. NCBI lineage: Eukaryota > Metazoa > Mollusca > Bivalvia > Cardiida > Cardiidae > Cerastoderma > Cerastoderma edule. Next base: position 4,756,489 of record OX401409.1, read on the forward strand.
CCATACTCAACTGCCCATAAGGGCTGGTCAAGCCGTGTAGAACCATCAGCATTTTGTAAGTCAGTCGGGAGCTACCTCTCATGAAAATCCATATCCCTCATCAGGATTTGAACCACTCAGAGAGGGGCCATGTGATTTTAAGTTCTGTACTCTAACCACTAGGCCACAGAGGCCCCTCCATATGTTTGTTACTACCAACCATTCATGGCACTTTGGTAAACTGGGATAGCATAGATTTAAAAGCCAGCCAAATGAAAAAGAAAGAAAGCAGTACCTGGACTGCTTTTTGAAGCCAACTTTTGATCAAGTTCTTATTTTAAACTCTTTTATCCTATCATTAATTTTGAACATTCATCCAATTGTTAACCCTAAGAATGCTGGGTAATTTTCTAAAAATAGATTTTTGTGTTGCTGCTTTCCAAAACCTTAAATATCTGCTAAATTTTGTTGAGGAAAGATTCTCAGAGTAGTATACAGGTTAGATCACAGGCCAGCCGCCTATTTACTTGGTGGCTGGCCTGGATCTAACCTGTTTGCATAAGCATGAAGTTGATTCAAGCACTATAAGGGTTCACATCTTCATTTTCATGGAGGGAAAGTTGATACAAATGTTGACAAGGAGTCTTGTGAAAAAGCATGTTTCAATTGTGGAAAATAAAAAAAATGAACAGATTTGATAGCTTATAATATGTAATACATTCATGTACAAACTTATGTAAATACACCTTTGACATATAACTTCTCAATTTTTTACACTATAACAATATTTACTAGACAAAATTCATGTATGATGGTGAATTCACTTATGAAGATCTTAGGACATGCAAAATTGATGAAAAAAAACTTTCTCCATCAAACCTTCCATATTGTGACAAACCTAAAAAGTGTCTTCAAAATAGTTCTTTTGTTCAGGCTTCCAAACACAAAACCCTTATCTGGTACATGTTCTGCGTTATTCTGAATGTTGCGATTTAACGGAGCACATTATAAATAGGCTGCAGTGTACTAACACAATTAAATGTTTCAAAAGCTAAGCATTAAGAAATATGTAAAAGCTTGACTTTTTTTAATGGTACATGAAGGATGAAAACGCTCTATTTCATATCAAGACAACCAAATCTTAAAAAAAGTTCTTACAAAATGATCAAATACAACAGTTTGACTCGGAAATAATATAGGAATTTCCTGAGTGAACCTATTTTGCTGTTAATATCAAAGTTTTTAGTTTCCTAACATACTCATACTCCCTTCAAGGCTTGTGTCCCTCAGCTACTTCCGTAATGATGCTAATTTTAACGACTCTTACGACTTATTTAATTGTGCATTATATCACCCTCAACTGGTCATGTGATACACATTTTTGTGAACTAACTAATCAGAATGTAATCTGCGATTGTGTCACTCTACACTTATGTTCGATGTGGTTGTTTTCAGAAACCGGAAATATCCGAGTAGTTACGATTGGAAAGCTCCATTACCAAATAGGGATAATTTGATAGGGTTGCTTGAAGAAGACAATTCAAAGAATATGAGATAATATTTGAAAGAAACCATTGTGGAACACATAAAAAAAATTGCCAATCATGGTCTCTGTTCTGCGTTTATCAGAAACATTTCTGAAATTTTGAAGCAAGTGCATTAAAATGATTTCATATGACAGAAAAGATTCAGGGGGAAAGTAAATGAATTCACCCATTACCAAACAATAATGACATTTGACTTTTTTGTTGCAGACGACTCTGGCTACATGGTGGGAATATGAGAAATTTCTCTTTTCCCCACAATGTTTTCTGCCCTATTAGAAGATTATTTTTCAATTTCATCACATTTTGAAATGTAGTCTGCAAACTCTTTCAATATGGGACAGTCGAAAATTTAGTGTTTGGTAAAAAGGGTTAAGAAATCCATTTGTTCACAAAGTGAGACTAAAATGCTGATATAAGGCCAGTGACCTTGCTACCTAAGACAATACACAGACACTGTTGTTCTAAACTTTCCCTTCACTTAAGAATTCACATTTGGAGTTATACAGTTATACTCTGTTCACTAGAACTCCCAATCTTCATCAAAATGCAAATCCTCCATTTCTTCTGCCAAGTCCTCCATAGCAGAATCATCTTAAATAAATAATGATAAAAAAAAGCATAAGTAAAATACTAGTTCAATCCTTTACAATACAAAATAAGTCTTGTATTTGGACAAAAAACTTAGTAATCTTTGTTGCAAGCCCAAAACATTTCACACCATTATGTTCCACAGGTGCACTTTGCAATAACCCGTGTACTATTGCGCTATAGGATTGTGGGTAAATCAATCTATAAATAGAGAGGATATTGTTGTTGTTGTGATGTGATGTCAGAAGCTAGCACTCAAACTGACAGGTGCATGTTTGCACAGATATTGTTCTTCTATGAGAAACTCCTGTATATTTTTCTATTTGCTAGCTGGATATTATTTCAAATGTTTAATAAACCTATTTCATAGTTATTACATATCGCAACCAATTCCTGGGGTTATAACTAAAAAACTATTTCTTTGCGTATACATGTTTCTACTGTGATGTGGTGCGTGGGTACACAAAAAGCCACATTGTGCTGTTTTAGTTTACAGACAGAAAACCCATTATAGGGAGTATTAATAAGGAGAATTTTAAGAAAAGCACAATCAATCAAGAGGACCCTGAGGGTCCTGGATCGCTCACCTGACACTTGTAAAGTGTTGGTTACAACAATGTTACACATGAGTAATGGACAAGATTTGTCTAAAATTGGCAGTGATCTACTTTTGACCCCAAGTTACTCATAAACTGACTTGGTTGAGATATAACAGGTTGATCATTTTGAGCAAGTTTGATCAAGTTGGGCTGAAAATGTAGCTATCAGAGTGTAAACGGGTGTTTTCTAAGATTTGACTTTGTGAACTACTTTTTGATTCCATTCCACCCATGATTAAAGTTAAACAAGATATTATCAAGGTTAACATTTTGAGCAAGTTTGATCAGCACTCTGGATGTCTTAAAAAATTAAGCTGTAGACCTCTTCGATATACATTGTACAAACAGTGTTGCCTGTAGAATGTAAACAAGATTTATCAAACTTACGCAAATATTCTATGAAACTTTGAAGGGTAAGAGAAAGCGAGTTCCAGACAGATTGGGTCGAATTTTTTACCATAATATTGTAAACAATAGTAATTTATGATGTGACATAGTGACCATTTTTCTAAACCCATCCCATCTTCTATGATCTAATTCGACCCACATATCATCAAGAAAACATAATATGCCATTTTGAAGCAGAACTGACCCACTTTTTGACTCCACCTAACCATGATCGAAGTTGATCAATATATCATCAAGGTAAACATCCTGACATGTGGCTTCTAATGTGTAAACCAGATTTTCAAAGAGTGGACCTAGTGAACTTTTTTACCCTACCCCACCCATGATCAAATTCGGTCAAGATATCATCAAGGTAATATTTCTCTAGTGACCTACTTTTTGACCCCACACCACACATGATCGAACTCTATTGAAATATCAAGGTTATCATTCTAAGCAAGTTTGATCAAGATTGGGTCGAAAATGTGGCCTCTAGAGTGTGAACAAGATTTTCTAAGATTTGACCTAGTGACCTACTTTTTACCCCAGCCCACCTATGATCAAACTCTATTGAGATATCATCAAGGTTATTATCCTGAGCAAGTTTGATCAAGATTAGGCAGAAAATGTGGCTTCTAGAGTGTAAACAAGATTTTACTAAGATTTGACCTAGTGACCTACTTTTTGACCCCACCCCACCCATGATCGAACTCGATCCAGATATCATCAAGGTAAACATCCTGAGCAGGTATCAGGAAGAATGGGCCAAAAATGTGGCTTCTACAGTGTAAACGCTGAAATTGTTGACGACGCACACACGCATGCACACACGCACGCACGACAGACGACTGACATTCAAGTATCCTAAAAGCTCACCCTGAGCAGAGCTCAGGTGAGCTAAAAATCAAAGGGACAAAAAAGAATAACCACACATCTATTTCAAGAAAATAATTCTGACAATCAATTTGTGATTTTGAAATTACTTATACACATAAGGCAGAAGTAGAGTCGAATTTCAAGAGAGTAGAAACAGCCAGGGGAATCACAGGACCAATGTTCACGACATTATGTCGAAACAAGATTGCCGCACCCATGACAGAACAGATATTTTGCTTTTACACCTTTTTTTGCAAATGATAGCAGCATTGTTTAACCCGCATGATGTGACCATCAACTTCCTAGTTCTGGTGGTATATGACTACCCATGCGATTTTATGGCATTGCATCGAACACTCAACAGAATATTGCAGTCTACAGACAATATTTTTAGGTCAAAAGCAACCGTCGACTGTGATTTCTCTGCCAAATGTTAGATGTAACGCCTTTATAAATCATAGGTTATCATACACCACCAGAACCAGAAAATTGATACACAACTCATGTGGGGTACACAATGTGGCTATTATTGGCAAAATTAGGTAGTGAAAAAAGCGAAAATATCTGTGACGTTTCCATCTTTTTTGGACATAAGATCATAAGCATATGTGATTCCCTTGAATGAGAAAACCGATAACTACCTTTGGGTAATTTTGACACATCGAGCAGAGGAGTTACAGGATGCAATAAGGACGGGAGTGCCGATGTTGTGTTCTTTCTTAACCCTCGTAAAAATGGATGACTCAACACTGCTGAAGCTGAGGGTCTGAAAGTAAAAACAAAACAATCGTAAGTAATATGGTGTAATTTTGCCGGTTTCGACAGAAGACCCAAATGTTTATGGTTCTAGTCGGCTCGACCATCCCTATTGTCAAATAAGTTTGTCTACCCAACTCCATCAATGATGAGCAAGGAATCCGAATTCAATTGAAGAATTGTGGACCAAATGTTTAACAGTATGAAACGTACAATACAGGCAAACTTGTGATAAGCAGCCACCCAAAGGACAAGGTAAAATGGGTGCTTTAGAGATGTGGCTGCTTGTCACAAAAAACATTCTTTCAAGAATGTATCTTATGACTAGAAGCTGTATTACTTATGTCAATAAAAATGAATCTATGTCTAATATAATCATTGGGTCCAGTGGTCATGTTTGTGGTTTCTGACCTCTGGGGTTCCAGGTTTGAGCCCCACAGCTACCTCTGGTTTTGGCTAGACAATTCTTACGACCAATGAATTCTAAAAAAGCCACCTTGACCACTAGATTCAACTAATTCCTTTTGCTTCAAGCAGAATGTTTCCTGCTAAAAGTAGAATATAATCTGGCAATATTGCCAGAGAAATTAAGACAAATATTTCTTCTTTTTTCCTATTTTTTATATAAGATGTTTTGCTATAGGAAATTTCTGTATTTAATATCCGAACAGTTCTATACTGTTTCTATTGAAGTAGACTTTTCTGTACATTGTTTATTATTTAGAAAATACATTTATTTTTTCTGCCAAGAAACATAACATTATCTTATGGCGTCACGTCTGTTGTTTATATTAAAATTCATTATCCTGAGGAAGGTTTAAGCCGAAACATTGCAACAATATCATAATCATTTGACAAAAAATGTGTAGTTGTCCTGACATAGGTTCAAAATCTTTATCCAATCACTTATTTATTAATGAGGTAATCCAGACAAACCTTCTGAACACTTCCTTCTCCAAGCACATCTCTACGATCTGATGAAAATGCGGGGAAAACGTGCGGTTATAGGCGTATCCCAGCGCACTATTCTTCTGCATTGTGTTTGACACGCTGTCAATCCCAGAATCCTCAGGAACGTCTGGAACAAACACACACATCCAAATCTCAAATCTCAATACCATTGTTTCTTATGTAGTAGGGGTCTCGATTTAGAAGGTAGAGTTAAGCTAGCCATATAGCTTGGGGTCCCAATGTAACGAAGGTGAGAAAAACATGCTGTCAGACCGGGACTCAAACCCGGGACCTCTGCAGTTTGAGCGATCCAGCCCTCTTACACATTTAACACTACCTTCTTAATCAAGACCCCTACTACACTTATATTCAGAAATAAAGCTTAAACCAACAATGGTATGACTTAGTAATGGTCCTCTGAAAACTGTAGGAAATCTTTTCAACCCTTTTTCTTTCAAATCAATATTGTGAAAGATATCCAAAACATCAAAATTGCTAAAATGTCAAAACCAATCATTATTTTATATTTATGAATATGATAAAGTTTGTTCACAATTAGGGATAAAACAATGTCAGCCCAAATATTTCGGGAACCACATTTAAGATTGACATTTGAAAACAAATGTACAATGAAAGAAGTCTCAGGAGAAACAATATGGCAGCTTCCATATTACTTCAGAGTTGTTTTCATTGGATAAACCCAGTGAGTTCAGATTGACCACAAGGCTGCAAAGCTCCCTAAGTTGTCAATAATACTTGACTTACCTGAGTTTGTTATATTTTCATCAGCCGTTAAATCAGCTATTGTAGTGGAGTCTGCTAGTACAGGTTTAGTCCCGTTTAACTTCTCAAGCAGCATCTACAAAAATTAATCAGATTTGGTTCATAGTCAGAAAACCTTTATGAAATAAATTTATCCCAATTAAATGTTTATCATCTCTGTCACCCTAGAAATAAGGGAATTATTTCCTTTTTTTGTCTGCTTTCCAAATCCTTAGACATCTGCTTAACTTTGTTGAGGAAAGATACTCAGAGAAGTAAACAGGTTAGATCACAGACCAGCAGCCAATTTACTTGGCCTTGACCTAAACTGTTTTCATAAGAATGAAGTTGGTTCAAGCACTATAAGGGTTAAACTATAAGTCAACTCAGTTAACATGGCTTCGACTGAATACTATAAACAACTTATCAATGCATAAACAATTGTGATTAAAAGGAGCAATAATTAATGTTCAGAATTTCACTCAATATCACATGGTCTTGTACCGCTTACAAAGTACATCCAGATCATTATGTTTGACAAGTGGGCATTGCACTAACCTGTGTACTATCGATTTAAGTATTGTGGGTTATTTAACATCTTAATTAATATACAGGTAGCAAATAGAAAGATGTACAGAATTTTTTGGTATCTGAGCAAACATGTACCTGTTGGTTTGAGTGCTAGGTTGTGACGTCATGTCACAACAACATCATCTATGTCTCTATTTATGGACTGGTTTACCTACAATTCTTTAAGCGATAGTAGAGAGGTAAGTGCAAAACGCACAATGGAAGAAAACAAATCAATGAGCTTTAAAAAGGCGGCTTATGCAATGTTGATTACAAGCTGTTTAGACGAATTAAAGTAGTTTAATCAATAACATTATCCCTTTTATCTTCTGCTTTCCGATAGTACATCTTTGAAGATTTAATGTCACGTTTCACGTTTAATCAGGCCAAATGGTTCTAAAACAATGTCAACACTCGTACCTGTGTAGGAGACATGTCTGTGAAGGGGGCATATCCATTGGCCAGCTCACATATTGTGATACCTAGGGAGTATATGTCTGACTTTGTGTCATATCCACTCAGATTCTGAAAGAATAGTAAAACAAAACTATCAACTATAGAGATCATTCGAAACACCTCCGCCATTTTTTAAAAATAACCTAGGAGGTAATGTGGAGCCATTTTGAAAGTAGTCAGCAACATTGCGGAGACGGAGGACATGTCTGTTAGCAATGGTAAACACAAGCACAATCGGCACAAGCCGGGTATTGTCTAGTAGATACAATTAAGAAAATATGAAACACAGATGTGTTGATATAATTATCATTAATGAAATTAGTCAGAGAAACAGCATTCAATTGAAATTTTTAACCAATTAGTGTGTATTCCCTTAAATATCAAGCCCCTATGTGTATGTCGTAATCAAGTACGTTATCCAGAATACTGAAATATTGGAAAAACAAGTCATTCAATTTGATTGAGAATGGGTCTGTTTCATTGTACCAAACATATACGGAAAAAATGTCACTGACCTGTTTAAGTATTTCTGGACTCAGCCAGCAGAGCATCTTTTGTGGGTGTTGTGGGTACCTGAACACACTTTTCTTCCATTCCCCATGCTGAATCATGTGACATGAGTTACGCAGTCCTGTTAAACACACCCTCCCCGCAGCCGATATCAGAATATGACTAGACTTCACGCCTCTAAAAAGTTTAAAAAATTGAAGTTATCAATTCAATTGGAAGAACAGTTGATATCAAAATATGACTAAACTTCACGCCTCTTAAAAGTTTAAAAAATAAAAGTTATCAATTCAATGGAAGAACAGTTGACTTGATAAATTCTTCTTAAAATTGCTTCATCTGTAGAAAGCATTAATAGCTTACTAAAGATAATGTTATATAAAGCGCATATATAGGCTGGGGAATCAATGAAAACCCATGCTTTATAGCAGCGTTACATTTAACACTCGACAGAGAAATCTCAGTTGAAGACTGACTTTTTTGGACATGCGCGCCTGTCAACTGAGCTTTCTGTATCGAGTGTTAGACCAAATGCAGTTAAAAAGCATTGACCAGAACCAGAAAGTTGATGGTCAACTCATGCAGGGTACACAATGTGATTATCACTGGCAAAAGAAGAATGTAAAAAGCTAAAAATACCTCAGGGCTCACGCTGTCGGGCGCCAAATGCGCCAAATGCGAATATTATTTCATTCTGGCGAAAGATTTCCCGATTTGGCGAATTTGCTTGGCGCATGTTTTTTTCATTCAACTTTACCATTTTTCCACCTGTCCGGACATTACAGACAGTTATATCTTTTGACACACTTAACAGTTAGTATCTCCGAAAACCCCAAATTAATCCGCTAATTGTTATCCCCGTGTCAAACAATGCCTGAGGCGTGTATTAATCGGGTCTTTATTATGTGTAAACAACTCGACACACTTGATTGGTAGACTCGATGCGGTTGTTCCACGAAAACCGATTACTATTTACCGCATTCCGTCCAGTGTTTTATGATGCATGGTAGAATGCGAGAATTTAAAGAGGATTAATTTGTAAAGTATTTTGATATTGACAGTTCGCTTCCTTCGTTGATGCAACGGTACTATTCAAGTTGCAATCCTCTATTATTAATCATTCAAATCATCATACCGGAGTCTTGATGAGAGTAAAAACAAATAGACCTAAGATCATGTTTACTTTCCATTTAACTATCGGACATTTCTAAAATAAATAAAATAACAAAACTCAGAATTCAGAAATGTATAGTCTTCAATATGATATGATTTGATGTTATCTGAGATAAAAGATTCATTTTGATTTTGTCACTCAAAGCGTAGCCTTTAGTTATACCATCTTTGGTTGAAATTTGTTCGGAAGGGGGAAGGTGAATGTCTTGGCTTTTTTTGTTTTTTTTTTTAACATATTTTTATTGGCATTACACATTACATATTTATGACATTACAATTTTAATAAAAATGGTGAAACATAACAAACAGAAATAATTAACTAAGAGGATTTAACACATATCTACATACAACATGAAGAGTGTTTAAAATAAAGAAATTTTAATTGGAGCCATTTGCTCAGAATTTGGCTCCTACTTCTTTAATTTGGCTCCTATTTTTGTCATTTGGCGAATGTGCTGGCGCAGACTTTTTTCCAGCCAGGGTGAGCCCTGTACCTGGAGGCAACCATCTTGTTTAAACATATAATAAGATCATAAACATTGGTCATGGGATTCCTCCTCCTAATATACTGTGTTCTTAATAGAAATTGGTTGAAAAGGCCAAAATAAAATCAGAACAGATCACTTGGAGGGGAGTCAATACATCTCCATGAATTTGACTGTCCAAAACATCAATAGCACAAACGTAACAATTCAGTGAAGTAACCTACCTGTGTATAATACCCCTGTTGTGTAAGTACTCTAGGGCTGATCCCACATCCCGGATGATGTAGGCTATAGCCTGCTCGGGTAGTCCACTCGTGAAATAAGCATGCATCAGATCTCTACACGAACCTGTATATATATTATATGATATAATATAATAATAATGATGATGATGATGATGATAATAATTATAATAATTATGAAAGTATCAAAAATAATAATAATAATATTAATGATAATGATAATAATGATGATAAATTTGCAAAAAAATCAGGGAAGCCTTCAAGTAAATTGGCGGCTGGCCTGAGATCTAATCTGTTTGCATCCCTGAGTATCGTCCCTCATCAAAATTAAGCAGATATTAAAGGTAACGGAAAGCAGTCAACACAGATATTAATTTTCAGAATGTAATCCAGCGTTCTTAGAATTAAGGGCCAAACTTGTGTCTACGTACCGTAAGCCATCAGGGGCATGACTGTCCAGATCTCATTGTTGTGTACGAATGATGTGTAATAGGGCATAATGCTCTCATGGTTCAATTGACGACACAGGGTTATCTCATTCTGAAATATGATATGATAAGAATCAAACATATAATTCATTTATCTATCAAAAATATAATTCATTAAGTATCAAAAATACAATTCATCCAAAAAAAGAAATCATTCAGTATCAAAAATACAGTTCATTCACTATAAACAAAACAGAAATCATTAAGTATAAAAAATTTAGCTCATTAAGAATCAACAATATCATTTATCAAATATCAAAAATAAAATTAATTAAGTCTTAAAAAAAAAGAAATCATTAAGTACCAAAAACCTAAATTATCACTGGTGGCTGGTCTGTGATCTAACCCGTTTGCTATCCGAGAATCTTTCCTCATCAAAATTAAGCAGATATACAAGGTTTCAGCAAGCAGATGATACATAAACCTATATTTAGAAAATTACCCAGCATTCTAAGAGTTAATTCTTTCATTGCTTCACATCTGCATTGCTGACAGATGAAAAATTTAAAAACCTGAAATCTCTAGACTTTAACTTGAAAAGACATGTTCCCTATATTGTTATACCCTGACAAAAAATCTCTAAATCCTTAAAATCAGGATTAATCCTAAACACTTTCAACTATGAATCTGATCAATATGAAGGAATGGTCTACGGACGGTCATACCTGTAGTAATCCATAGTCTGTGTCTGCCAGATCCAAATCAATCTGTCGTATAGACACATTGTGTCCAGATGCTTTATGTTTCGCCACTGATATAGTAGCGGCATCATTACAACCTTTACCTACAGGAGAAGTTTTAAAAAATATATAGATATTGTTTAACCCTTTACTAAACACCAAATTTTCGAGTGTCCCAAATTGAAAGAGTTTGCAGACGACATTTCAAAATGTGATGAAATTGATTATCTTCTAATACGACAGAAAACATTGTGGGAAAAGGAAAAATGCTCATTACGAGCAATTTTCCTTTTCTAAAAATGTTTTCCAGAGTTGTCTGCAACAAAGTGGCTAAATGTCTTTATTGTTTGGTAATTGGTTAAGAAGTTTACACTTATTTATTTTACATCAATTGTGACAGAAGCTTGAAGCTTATTAAATTCACTCTCAATGACGGCTTCCTGGATACTAAACCAGTACTAGCATCTATTATTGGGTTAGTCCCGGCAATTTTCACCTCACTTAACGCAGATTCGAACCTGGGACCCTCGGTACAAGAGGCACACGCTCTACCACTGCACCACTGTCGCCAACAAAAAAATGGTTACATATAAAAGAAGCAAAAAAGTTCATTTTGCAAAATAAAAAAAAAATCCTTTAAAGACAGTATGAGTAACAATTGGGGATCTTTGAGTGATAAAAACAAAAGAAATTGACCACATAGTAGTATTGACACAAATGTAAAATCTAAATACCCATTCAAATTATGAAAACAGATAAATGTATAGACCACAACTTCTAATTTCACTATTGTGTAAGAGATCAAAATTATGATTCAAAATGATGTTCAAGTTCAGCACCTCCATATACATTAAACTACTCAATGGTAATGAACATAGGAAATGCGTTATTAACCAGGACGAGCCACTCAAAATATTGTAGCCCTACACTTATGAAGAAGATGTATTTCCCAGATCACGAAAATACCTGAGTAGTAACGATTGCACACGTACACTGCCACATTATAACCTGTTATGTATGAAAAGCCATGATAAACAATTGGGATCACCCAGCGAAATTATCGATTTACACACCTTTAAAGTGCAAAGGTAATAAGACATGACTCTTGCTTTTTGGGATACAGACTTTGTTGTACGAAAACTGAGTGTCCGCAGAAAAGCGGGGTTTTAGTTTATTTTCTAAGTCTAAATATGTTTGAAATTTTAGAAGTCACGGGGGATCTGTGCTATACTGAATATCATGATCATATGGAGTGTGATATAAAGAGGTTGCAGTTTATATTCTTTAGATCAACATGTTTTGGTGACAGTGGGAATTCCCCACCAGACATATTTTGTTTTATATTCTCTAGATTACCTATGGTAGTATAAATGTCATATTGGGGTGGTTCACACCCATACTCGATCATGATATCTGGAAACTCCCCCTGAGATGACCCGGGACTGCCCACATCTTTCTTTACATTGCACTCCTGGAAATACAAATTCAATTCAATTCAATTTAATGTTGTGTTCAGTAAATTCTGCAGGGATTTGTTTCATAATACCTGTATTAACAATATATTTACACATGTATATATATTGTTTATACAGGTATTAGGACACATATCCCTGTGGTAAATTAAAAAAATAATGCATAACACATAAAACATAAATCGGGTTAAAGTAAGATGAAAGTATATACATATTTAAACAATTCATATCAAAACAATTCAGCAATTAATATAGTCATTGTATCTGGCCATAAACAAAGATATACAACAACAAAAATAAACATATATCAATATAATGCCCTAAGATTCAACTGCTACGTTAGACAATCTAAATAGATTCATATAACTTGGACATATAGAAATCAGGCAGTATGAAAAGCTGACAGTATGAAAAGCTGACAGTATGAAAAGCTGGTTCAAATCTAACGCTTTTCCTCCTCTATACTATTGTCTTTATTACTTCATGAAATAGCTGATTTACAATTTACCAAATGCCAAATTTTCGACTGCCCAAATTGAAAGACCTTTCAAAATGTGATGAAATCGAAAAAAAAAATCTTCTGATACTAAAGAAAACATTGTGGGAAAAAGGCGTAATTGCTAGTTAAGAGCAATTTCTCCTTTTCCCACCATGTTTTCAAGGGTCGTCTGTCTGCAACGAACTGGTCAGATGCTGTTATTGTTCGGTAAAGGGTTAAAGAAACTATGGCTCACTTAGCCATGCAGAACCCAACTTTATGCAATGTACATGGATGTCACAGTGGCAAAAGAACTGGAAACTAGTACAGGGAGAAAACTGCATGATTTTAAAGAAAATCGGGGATATCTGTTATATAATTATAGTAAAAAAAGCCCTGATTGTTGCATGCATGCGATAAACTTAGTGATAACTTTTGGCCCAAAAAATCTCATAAAATTTCCAAAAAACTCATTACTTTCATTCATTTTAATCATTTTTCTATAGAAAAACCCATTGCTTTTTAAGTTTTGGTTAAAAAAGCCCATTGATTGAATTTAGAAAAAAAATCACTGTAAACTAATTATTATCACCTTTTCTCTATCCTTGAATGCCCTGGGCTGTCCCAAATATTTGGAGTTCAGATGCATATTTTCAATTTGAGGAGGCAAATGAAGCAAACACCCAACAAAACTTTGGAATTACTTAGGATGCATATCATATTTTTTGTATGAGAGTCGACCAAAAAGTTGTTTGAAGCGGTCAAATTGGCCGCTGGCCGGCTCTTAATGCCAACCCTGCATGTCCATTTAATCTTACTTACGGGTCTTCTGAAGCACTCTTCTTTATCGTAGGGCGGGGAGTGGTCAATAGGACTGGACACTTTCTCTCGTGATCGGCTACAGTTCTGCAACAAATACAGCAAAACAAAATTTAACCCAAGTCTCATGCATTTTTAACCCATTACCAAACAATAACAACATTTGACCAGTTTGTTGCAGAAAACATGGTGGGTAAAGTGAATGTCAATGAATTCTGTGATCAAATCCATATAGTAATTACGGGCTTATTCATCAATTCTTACATTGAAATTAAAATGACATGAATGCAAGGTGGCAAATAAAAAATTCAATCCATAAAAATTCTTATGATATAAAACTTGATCCAAAATGTCAGTTGTTCTGTTAAATCTTTGATTTTGTTATCAGACTTTTCTGAATGTTCTCCATTAGAGATGAAATACATTAAAAGCAACATGTTGATTTTTAAAATATGCAATCATTTCATAACAAGTCAAGGAAAACTAACCAGGAAGGACATTTATGATCACAACCTATTCAATCCTGTGCATAAAAATAGGATGTGAATGCCATAAGTTGTTGCACTGTTTTCAGGGAGTATCGCTTTATCTGGAATGTTCTCCTCATTACATGCTTCCTTGATAGAACTGAAATGCAAAAAAAAAAGTACATTAGACAGAAAATTAGCAAACATTAATCAGGGTTTTTTTCCATCAATTAGGAAGAGGCCAAAGCCTGTTGAATTTAGGAAATTTTTATCAAAAATTGCTGAATTGGGAAGCCTAAAAGCTGGTATGACTCTGGGTTTTGGGGAAAACTGCATGATTTTATACAAATTTCATTCTGGGAAGGTGACTTTTATGGGAGTCTGTTATATATCGTAAAAAAGCCCTGTTAATGCATAATGTGTCATAATAATCATGATATTTTACTGTACTAATGGAAATATTGGTGCTCAAACCAAGCCAATACAAGTCCTCCATTAAATCAATTGTATTGAACTTTCGATGCAACAGGAAATATTATGGCCCAATGCAAAAATGTCTTGCCATTTCCAGAAGGCATCAAGTTAGCTCCACTTTAACAAAACAGACAGTGTTGCTTCAAATAAAAAACATTGATACATGAAGAATTAACCTGTTCGCCATAAGCTTTGCATAGTATTCCTCTGTAAGCATTTCATTTCTACCAAGAAATTACAAATATGTTGTTCAAACTTCAAGGGTAGGGTGGTGGTATTTTAGTGATGGAAGAGAAATAGGTTTAGATGCAACAAACCAATTAAGCATCATCACAATTGTGTTAGTCTGTGTCTATAATGATCGTAAAAAGGAATAAGCATCACACTAGGGTATCTGAAATACCTATTTATTATGCATTTTGCAAATTCGTCTAAAATTTCCTTTTTTTACTTCAACAGCAACAACAACAACATCAAACATTCACACTTGATTTGGCCTTTTAAGTGTGAATTCGCGAACACTTAAGCGAATACAAGTTCTACACCATTTCACGGACCCCGTCTTTTGGTTTAGTTGCAGTTCTTTATCATTTTCACCAAAGACCTAATAAACAGTGTTTATTAGATCTTTGTTTTCACTGAATCAGAAAAATGATGAATTTTGTCTTATTCTACCTCATTATCTCCTCTACATTGCTAAATCAGCAATCAGAGGACGTTGAGTCACTGGAACCTATGTGGGTACAGAGACGCCAAAGAAAAAGACACTGAGTTATGATTTGAAAAGAAAATATAGTTAGACCTATGAACCCATCAGTTATCATTTCTTTTCTTCATTCGTTCCCTATAAAGTTTCATTGTGTTAATCTTCCTATCCGCGAAAATGTTCGCTGAGACCGGTCTACCAGGGTTCGATCCCTGAAGGTGGCCATCTATTTAACCGTCGAATGTCCTTGGGCGAGACAAGTTTCTTTGCCAATTCGTGTAGGGCACCCTGAGAACATGTACCAAAACACTCAAGACTGACTGAGTCATGTACACACTAATAGAAAAACAATTCGAACATAAGTTATTGACGATTAATTCTGTTAATCAAACAGATCGTTTTTAGGAAGTAAATATGATAGAAAATCAAGCTGATATATTTTTAAAAATGATTTGAAAACCCTTTTAAAGGTCCAATTATCAAATCGATCCATAAATGACCAAAAGAAACATTTGAAAATAGTGTTCTAATCTTTAACTCTGACTGACACGCATGGGTTACTGTTGTATATGCATTTTAAGATGAAGACCTGTTATTCTCCTAGGAACTCTTGGTTTTGATCGTGATTCTACACTCATACCAAATACCCCAAACGTAATTAAATTTGTGAAACAAAATAATTGAAGAGGAAAAAAGATAACTCCATAAACATTGAAAAGGAAGAGACATTAAACGTTGGGTCTAAATTTTCGTCAATAAAGGGGTCAATATCGAGTACGACGTACTCGTATTAGGGTTGCGACCTCATTCTTAACACTGTGGTCCAAAGTTCTAATCTCATATAGACTACAGCTAGTCTATTCGACAAGTGTTGAACAACTAAACAGATATATGTATAGATTATAGACTGAAGTTCAAAATCATAGTGATATACTGAACGTAATAGGGTAAGTGAGAATACTCGTTCTGCTAAATACAAAAGCAATTATAAAGGTAGTCAAACTAATTTGACATGATCGGAAAATATTGAGATATTTTTGCATCAGGCAATATCTTCCGTCACGTAAGACGTTTGATCCATTCATTTGATGGTGGCCTTTTGTGACAAAATTTTTGTCGCACCGTTTGAAGACCCATATTTCCATTGTTATGAGAAATTATCAAAAATATTTTACTCACAGTTGTGAATTATTACTTTTTCAATCAATCCATGCACTTTACTTGTCTGTATTCTGCAAATTAACTTTGTAAGGACGGTTAAATTCATGTTAGTTGAGGACTTTTTGCTCCTGATAATTTTTTTCTGCACATGCACACTGGAATGGGAAAAACATATTCAGCAGTTTTTTAATTGTTTAACTGTAATTGATGTCATTGTTTGGTGGTATAAAAGTTTATTTAACATATCTTGTCATATCAATTGTATTTGGATGGCCATTTGTGCTTTAAATCCGAAAATTAGAATAAAAAAAGTCAGACATTATTTGGATCGTTCGAAATTTTGACGTTAGATTGCCCCATCAGAAAATAGAAAGCAATCTTCACGTCGAATTATTTTGACTATTATAACTGTTGACTTCTTCAGAAATTATGCTGTTATTTCTTCAGGCTTTATTCTCAGAATGCGTATATGCTTGGTTTGGTGCAATATTTATTAGAATGTTTTCTGCTCTGAAGGAAAAGGTTAATGCATTGTTTCTTTTCTTAAAAAATAAATAAGGTATTAATCACAGGTGCTTGAAATAATCTTCGATAATATCCAATATATGCACTATATACTATATAAGAGATTATATAGTATTTAGTGCATATATTTGGATATTAACGAAGATTGTTTCAAGCACATATTAATAAGGAATTATGTACTGATAGTTTGAAACCTATTGACTAATGATAAGCCATTTCCAGTTAAGTTGAAGAAGGTTGTCATCCAACCAAATGGCTTCATTGCGTTATATCACAGGTGCTTAAAACAATCTTCGATAATATACCAATATATGCGCTATATACTATATATAGTAAATAAGTATATAGCACATATTTTGGGATATTATTGAAGATTGTTTCAAGCACCTGTGCATTATATTAGGTATTTATTAATGATGGCCTTAATAACCAATTGATTTTGAAAGAAAAAATGACAGAGTTGTTGAAAATAGTCCAGAAACAAGGCATTTTGTAAAATATTTTATGTATTTTGTGGGAACTAATTTGAATATTTTTTGACAAGATTGCTAATGAGTTAAAAATAAGTAAAGAAGTTGCTGGAACTGACTTTATGATTATGCAAACAGGTTAGAGCAAGGCCAGCTAGCCTGTGATCTAACCTGTTTGCTACTCTGAGTATCTTTTCTCAACAAAATTAAGCAGATACATGTATTTAAGGTTATGGAAATCAGACGACAGAAAAATACTTTTTTAGAAAATAACTCAGCATTTAAATGGTTAATCCCCTCGTTTTCAATGTCTTAAAGTGTTATATCTAACAAAAGTATGATTTTTCAGGAAAAAATCCATATTATCGAGATGGCCTCCAATTTCAAGAATTTGCCTGATATAGCAACAATTCAGCCAGAAAGGCTTATCAAATACCGGATAAGTGAGGACAAATTCTCAGCGGAGGTCCTCCTACCAGGTCTCTGGTACACAGACTTTGACAAAAAAATTGGAGGTGAGTCTTCAGTTATTTTTTAAGTTTTGGGAATGGGTCCAGTACCGGACGAATTGGGAAAGATCACAGCATTTGTCTCTAGCATTTGGAATTTTTCAGGATTTACTAACATTCAAGCTTTAATGGGAAATTGGGAAAAATAGTCAGTTAATTTGATTCGGAATATGTCCAATTAAGGGTAACAAACATATAAGGACAAAATTTTATACTTCTAGACTACAATGGGATTTGCATATCTGTACAATTAGAACTCCTCATGATCATTGTTTTGCAAATATTGCAATTAAACCATTTAAACAGGATTATTTCGTGAACAAGTAGCTAAACTTAGAACAAGGGGTACTTTTTTAAGATACCATTGTCAGGGGTATTTTGAAAGGGTTAAACTGCTTTTGTCATGTGACATTAGCTAGGTGCACAAGTTTATTAGATTCAAGATCAAATCTAGGCACAGGGTCTCAGTCATCGATATGTTGAGTTGTGTGTAATTTCAGGAAAAGTGTCACTTTGGTCCTTAGAACAGCTACTTGAATCTATTAGGAGTGTCGGATTTATTTATGGCCCACTGGAAAGGAATACCAACTTACTGGACATGAATAATGTAACCATGTTTCTAGTGTCAGTTAGAGTCTCCTTTACTAAACACTTCCATTCTCTCAGGGAACATTCCCATTTTGGACACAATTTCCCAATACATGCAGTCTACTCCATTTGTGACGTCGGTCAAACGTCCTTTGGGGCTTCTGTGGACTTGATAGATCACCGGACAAAGGACCTGTTGATAACCTGCACAGCGAAGACAGTTCGTATTGACATGAAATCAAGACGCCCGACATCACTTCCTTTAGATTTCATAAATCCAGTAGAAGAATATCTGTCAGGAAATAACATTGAGAGAAGATCCATTCCTAAGTCTGCGTTGCCCAGAGTTCCAGAGGGGGCCTTTAAGTATTCGGTTCGAGCCCTTCATAGCGATTGTGATAGGAACTACCATGTGAATCAGGCAGTGTACACACGATGGGCTTCTGACGCAGCATCTGTTGTGGCCATTCAAGGAAAGCTGACACATTTTAAACACCATATAGAGCTCTACCCTTTAAAGACTCTGAACAGAAGTCATTTTGGCGAGGTGCTGGTAAATGAAGAAGTTACTGTGCTTGTGTGGGAGAGTGCAGAGGATTCCAAATGTCTCAACGTGACCATGATGAAGGAAGGGTCTCTGATTGTGAGCCTAAGAATGGAATTTCATGATGGCCCGCCTGCAGATGTTGCCCCTCACATGAGGTCTATGATATAACTCAGTAATTTTCTTCTTTATATGTTAGGTACAGCAAAACGGATGCATCCCCAATCAAACTCACTAATTATATTTCCCAATTTATAAATAAAGTTGTTTAATGTTTGAATTGAGTTATTCTTGAAAAATTCCAATTTTAAGAGAAAAATGCCATGATTTTTCCCAATTTGTCTGGTACCTGACTCTTTGCCAAAATTTAAAAATAGATCGCTATAACTACACCTCACACAAGGTTTATGATATAACAACACCTCACATGAGGTCTATGATATGACAACTACACCTCACATGAGGTCTATGATATAACAACTGTACCTCACATGAGGTCTATGATATAACTACACCTCACATGATGTCTATGATATAACTGTACCTCACATGATGTCTATGATATAACTGTACCTCACATGATGTCTATGATATAACTGTACCTCACATGATGTCTATGATATAACTGTACCTAACATGAGGTCTATGATATAACTGTACCTCACATGGGGTCTATGATATAACTGTACCTCACATGATGTCTATGATATAACTGTACCTCACATCAGGTCTATGTTATAACTGCTTCTCACATGAAGTCTATGATATTAAACTTCACCTCACATGAGGTCTTTGATATAATTGCTTCTCACATGAGGTCTATGACATATCTGCACCTCACATCAGGTCTATGTTATAACTGCTTCTCACATGAAGTCTATGATATTAAACTTCACCTCACATGAGGTCTATGATATAATTGCTTCTCACATGAGGTCTATGACATATCTGCACCTCACATGGGGTCTATGATATAACTGTACCTCACATGAGGTCTATGATATAACTGTACCTCACATGGGGTCTATGATATAACTGTTCCTCACATGAGGTCTATGATATAACTGTACCTCACATGAGGTCTATGATATAACTGTACCTCACATGGGGTCTATGATATAACTGTACCTCACATGGGGTCTATGATATAACTGTACCTCACATCAGGTCTATGACATATCTGCACCTCACATGAGGTCTATGATATAATTCAAGGATTTTCTTCTTTGCATGTTTGGTACAGCAAAACGGACACATCCCCAATCAAATTCACCGACCATTTTTCCCAATTTCCAAAAAAAGCTTATGTTTGAATTGAGTAATTCCTGAGAAGTTCCTGATTTTAGAGAGAAATGCTGTGATTTTTCCTGATTTGTCTGGTACCGGACTCATTACCCAAATTTAAAAAGATGCACCATTCATCATGTTTTGTTTCCGTTGTTTCTATCCAACTTCACCAAAGAATTGGGATTAATACTATGTGGTCTGCCTCAATTTGCATGGATCATTCACAGAAACTTCTATAATCAGGGAAATGGAAATCTTGCTTTGACTTATAAGTCCGGAAATGCCGAATCTTTTCCTACACTTGTATGCATAATTAATGGTTATATACTAAATTTCAATCAAATTTGACTTGTTCTTGAATACTTTTGGACAAGCTGGGGTTTACGGGCAATTGGTTTTTTCACCTTTGATAGTTATGTTGGAAACCTTTACCAAATGCCAAATTTTCTACTGTCCCAAAATTGATACAGTTTGCAGACGTCATTTCAAAATGTGATGAAATTGATAGATAATCTTCAGAAAGAGCAGGAAACATTGCGGGAAAAGGAGAAATTGCTCAATAAGTATCGTCTGCAACAAACTGGTCAATTGACGTTATTGTTTGGAATTGGGTTAAAAGGTTGAGTTACATGACCAAATGTTTTTTCTCTTATAGTTATGTTTTAAAAGGTTGAGCTACATGACCAAATGTTGTTTCCCTGATAGTTATGTTGTTTCTCTGATAGTTATGTTTTAAAAGGTTGAGTTACATGACCAAATGTTGTTTCTCTGATAGTTATATTTTATAAGGTTGAGTTACATGACCAAATGTTGCTTCGCTGATAGTTATGTTGTTTCTCTGATAGTTATGTTTTAAAAGGTTGAGTTACATGACCAAATGTTGTTTCTCTGATAGTTATGTTGTTTCTCTGATAGTTATGTTGTTTCTCTGATAGTTATGTTTAAAAAGGTTGAGTTACATGACCAAATGTTGTTTCTCTGATAGTTATGTTGTTTCTCTGATAGTTATGTTGTTTCTCTGATAGTTATGTTTTAAAAGGTTGAGTTACATGACCAAATGTTGTTTCTCTGATAGTTATGTTGTTTCTCTGATAGTTATGTTGTTTCTCTGGTAGTTATGTTTTAAAAGGTAGAGTTTCATGACCAAATGTTGTTTCCCTGATAGTTATGTTGTTTCTCTGATAGTTATGTTTTAAAAGGTAACGTCACATGACCAAATGGCTGTTTCTAGAAGACTCCTATTACATTTATTCCAGGTAAGGTAAACCTCTGGTCCATTCTAAAGCTGTATGAATCTGTACGCTGGTCAAGCCTCATGCATGGGGCACTGTATTACCCTGAGCTTTGCCATGGAACCAATCACACACTGTTCATAGCCGGCGAGCGATCAGTTCTTGCCAAGAAGATGAGTGAGATGGTGTTCGATTCTCATTTTGGATTCCGTGTCCCAATGCGTGGGGTTTTGTACGCCTCGCAGATCGGCAAATCCTCCTTCAGTCTGACGGCGACGCTTTACGATTACAAGACGGGGGACGAAATTCTGACTTCAGTGACGAAACTCGTCTATGTTAACAACGCCACTAGAAAACCGTCTCCTTTACCAGAATACTTCCTTAAGGGAGCGAAAGAACACTTGACGAAAGTTCCTTTTGGTACAATAGACAGAAAATCACCATCACCTGTTTTGGGGACGGCATTCCGGCACACCAGTAAAGTGTTGCACAGCGACTGCGACCTTAACCTTCACGCAAACCAGTCTGTTTATCTACGATGGTGTTCAGACGCGGGAACCAAAGCCGCTTTAAACGGGCATTTGAGGCAATTCCGTAGACATATAGAGCTTTATCCGCTGAAATCAATGAACAATCATTATATAGGAGAAGCCCTGGTGAATTCTGAAATCGTTGTTAACGTGTGGGAAGATCCTGAACGATTAAGATGTCTTCATTTTGTTATAACTAGTAACACGAAGGTTATTTTCACCCTAGACTTGGAGTACTTTGATGGAGGTCCTGTGAAAGTGGCGCCACATTTGGAGGCAAAACTATGAAGTAGGATTTTATTCATGCTTTGAAATGGACTAGAGGTTAAGTTTCAACTGAAATGTAAATGTACATACCAGGGTTATGTTTTACTACACGAATTAACCCTTTACCAAATGGCAAATTTTCAACTGTCCCAAATTACAAGACATTTACGACAATTCAAAACGTGATGAAATTGAAAAACAATTTTCTGATAGAGCAGAAATTATTGTTGGAATAGGAGAAATTTCTCGTTAAGGGCAATTTCTCCTTTTCACAATATTTTCCAGTGTCGCCTGCAACAAACTGGTCAAATGTTGTTACTGTTTGGTGATGGGTTAAGGAAAAATGTTTGTCTAAGCAAAAGTTGATTAACCTGTAAAGAATCTTGAGGGGCCTCCGTATATAGCCTTTCTCAATATTGAATAAACGGGAATATTGTTTTAAATTCAAGCAACATTTTAGCAAAGCATGTTTAGTAAAACTACCCATGTTCATTTGATAGCTTTGTTCCACATGAATAAAAAGTGAACAGTAGTATCCCAGTTGCTTTTGGATCGCCAATGACTCCACCAAGTTTGGCTTGTGTCTTCAGATCAGCTGAAACTTCGGTCATTCTCCGGTTAATACGACCTTGACATTACAAAATATCTGAAATTATGTTTGTTTATTCATTTACCATAATTTGTTTTACATTGATTGTTATGGAATCTTTAAGCTTGTTCAACGCCACCCTTGATGACTGCTTCTTGGATATTAAACCAGTACTCGCGCCAATTTGTGGGTTGGTTTGGTTAATGTTCACCTTGCCTGACAGGGATATGAACCCAGGATCTGATAGAAGAGGCCAACGCTCTACCTCTGCACCACTGTGGCTTGACATAATGTTAAAAACAATAAGACAATAAAAACATGAATGATCTCTCTTGAAGAAAACATTTCTTTGGTTCAAAATGAAGTATAAAGGGAATATTAGAAACAACCTTTAGGAGCTATTTGTGTTTTTCTACAACTATTCCAAACTTTGTCTGGAGACCCTTAAAATCTCAAAGTAAGTCTTTTTCGAATTTTAGACACTGCAGGCAGATTCAGACTGTTATCATTCTAAAATGTTTTCACCCTGTTTTTGATGCTGCGACCAATTCGAACCTGAGCCTGTCTATATCATGTCAATATTTGAAAATCAAACACATAAGCATATGGGCCGTGTCACACAAAAAGGGGCACTCGGACATAAATAAAAACCGCTGACTCAGCTCTTTCTTAGCGCTGTTATTCCAGCATCTAGTCACGACAGTTATCATTTGTATTTATTTAAAGGTAGAACTTGATGTCCTCTAAGATGGCAAACAGTGTAACCCCAGACTAGCCGCCACGTCAGTGAAATGGCGGCTGGTCTGGGGCTACACTGTTTGCTATGTTCGAGTGCCCCTTTTCTCGTGACGTGGCCCATATGCTTCTTTCTTATGATGAAATTTATTGAATGACAAATTTTGTGTTTGATTTAACTAATTATCTTTATGAATATACTACCATGCACTAAACCAAATAAACCCGAATGGAGTGGCTAATTTTCAATGCTTTCGTGGGCGACATTGGTGCAGGGCTAGAGCATCGGGCTCTTGTACCAAAGGTCCCGGGTTCGAATCCCCGTTAGGCAGGGTGAAAATTTCCGGGTCTAACCCACCAACCGGTGCGATTATTGGTTTAGTATCCAGGAAGCAGTCATCGAGAGTGGCTTTGAACAAGCTTTCAGCTTCCTTCACAATCAATGTAAAACAAATACGTTATGATGATGAGAAACACTTTTGGTCAGATTCGATCCCTATTAGGCGTGGAGAAAATTGCTTAGCTCACAAATCAGCGCGTATACTGGTTTAGTATCTAGGAAGCAGTCATTGAGAATGAATTAATTAAGCTTCATTAAAGCTCCTGTCACAATCGCTGTAAATTTAATAAGTTCAAACTACATTGTAAATACTTTCGACCATGTTAATAAGCTCCAAGCTACCATCACAATCAACAAGATGTAGAAAGATGTGATATAAATAAGCTCAAACTGAATACTTTTGACATGATTAACAAAGATCTGTACATTTCTGATTTCAGGTAAGTTGACCCTCTGGTCGGTTTCAAAGATATTTGAATCAATCCGGTACTCAGTGTTAGGCAAGGGGTTTGGATATTTTGATAGATTTAAGGACGACCAACATTCCATATTCATGGCCAGTACAGAGTACAAGTTTACCAGGTCGGCCCTTAGCCTGACGGCAAAGTCACATTGGGGCAGGTCTTTCCCGATCTATGCCGCGTTGAATGTAATCTATGCAGGAACCTCATCGTTTACCTTTGACACCACACTCTACGATCACGCCACAGGGGAACAACTGATGTCTGCCAACCTTACATTTGTTTACATTGACTTCAACTCAAGGAAGCCAGCAAGGTTCCCCGAATGGTATAATGAGGCGAAAACGTCGCGAAACTTCGGACCTCCAGTTGAACGTCTTCCAACTTTTGAAATCCCGAAGGATGCTTTTGCCTTCAATACTAGGTCGAGTTACAGTGATATGGATTTTAACGGTCATGTGAATTCGTCTATTTACGTAAAGTGGTGTTCTGATGCTGGGTCAGAGGCGGCAATTCAGGGCTTTTTAAAGGACTTTCGGACTGAGATTGGGAAATACCCCGAGTCCAGATTGAGGCTAAAGTATATAGGTGAAGGCATGGTGGATGAGGACTTTGTGACCTACACTTGGCAAGATGTTATCATGCCTCTGACCTTGAATTTTGTGATTATGAAGAATGGGAAAAAGGTTTTTGTGGCATCCTTTTCTTACTATAGCAATACAGTTCCATCAAAACTGTGAAGTCCTGTAGAAATTATTTACCATACAGTCTAACTTGTGTTAAGCAGCCACCCTTTTAAGCAGCCAACCTGCCTTAAACAACTACTACAGAAAGTCCCATTGTTAGATTTATAGTGTACATCAACTTGTGTTAAGCAGCCAACCTGTCTTAAGCAGCCAATTTGCTTTGTCCCATAGGCTGGCCTCTTAACACAAGTTTGACTGTACTTTATTTAATTAAGCAGTTTTGTTTACTCCTTTTCCAAATTTTGCACAAATTTTCATTGTAGCATGTAATCCTATAAATCATTTATTTTCTCATGAATATAAAACAACGGATATTGTAATGGGTAATAAAGAAAGTAATACAGTCATACTTGTGATAAGCAGCCACCCAAAGGAAATTAGCTTCTTTATAGAGGTGGCTGCTCATTAGAGGTGGCTGCTTACTTTAAAAGTAATCCTTCTAAGTTTTGATGATTCTTTGGCATTAGCTTCAATGTTGGATATGTGTTGGGTATAAAGAAAACTTATTAAGGCTTTTTTTTTCTCTTATACCTGACCTCAATGGGTTTTTTTTTCAATAGCAATGGCCAAAGGAGCTGCTGTGCTTTTTTTTTTTTTTCCAAAAGATATTATATAGATGTTGATCTTTACTATATATCTTGTTTTATTTCCATCTTGGAAAGTTGATGGTTTACAATAGAAACAGACAAGAAACAAACCTTACTTGTTTATTCTGTAGCCTCTATGTTGTCGGTATTTGTAAGAATGGTCTTGATGAGACAGTTCTTGTGAGTACTTGCAAGACAGTATTTGCTGATCTGACATGCAAATACTAGGTACAGAAGACTCATATGTTCTCTGTTATTTTATATGTAATTTATTTATTTTCATGGTGATTAATGCTGTATCAACAATTTTTCAGTTATGTAACAGCTTTTCTGGATCCACCAGTACTAGGCCAGGGCTCTTAAGTGACTTGCCAAAGGTCACTCACACGAAACCAGGGGTCTGAGCTTGAAGTCTGCCATCTTAACCACTGGGCCACGCAGGACCCTACTGTTATTTTATGGTTTCAAAAACTATTTATTTTGATGAAATTGCTCAAAATGTAAACCTCAATTCAGGAAAAGGTGGCATTAAACCAATTACCACATACTTCATTGTGTGTCTTGTCCAAAGAAATTGCAGCAACAGTCTGCAATAAGCATTTGAAAAAAGTCTTTTTGTGAAACATTGCAAATAAACCATTGTGATAATAGGTGAAATTGCTCTTTATATTATATACCTAGATATATATATACAGTCTAACTTGTGTTAAGCAGCCACCCTTTTAAGCAGCCAACCTGCCGTAAACAGCCACTACAGAAAGTCCCATTGTGAGATTTATAGTGAAAATCAATTTGTATTAAGCAGCCAACCTGTCTTACACAGCCAATTTACTCTTTCCCATAGGCTGGCCTCTTAACACAGGTTTACTAACTTTTAGTTATACAGAAGTGAACGTCTGCTACAGATGTGCTCAAAGTGCTTCCCTCCTTGTTTTGCATATTGTACGAAATTTGTATATACAGTGATTTCTCGTTAATCCGAACACGTCCGTTACCAACAACACGTCCGTTCCCAACATAAAGTCCGGATTACCGAGTCATCCGGACTAATGAAGTAGAGCATGTTCTTATACACATTAAGACATAAACAGTCTGTATGCACGTGTATACTTATAACACTTTAGGAAACGCCAAATTGTCGACCAGTCCCAAATTGAAAGAGTTTGCAGACGACATTTCAAAACGTGATGAAATTCAAAAATAATCTTCTGATATGGCAGAAAACATTGTGGGAAAAGGAGAAATTGCTCGTCACAAGCAATTCCTCCTTCACCCACAATGTTTTCAAAAGTTGTCTACAACAAACTGGTCAAATAATTCCGTTCCCTTACAATTTCGTTCGGCTTGCAAGACATTCGGATAATCGGGGTCCTGATAAACGAGGCTTCACTGTACTGCATCCAAGTGTGGGGAGCAGACATAGTTGTCTTATAATGTTATTTTGTTGTACATATTACTAGTACAGTCCAACTTGTGTTAAGCAGCCACCCTTTTAAGCAGCCAACCTGCCTTAAGCAGCCACTACAGAAATTCCCATTGTTAGATTTATAGTGTACATCAATTTGTGTTAAGCAGCCAACCTGTCTTAAACAGCCAATTTACCCTATCCCATAGGCTGGCCTCTTAACACAAGTTTGACTGTATCTATCTTTGTATGTGGCACTATGAGTAAACATTATGTTTATGAGTATGTAAATGAATAAATCGTCCACTGGCTTCTGGAGGCACATAATTTTGACTTGCAACAAGCTTTGGTTGTGGGCATCTAGAAGCTGGAGGACGATAAATGTGATTACAGCATTATTTCTCCGATACTTCTCTGCGTACGATAAAAAACTATGACTTTTACATAAACGTCTTCACACATCCTATATATGAATATATTTTGTTAGCTATAAACGTGTTTTTGATGTTTAATGCTGAATAAAATTATGTTATGACTTAATGAAATCTTGTTTAAATCTTGTTTAAAATACCAAGATACTGCAAAGGATCAAAATTTGTTTTCATATACATCAGTCAAGTTGATCTGGTGATGAAAATGCTATCTGGTGACAAAAGAGGTTGAAATCAGTGCATTCAAAGGAAAAACTTTGTCTTACTGAGCTATTTCTCCTTTTCCCTCAATGTTTTCTGCCCTTTCAGATTGTTATTTTTTCACTCTCATCACATTTTGAAATGTCGTCTGCAAACTCTTTCAATTTGGGACAATCGAAAAGTTTGCGTTTGGTTTAGGGTTAACCGTGGAACTAATTGCAGATTTCTTCTTTTTGTTGTTGCAAACGATGTGTATCAGTTAGAAAGAAGTAGAGATACTGTGTGGCCCAGTGGTTAAGGTAGCAGACTTTGAACTTTGAGGTGCAGGTTCAATCCCCACCAGCACCTCTGGTTTCTCAGAGTGACCTTTGGCAAGTCACTTCAGAGCCCTAGCCTAGAACTGGTGTATCCAGGAAAGCTGTGACATAACTGAAAAATTATTGATATGGTGTTATACACCAAACAAAGTTACAGTTATGCTTTAATAAGTCTGCTAGGGGCCTCCATGGCCTAGTCGTTAGAGTACAGAACTTGAAATCACATGGCCCCTCTCCGCGTGGGTTCAAATCCTGAGAGGGATATGGATTTTCATGTGAGGCAGTCTCCCGACTGACTTACGGAATGCCGATGGTTCTACCCGCCCTGACCAGCCCTTGTGGGCAGTTGAGTATGAGGTCTTCCTCCATCATTAAGAGTCGGGCATCACTACATAACTGATATAATGTTGATGTGATGTAAAACCCATACAAAAAAAAAAAATAATAATAAGTCTGCCACATATAGGCCTACATGTGTATCTATGTTGTATTGAGTTTGACTTTTGCAGCTTGAAGTTGCTTAACTCTTATAGTGCTGGAACCGACTTCATGCTAAGCAAACAGGTTTGTTTGTTTCTTTCTTTCTTTCTTAATTTGTTTTACATCGATTGTGAAGGAGGCTTTATAGCCCATTGAGTCACTCTCGATGACTGCTTCCTGGAAAATACACCAGTAATCAGGTAAGATCCAGGCCAGCCACCAAATACATTTGCGGCTAGCCTGTGATCTAACCTGTTTGCTGCTCTAAGTATCTTTCCTCATCAAAACTAAGCAGATATTTGAAGTTTTGATGAGCAGAAAACACAACAATCTATTTTTAGAAAATTACTTAGCAGCTTGAAGTTACTTAAGATAACTGACTTATCAACCAACACAGTTCTAGGTCACTTAATATGGAGAAGCCATTGTAAAAATTGTACATGATGGCACAAAAGACTGTGGAGGACAGTGGTCCAGGGGCCCGTTTTACTAAACAGTTTACGCTTAAGATTTGCGTAAGTCTAAAACAACAATTATTCTTATTTCAGTATTGGGCTAAGCAATGTTGCAAAGTAACACATCATTGGAATCGTCTCTCCGAGACGCTTCTAATGACGTGTCACATTGCAATATTGTATTTCTATTTAAGACACTATCCATGTTTATCAGTTATGACTTACGCAAATATTTTCCGTTAAGTTGTTTTGTAAAACGGCACCCAGGGTTGGAGCCTCCAGCTCCAGACACCATGGTTGTGGGTTCCGCCTTCCAATCTTTGATTAATCCACATTCAGCATGAGTACTGGTTTTGATACAGGAAGCAGAATCTAGTGATTAATCTAAGTTGTAGGGAATTGTTTCATAATAATTTGAACCCATCACCGAACAATAACAACATTGGACCAGCTTGTTGCAGACAACTTTGGAAAACATTGAGGGAAAATGAGAACTTACTCTTAATGAGCAATTTCTTCTTTTCCCACAATTTTTTGTCCTATCAGATTTTTTTCAAATTCATCGAATTTTAAAATGTCGTCTACAAACTCTTGTAATTTGGGACAGTTGAGAATTTGCTGTTTGGTAAAGGGTTAAACTAAACAAAAAAATGAAGGGAAAATCATTCAAAGTCACATGATTAAATCAATGATTTCTGTCATATCTGAACATAACAGTTTAACACATATATAAATATTTACAAATATGAATTGTGGCATTCAAACCCCTTCTTGAAAACGATTTCCTAGTACAATGCACCTATTCAGACTGTCCCACATTCTGGTTTAAATAAATTTTAATACATATACTCAGTGTTCTCAATAAGAATTGATTAAACAGGCCAAAACAAAATCTGAACAGGCCACTTAGAGGAGGGTCCATGGGGGTTCTTAACATTTCCATAAATTTGAACAGACAAAAACACACTTTGAAGCTGTCATTTTGTTCTGCTGCCTGTTCTTATTGAGAACACATTATACTGTACATGACACCCATCTTTGTAATGCCTTTTTTTGAATTCATTAAGGAAGAATACCCATAATTAGCCATTTTAAAACACAGTCTGTCATCGGTGAACTTCGATTGTTTTTGGTTTATACTGGTCGGTCCCAAACTTTTCTGTTTAATGCGATTAGTTCTGGCTTCAACAGATGTATACCGAGAACAACTGAAGTAATCTAACAAAAAGAAGAGTTTCAAAATGGTGGATTATGGGTTTTCTATCTAATTATATTTGAGCTTTGTAAATACCAAAAAGATTATATCTCACTTGGTCAGCCTGATGTCCTAATTAACTAAATCATAAACAAGACTTCAAAACAGAAATCAAAAGAAAATTAGCACATCGGCCAAGAGGAATTGTTTGAAAGGTGAAAGACAAGCAAAAACAATCTTTAAGTTCTTCAATATTCATAATCCGAGGCATTTAATATGATTCCGCAATGGCAAACCACTCCTTTTTCATTTCACAAACACAAAAGTTGTTAAGCTTTCTAATTGAAAAAACACATTTTGCAATCCTTTCAAACTAATAGCAATAACTGAATCTCATCATAAACCATAGCTTCATCATTCTCAGGCTTTAAAATAAAATGAAGCAAAAATTGCTTGATCGAGAAAAAGAATTTCCTTTTTTTAATTTGTGATTTCAAAAACAACTTTAAGGTAGAATACCCATTCCCAGATTTTGAATTTCTTTCTTTCATACGATTTCCTTGGTCGTTCTTGGTCTGTGCCAGGTCTTTTTGCTTTACACTGATGTATACAGAGAGGGAACAAAATAATCTGACAAAAGAAAGAGTTGCAAAATTGCTGATTGTGGGTATTCTAGCCCAAGTTAATAATCATTCCCACATCAAACTCATTAACAACATTAATTATCATTGTATTACAACTCAGAATGAAAGCCAGGTGCCAAGTCTACAAATTACAGTACTATGAACACTATCTTATACAACATTTCTCTCTTATATGTATCATTTGTTACATTCATTATTGATGATACAAACATAGAAACACCAGATATAAATCCGATATAATTGCTCTGTCACTACAAGCAATTTCAGTTCAAATGATACTATTGTTTCAGAAAAATCTCTCCTGATTTTTAGGTTACACACACAAAGGAAAAGGTTACGAAAACCTCCATAAGAGCTGTTTACATGTCACTGATGACTTGATGAATGAATCTGGTTCAGGCATGTTTCAGTCCGTTTTGTGCCGATGTCTGTCATACATTGTTGTTGTTTTTCTTTGATTCCTCCACATCTCCCATCCTAACGTCAAACTCCGGTCCCAGCTTCTCCTGTTTTAATGAATACATCGTCCACACATCTGGTTAAAAAATTAAGGAAAACAAATATATAAAATTACAAGAATTCATTGTCAAGGTCATACATGTAAGAGGTGTCATCCTAAAAATGCTGGGTAACTTTCAAAATATAGAGTATTGTGTCGTCTGCTTTCCAAACCCTTAAGTATCTGCTTTATTTTGTTAAGGAAAGATACTCAGAGGAGCAAAGAGGTTAGATCACAGGCCAGCCGCCAATTTACTTGACACAGGAACCAAGGCAAACTAATTTGACGCGATCAGGAAATATTGAGAAATATTTTGCAACCGGCAAATACCCTTCAAGTCAAACTTTGTAATTCATTCAAAGATGGACAGATGCGACAGGACTTTCGTTACTACTATAGAACAACAATAATGAATATCACCATTATTACTGTAAAATATAAATGATCATTACTAAGAGTTCCCTTTTTAATAAAACAGGTTTTGTGCATATTTACTTCCTATGAACTGTTTTTAAATTGACACTAGATTACCATTTTCTGTTTGCCTTGCTTCCCAATAAATCTATAACCAAAAAAGGTGATTGGGTCATTGACAACAACAATTGTCTTGGAATATCATTATGTATTGCGTAAATTAGGCGAATGGAGTGCGAATGAGTGCTGTACATTAACAGAAAGAAGACTCTGTTCAAGGTCAATCCGATTGTTTACAAACTATGTCAACGAAATAAAACGCGCATATATTCTTCAAAGTATGGCAAACAAGTGAGATACATCCATTTAGGACAGAATTTAAAGGATACATGTTGACACAGCCACGATCGCAAGGACAACAGCGATTCGTGTTCCCGATTTCTGCCTTCTATTAAAGTCTTCGGCTCGAGTCAAGTTGATGTTTTCACTGAGACCGACGTGGATTCTCTGAGCAGGATGAAGTTCCGTCTCCAGTTGTTCCTTAGAGAGTTCCGCTAACCGTTTGGTTTTAGGCGGAAACATTCCCATAATGTTCCCCATCCCGTTTTTTTAAGTTTATGTAAGTTTTTTAACACATGAAAATCCTTCAACCTGCTTTTTGTTGTTGTTGTTAATGTAGTTGTTGTTGTTGTCTCCGAAAACCGGAAGTATTAATAGTCGTTCATTGTGCGGTTTGGCAACGCTATGCGGTAATATTGTAGACGTGCGAAAGGGAAAAATAAATCGGATAGACCAAGATGTGAAACATCTAGGTCTAGATCGTCTTGACTTAGTTATAGATAAGAAAAAAGACTGTATCGAATATTAACTGCGTTAGGACTGTACATGTATACATTGGCTACATTTGTATGTCTAGTACATATTGGCTAGATTGTTAAATTTTATCAGAGACATAGATAACTATTATCTATGTCTCTGATTTTATAGAAAAGTATTTCCAGAAAATAGCGTGTTTCAGAATCTTTGACATAAATTCTTTGAAAAAAAATGGTATTGGTCATACCTCTCGGTAATTAGGTTAATCATCGAACAGTTGGTCTTCGGAGACAAACATAAAAACAATGCTTTTTTGACTCTTTCGTCACGTCAACAGTTTGTCAGTTTAATTGCAACAACCAAACAACAATCATTTCAGTGATCAAAATCGTGTAGAACCATCTGCAATACCTGACGGGGAAATCACGTGACTACTGTTTACAGTCTTTTGTCTGTGCAATATGGTCCCACCCAGGTATTTTTGCATTTTCACCTACTTTTGCCAATGATAGGCAAATTTTGTTACCCGCATGAGTTGACAGTCAACTCTCTGGTTCTGATGGTGTAATGATAACCCATGCTTTATAACGGCCTTACGTCTATCACACGACAAATAAATCGCAGCCGAAGATGTATATATGACGATTTTTCTTTTGTTCCTCTATATGATGTTAGTTTTAGAATGGGACAGGGTTGGAGTTTTTTGGGAATGAATATGGAAAGGAGGATTTTGAGGTTATCCACAATATGTCCAGTTGAAACGTATTATGTGGAATTGTCGCTTTTACTCCATTCATAGCATTAATTCTCAATCGTATTTCAATCATAGAAAATGTAGCGAAATATTAAGATATGAAATAAGCTTCGAATTCCTGTTGAGTAAAAGCCAGAATTTGTATCTTTGACGTAACAATCCAGGAAAATAGGCTAAGGAGAGGGCTAATCGCTTATGTGACAACTTGTGACCCAATCCAATTGAAATTATTTGCTTGCCTTCTAGTATCTTCTTTATACACATGCATCTGTTAACGTAAATATGCCAAGTAGCGCCTGTATAATGAATGTGACAAATATGATTTGACTTTGTATTGTTTGGTATTCTGAAAAGGTCATACGATGTCTTGAGCTGGGGTTTGATGTCAATCAGAAAATAATGAACATGCCGAGATCGTGGACCACTGTTGCGCAGCATGTGATTTGAATTTGATACGGGAAAATACCAGGGTACCGTTTTACTTAACAGCTTAAGGAAAGTATGTGCGAAAGTCATAAATGATACACATTGAAAGTATCTTCAATGAAACTACAATATTTGCAATGTGACACGTCATTGGAAGCGTCTTTGAGAGACGATTCCAATGACGTTTTACTTTGCAATGTTGCTTCGTCAAATATTGAAATATGAGGAATGGTAGTAAAACGGTACCGTGGGTCTTCCCTGGGATTGCTTCTGTCACTGGCGTGCTTGATGCTGGGGGAGGGGGATGTTCGCATTATAGTGGATACCGCATTCCCCTGTTTATTTCTTATTGAATATGCATCCCAAAATGGGAAGTTTCTAGGTAAATATTTTAGTAAAAAGACAAAAATCACCGTTTTAACCAAAATCAAACGTATCAAACAATGTCAAGAGCAAATAGACTGCCTGCAGGACAAATTTAATATATATATATATATATATATATATATATATGGGTTTTACATCACATGAACATTATTTCAGTTATTTAGCGATGCCCGACTCTTAATGATGGAGGAAGACCCCATACTCAACTGCCCATAAGGGCTGGTCAAGGCGGGTAGAACCATCGGCATTCCGTAAGTCAGTCGGGAGACTGCCTCTCATGAAAATCCATATCCCTCTCACGATTTGAACCCACGCGGAGAGGGGCCATGTGATTTCAAGTTCTGTACTCTAACCACTAGGCCACGGAGGGACAAATTTAATGTGCTATGGACAAATTAAGGCGTTATGGCCAAACTTACAGCACTGTGGAATGATAAGACCCTTGGGATTGCTGTTTTTAAAATGGGCCGCGTCACGCGAAAAGGGGCACTCGGACATAAATAAAAACCACTGACTCAGCTCTTTCTTAGCGCTATTATTCCAGCATCTAGTCACAACAGTTATCATTTGTATTTATTTAAAGGTAGAACTTGATGTCCTCTAAGATGGCAAACAGTGTAACCCCAGACCAGCCGCCACGTCAGTGACGTGGCGGCTGGTCTGGGGCTACACTGTTTGCTATGTCCGAGTTCCCCCTTTTCCCGTGACGTGGCCCAAATTCAGATGCTGGGTCTCTCAGCGCATTAAAAAAGGCATAGGGAAGACCCTGGACAAACTAACAAATTATCATTACATGCTTTTTATTGATTTGTTGTCGAAATTTTTACAAGTTTTATTTCATCATGTCCACTGTTTCAATCTCCACCATCTAGTTGTTAAACTTATCCTGCAAATAGATAAAGAAAATAAAACAAAAAGAAAGTCATATCAGCAATGTGAATGTTTTAATGGTGCAGTAAAATGTCAGTTTGGTGCCAATAACGTTTGACAAAACATCGCTTATCTTGCATGCGTCTTTCTGACTATTAAGTGCAACATCTTTCATATGTTGTTTTAGTGCGATAGTAGTGTTAAGAAAGAGAGAATATCTGGCATATATTAGGACATATGGTAAAAGAAGAACACTTTATTATGTCACTAAAGGAGATGTGACATTCCCTTTAATTCTTCCCCCTCAATAAGGGACATAGTTTATGGTACCGGGTCATTAAACGACGAATAACAAAGCCATCGTATACGTCCCAGGAAAGTAGAACTGGATAAGAAAAAGCAGAACTTTTTTCCCACTGATCAGAGCAACATTAGGATTCCATGGGAGCTACTCTCGGATTTCCCACACGGACATTCGATGTTCGGACGCAACATTTTTCTTGGTAACCAAAACCTTTGTTCGTGGTACACAAGCCACATTACCATATTTGATAAACGACCGAAATTCAAGAAACAGACCAATCCTAGGTAAAACATGCAGATTCTTCGAAAAAAAAATAACCTCCTGACCATATTAAGCTATAAATACTTTCCGCTGACTCTACCTATATCTAACAAAATGTCGAATAGAACTTGTACCTCTTAGCCTTTACGTCATTGAGTACGTAGTAAGATGTGATTTTTTATTGTATTATATTGTAGAAAACGGACACCTGCTCCCATACCTACCTATTTATGGGGAACATGTGCCAGTCACTTAGCTGTAGAATTGTCGTCAATGAAAGTCCAAACGAGGAGTGGGGCCATGTGACTTCAAGTTATTTACTGTAACCGCTAGGCCGGAGACCTCCTCTCAAACCTACCTATCTAAGGGAACATATGTGCCAGTCACTTAGAACTAGAAACTGAATAAATGAAAGTCAAAACGCGGAGTGGAGCCATGTGGTTTCAAGTTCTGTTCTGTAACCACCAGGCCAGGGTCTGCTCTCATACCTACCTATGTAAGGTGAACATGTGCCGGTCACAGTAACCAGCAGGCTACTGAAGCCTCCTCTCGTACCTACCTACCTAAGGGAGGCCTCTACATGTCATGTACCTACCTATCTATGGGGAACATGTGCCAGTCACTAAGAACTGGACACGCAGCTTCTTTTCCGTAATAAGACTGGTGATGTAGTTAATTTTGTTGGGATCTTTGGGCGCCGCATCCGTAAACACGAACACCTGGGAGTTGGGCATTGCCACTGTTGATGCTAGAGAGAGGAAAAAATAAAGGGGGTAAAATTAGAAATCATGCATAGGGTGTCGTTTCGTATTTTTTTTTTAGTCTTTAAATTCATTCAATAAGTAGGCATTTTAAATATGCCATATTTTGCAGGTATTGTGTCATCTTCCAAAGTTGATTAATAACAAGTTATTACTAGTTCCAGATGGTTCTACCTAGCTTGAACTAGTCTTTACTGAAGCACATATTAAGGTTCTTTCACCATCGGTTATCATGAGTCGAACGACGCAGTATAACTCTGAGAATGTTGTCGCAAACAAAAGACCCCAATATAATAAATAAACGTGTTGCCTTTTGAGCATCAACAACTTATATAATTTGTGCTTATTGAGAGGAACAAGGGTAAACAACAAAAATCTGACACGTGTTTTTTTGGGTTTTTTTTTTTAGTAGAAAACCATTGTGACAAAAGTTAAAACAATCCTTATACAGTTTAACTTGTGTTAAGAGGCCAGCCTATGGGACAGAGTAAATTGGCTGTTTAACACAGGTTGGCTGCTTAACACAAATTGATTTACACTATAAATCTAACAATGGGACTTTTTGTAGTGGCTGTTTAAGACAGGTTGGCTGCTTAAAAGGGTGGCTGCTTGCCACAAGTTAGACTGTATGTTGATTAAAAATGTTTTTTAGTATCCATCAACAAATGATTTAAATTAGTGTACCATATATAAAGAATGAATTTGACACCAATTTATGAGAACATTGAAGAAATCGTCGCGGTTAAATATTTTCTGATTTATACAATAAAGGAAATGCTTTTATTTTGAGTATTCTATACACGCGTATTCTGTTTAACACTCAGTTTTGTACGAATCACATAATGCGACAAAGTGGGTTAAGGCAATGTCTTTTAAGGTTAATTGTCGACTGTCCCAAATTGAAAGAGTTTGCAGACGATATTTCAAAATGTGGTGGAGTTTGAAATATTCTTCTGATAGGTCCGAAAACATTGTGGGAAAAGGAGAAACTTCTGGTTACGAGCATTTTTTCCTTTTCCCACAATGTTTTCCAGAATCGTCTGAAACAAAGTGGACAAATGTCGTTATTGTGATGAAATTGGAAAATAATCCTCAGATAGGGCAGACAACATTGTGGGAAAAGGAGATATTGCTCGTCACGAGAAATTTCTCCTTTTCCAACAATGTTTCCAGAGTCGTCTGCAACAAAGTGGTCAAATGTCGTTACCGTTTGATAATGGGTTTAAGATACATTCTTACCGGCCTGTATTCCTGTAAGGGAGAACTCGGGACAATCGTCACCACCATGTACCCGGATGTCGCTCAGCCACACCTGGATGTTCTTCGGGTCCGTTGTCTTCTGCACCGTCGTCAAGTTTCCTGAAATAAACGTCTGGTATTCGAATATACATGATCGGACAGAAAAAAATACGACTCCGTGCTCTTCTCCACCGGCGTCAAGTTTCCTGCAATAAACGTCTGGCATTCGAATATACATGACACGGAAGTAGTTTTACGGGAATTATATTCAAATACGTTGTCGTGTTGTTGTATAACGGGAAATCATATTGAAATACGTTGTCGGATAGTTGTATAACAAGAATCATTTTCAAATAGGTTGTCGGGTTGTAGTATTAAGTGAAATCTATGAAAATACGTTGTCGGTTAGTTGTATAACGGAAAGCATATTCAAATACGTTGTCGGTTAGTTGTATAACGGAAATCATATTCAAATACGTTGTCGGTTAGTTGAATAACGGGAAATCATATTCAAATACGTTGTCGGGTAGTTGTTTAACAAGAATCATTTTCAAATGCGTTGTCGGGTTGTAGTATTAAGGGAATTCTATGAAGATACGTTGTCGGTTAGTTGTATAACGGAAATCATATTCAATTACGTTGTCGGTTAGTTGTATAACGGAAATCATATTCAAATACGTTGTCGGGTAGTAGTATTATGGTAATCACATTCAAATACGTTGTCGGTTAGTTGAATAACGGAAATCATTTCAAATACGTTATCGGGTAGTTGTATAACAAGACTCGTTTTCAAATACGTTGTCGGGTTGTAGTATTAAGTGAATTCTATGAAGATACGTTGTCGGGTAGTAGTATTACGGGAATTATCTTCAAATATGGGATAACAGTGCAAGTTACTATAATAACATTAAGAAGGTTTTAAACTTCTAACAACTAAATTGTAAATGACGAGGTATGTCTAAGTATATCTCAGAAAGCCAGGACTTATCAGCCATTCCCTACAAAAGAATATGAAAATAACCATAGTATATCACTTAAACAGGACCTAATGTTTTTCCACATTATAAGTACGCATGCGCAAAAGACGACCTACTTGATCCGCAATCTAAACGATTTTAAATGAGGGGGTAAACTCACTTCCGGTCTTGACTTCGTGTAATTCTGCGTGATACCTATCGGTAGTTTATATCCCTATAGAAAGATAAGAACAGTTTTACGCACCAGGATCATTGAAGGTCACCAGGATGTAGTTGTATGGTGCGTTCGCGGTGCCCTGGGTCTCGTTCACGATTTCCGCGGTCTTCTGTTGGACGGCCGCCAGATCCTTGCCCATACTTCCGGTCGTATCGATGACGAAGACGAGGGAGTTTCCGCGTCGTAACTGTAAAAGGTCCTGGAACACAGCGCCGCCGATAATGTGTCGAATACCAAAGGCTGTAATATAAATATATGGAAAGTCTTTGTTTAACCCTTAGAATGCTGGGTAAATTTATCTAAACAGGTTTTTGTGTCGTCTGCTTTCCAAACCTTGAATGTCTGCTCATTTTGACGAGGAAAGATACTCATAGTACCAAACATATCAGATTACAGGCCAGCCGTCAATGTACTTGGTCTATTCCAGTACTATAAGTGATAATAGTTGTTCATTTAGCCGCATTTTGAGTATTTTACATTGGGATAAACATACATTGTAGTAAAACAAATACAATATGACGCATTCTTTTCAACATATCTTTTCCTATGGACTATATGCGGTCAACACTGCAGTACTTTCATCAAGTCGGTACAAAGCGTGAATCGTGTAGACAGTTTAGAGTTTAAGTAATTAGTAGGTTATTGGTTACCCTTTGGTCAGCTAGCTCTTGTTTCGATATTACATCGCGAATAGCTATGTAAAAGACCAACGTTGAAAATAACCAGGTTTCTTTTCCATAATTAATATTATGATTTGATTATACAATGTATCCATGAAAAGGGAGCACATAGCTTTCTGTTTAAGGTAGAATACCCATAATCCACCATTTTGAATCTCATTATTTCGTTGGATTACTTCTAGCTTTTTGTTTAATTTTAATAAGCATAAAACTACACGAGGCATCAAATCTAACCTTTATTTTACACATCACGCTCGAAATAAAAGGCCTTTTGTAAAGATAATTACACAGCAGCTTAGAAGTTATGGCAATCACTGAAATCGCAGTCTCTCGTTTTTTTCTAATAAACCGATTCACGATAGTATTCCTTACGATTTTGTTTTGAGTTTTTATCTAAAAATCATAATCGATTCTAAGGTCAACACTTTCTTACTCGGGTCCTCGAAGAAGAATCGAGTGTGCTCAATGGCGGCCTCCGCAGCCTTCTCGTGTAAGTAGTGGTGGGGCGAATAGTTGGCATCCAGTGAGTCTTTATTGATACCGCCAACCGCTGCCTGACTTCCGGCGGAAGAGTCACGTGGTCCACCATGGCTGCACTTACCGGCCATGTTCACTTTTGGATCCTCTTTATTAAAAAGATATACATAGTTCGTCAATTAACGCATTGGAAAGGGTACACCATGGCTTCATTTGCCGACCATGTTCAATTTGGGAACCCATTATTCAAAAAGATATATATTTTTATCAATTAACGCATTGAAAAGGGGTACGAAATGGCTACATTCGCCGGTCATGATTACTTTGGGTGTTTTCCTTATTGAAAAGATATATATTTTTCGTCAATTAACGTATTGCCATTAAATCAATTAATTTAAACTTCTTGCTATGTTTGACACTTAAGATAATGTATGTGTCCACAAACGGTAGGCGTTATTTTAATACTTTGGGATAAAATGAGAAAAAGGTCATGGTATTTATATTTTCTCTTTTACACTGGAATATCTATTCAGTTAATTCTATTAACTTCTGTTCTAAATTCAATAGTGTCTTTATCATTTTATTATAATTTATTAATCGATACTATTTTCGTTTCCTTCACATAAGGGGTTAGTCTTAACTTTCAAATATAGCCAAATGATCTGGTATGACAAACATAGCAAACCAGCCCACTCATAGCGCGCACTTCCGTTACATTACATCAATCTAGTGAAATGAGATAATGACCAATGAACGAAAGTTTGAAAAAAGACATAATATTTTATCAGGCGGGGGAATAACGTGACCAATGTTTACGATTTTATGCCAGAACAAGATGGTCGCGACACATGCATATTGGCTTTTTTCACCTTCTTTGCCAATGATAGCCACATCTAACACTCGGCAGAGAATCGGAGTCGACGGGCGCGCATTTCCATAAACATCGTCGACTGCGATTTCTCTGCCGAGTGTAAGACGTTATTTGGTCATAGAACATGGTTTGTGTGAGACTCAACGCTGTTAAAACGTATTGGCTATCATATATCACTAGAACCGGAAAGCTGGTGGTCATCTTATGTGGCAATCATTGGCAAAGTATGTGAAAAAGCATCAATACATGTTCCGTTATGGACGCGGCCATCTTGTGAGGACATAAGCTCGTAAACATTGGTCACGTGTTTCCTCCGCCTAGTTAATGGTTGTCGCGTGCAGTTACTTTCAATTTAGACCAGTTATGTATTAATCCAATACCAACCAACAACGACGTTTGATCAATTTGTTGCAGACGACTCTGGAAAACATTTTGGGAAAAGGGGAAATTGCTCTTAACGAGCAATTTCTTTTTTTTTTACAACAATGTTTTCTGTCATATCAGATGATATTTCTACAATTACATCACTTTTTAATATGTCGACTGCAAACTCAATTTGAAACAATCGAAAATTTGGCGTTTGGTTAAGGCTTAAGGAATGTATTTGAGCAGACATACTTATCGGTTTCGTTACATCCTGGCCACCTTTATAACCGCTTGTCAGCAGGTTCTGGGACAGGATTATGTTGTTTACACATGGCGTACCGACCGTCGGACTGGAATAAATAGAGCAGTGTCGCATTAGTTGACCAAGGACAATGTCTACGAGTCATATTGCTATTTAGTACCACGGTGGTCCATTGTTCGGATAATCCAAATGTATATATCCAAGTCAACATTTATAATCAAATTGAATCAATATGTCATTTTTCATTATGCTGTCCAGCTTATGCTTACATTCGTAAGAAATGATTTGGATATCTGCCATGGCCAAATACCAATTGGAAAACTAGGCTTAAGGAAGGTTGTACTTGTTTGTTCCAATGACTATGCAATTAAAAGCAATTTGAAAGTATTTTTCTTTTACTACATAAGGTTTGATAGATCCAAATAATAATTGACTTATTTTCTTTGTTAGAATTCACTTCACTTAGTTCTTTACTAGGACGTTGCATTCAATTTATTTCAATAATTCATTTAGAAATGATGCATCGTGACTTCTCAGAAGTAGCAAGAAAGATAGTGTCGTCGCGTACACAATTGGACAAAGTTCGAATATGGCGAATTTTATTTCGTTATGAATTCAATTGAAATTACCTTCTCTAAACTAAATGCCTAAAACCGACATTCTTTTTCATGTTTCATTATGCGTTCATTCATTCATTAGACGAAAGCGTTTTCTTGTTCTATTACAGTGATTTTCCTACCCCCCCTTGGCGACAAGCGTGTTGCAACTGCAAACATTCCAATATTTGAAACCATATGATTTAGCATCAGA
Organism: Cerastoderma edule; assembly: GCA_947846245.1. NCBI lineage: Eukaryota > Metazoa > Mollusca > Bivalvia > Cardiida > Cardiidae > Cerastoderma > Cerastoderma edule. The sequence continues at coordinate 4,799,041 of OX401409.1, forward strand.
ATTAACCAAAATTGTTACACGTATCAAACATTTGACAGAGTTGGTTGATATAACCAGTATTTAAAACAACGTGACTTAACATCAGACTTACCCACAATTGTTGCAAGTGTCAAACGACGCTGGTGCGGTGGCCATGATTGCTTGTCCACTAATACCTGAAACATACGGTTAATCAATTATAAGATTCTCAAAATATGTGTTGTATTATATACTTAAAAAGACGAGTATTCAAATATTGGTGTCTCAAAATATGTGCTGTACTATATAAATAACCTTTAAAGTGCTGGAACCGACTTCATGCTTATCAAAACAGGTTAGATCCAGTCCAGCCGCCAAGTAAATTGGCGACTGGCCTGGATATAACCTGTTTGCATAAGCATGATTGGATAAGCATAAGCTTGAAGTCGATTCTATAACTATAAAGATTAATTGTCCTTGCTATTACCAATTACTTAAGAGAACAAAGTTCGAAAGGGGTATTGTCGAAACATGTTCACGCTGTTTCCAGATCATGTATTGAATACATAATTCAATACGATCTGTTTATATATAAAGGTTTTATTTCATTTACTTTATCTCGTAATTTGTTCATTGAATGCGATCCAATACCTTATATGCTTGAAAGCCACATAGAAGTATGTAAATAAACCAAACCTGAATTCAAGAGCGTCAGCCTCTTCTACAGGATTCGAATCCCCGCTAGGCGAAGTGAAAATTACCGGTACCAACTCACAAAGCGACACAAGTACTGGTTTAGTATCCAGGAAGCAGGCATCAAGAGTGGCTTTGAAAAAGCTTTAAGCCTCTTTAACAATCGATGTCATACAAATAATGTAAACTCAACTAAAACTAAGCAACAAAGACAAATCCTGCCACGTACCTAACGGTCTGTATATTGTGGAACCGCTAATTTCCACCCAGTTCGTGTTGCTGTAGAACATTTGAAGAAGGTGAAGGTATTGACCAATCACCTCACGGGCTGCGTCCAGATTGGGACTCGTGTTGTTCAAAATCTGTAGGGCGGTGTCGCGTAACAACTGCATCTTCGAATTGGCTGAAATAGATTGGAAGTGGTTCTGCTGTCCGGTTTGAGGTTTATATGTTAGAACTTGGGACCTGCAAACACTTTAATCAATGTTTAAAACAACGATCCCTCATATCGGGGTTGATTTTTAGTCCAAATCGGAAGCAACAGCAAGGGTTGCGAAATCATACATCCGTTATTTCCTTGCTATTTAAAAAACATAACGCTTCGCTGTAGCAACATAACGTCTGTTATTTTCTCGCCATTAGAATTCCAGACGAACTCGCTTAAATACACCATTAATTGACAGAGGGGTCGTCATGGTTACATACATTCTGAGATGTTTTCGCCATTAAAATATCAGACGGTCTCACTTTAGCACACCATTAAGATTATGGAGGGGTCGTCATGAGTACATACTCTTTGAGATATTCTCGTCATTTAAGTGCTAGACGGCTGCATTTGAGCACACCAATAGAATCACGGAGGGGTCGTCATGGCTACCAATTCTCTGTGATAATCTCCGCCATTAAAATGTGAGACGGCCTGACTTTAGCACACCATTAAGATAATGCGGGGGTCGTTATGGTTACATACTCTCTGAGATATTCTCGTCATTTGAATGCTAAACAGTCGCACTTTAGCACACCAATGAGTCACGGAGGGGTCGTCATGGTTACCTGTTCTTCGTGATATTCTCCGCCATTTGAATGCTAGACGGCTACACTTAAGCACACCTATAGAATCACGGAGGGGTCGTCATGGTTATCTATTCTCTGCGATATTTTCATCTATTAAAATGTGAGACGGCCTGACTTTAGCACACCTTTAAGATTATGGAGTGGTCGCTATCGTTACATACTCTCTGAGATATTCTCGTCATTTAAGTGCTAGACGGCTGCATTTTAGCACACTGATAGTATCACGGAGGGGTCGTCATGGTTACCTATTCTCACTGATATTCTCCGCCATTAAAATGTGAGACGGTCTCACTTTAGCACACCATTAAGATTATGGAGGGGTTGTTATTGTTACATACTCTCTGAGATATTCTCGTCATTTAAATGCTAAACAGTCGCACTTTAGCACACCAATGAGTCACGGAGGACATCGTCATGGTTACCTGTTCTTTGTGATATTCTCCGCCATTTGAATGCTAGACGGCTACACTTAAGCCCACCAATCGAATCACTGAGGGGTCGTCATTGTTACCTGTTCTCTGTGATATTCTCCGCCATTAAAATGTGAGACGGCCTGACTTTAGCACACCATTAAGATAACGGAGGGGTCGTTATGGTTACCTACACTTTGAGATGTTCTCCCCATTAAAACTGCAGACGACATCCTTGTGTTTACATACCCTCTGTGATTTTCTCCCCGTTAAAGTGCCAGACGGCTTCGCTGTAGTGGTCCTGGTCTACTTTGTTGTTCTGTTTCACGATGTCGTCTATCGCGTCCTGGAATTGGCGTTCGGATGTTTGACCTTGAAAACACAGTCAGACGCGATCTTATTAATATCGCATCAACGACATGATTACATATAACTTATCGAAAGGACCATATACGTACATGTTATATGTTAAGAATTTTTAATTATTTATGATTCATTTATGTTTTATTTACCTCGTTTACTTATTTAAGAATGAAGGAAATTTTACCATAAACATTTTTTCGTGCAGTCTCACTTAGGATGGTTAGTGTAAAAAACCCTATAAACTAGACAAGACAACATATTAACGCATAAACACTCAAACTAATGTCATTGTATCTTTCTTTTGCTTATACTGTAATGGTTTTATACAGTGAAGCCTCGTTTATCCGAACTCCTATCATCCAGATGTCTCGTAATCCGAACGAAATGTTAAGGGAACGGAATTATTTGACCAGTTTGTTGTAGACGACCTTTGAAAACATTGTGGGTAAAGGAGAAATTGCTCGTGACGAGCAATTTCTCCTTTTCCCACAATGTTTTCTGCCATATCAGAAGATTATTTTTGAATTTCATCACGTTTTGAAATGTCGTCTGCAAACTCTTCCAATTTGGGACGGTCGACATTTTGGCTTGTGCTAAAGGGTTATAAGTATACACGTGCTTACAGACCGTTTATGTCTAAATGTGTGTAAGACCAGGCCCTGCTTCATTAGTCCGGTTTTTTCGTTAATCCGGAAATTTTGTTGGGAGATTTTTTGAAGATAGGGATAGAATTTTAAACTGTTTGCATGTTGGATATGGCCCTGTGTTTTGAAAGGACCAACCCATGTCTATAGATGTGTCCAACTGCCGACAACATAGTCCGTTCTGTTCTTGAGACACTAGCCCTTCTACAAGGTATATACTTTTCATAACATTTGGCGTAAATTTTTTTTGAATTGTCATACATCTATTCAATCAAATTGAATAACAATAACATTTACATCATGTATATAAAGTTTTCTAAATATGAAATACTTAAAATTATGCTTGAATCTGAAGAAGCACGAACGGAGTTAAAGAAGGCGAAGAAGAAGAGGAGGGGACGGAAATACTTGCAATTCATAAGGTTGATATGCGATCACTCCTTCGCTGAAACTTGATACCAAAGTTGGTGAGGACCCTCTTGACAAATTGGTTATAGTACAGAACATGAAGTTGCAAAATTACTCTAAGCGAGTTAAGACCTTCATAAGAGGCAATAATGCGGCTGATTTGGTGAAGATTTGGCGCTTTTACCGAAAAGATTTTTTTTTTTTATAAATCCGATGAGTTAACATCTACATACCCCCATAGTAGGCATCGAAGAGCCTCCGGGCCGTGATATCCGAAATACCGGTAAGAGAGCCGGGCGAGCAGGGTTTACAGGTCTGTACGGGATTCTCCTCGAAATATTTGGCCACCGCCTTAAGGATCCCTATCTCCGTTATGTCCGCATGTGTGTAGTCATTGATATTGATGGCCGAGAACGGGTTAGGCAGGAAACCCTCCGTAAATCCGGCTATACCGCATAAAACAATGGCGACAAGAACACGTCCCATTGTGGCTAGAGTGTACACAGAATATGGTGCGTTAAGGTTCGTATTCAAGTATTATCTCTTGGATATATTGTCACGACAACGAAATACCGGATTTGGTTTGGGTTTTTGTGTAGTGCCTCTATCATTGGAATGTTCACGATGTTTTGTATAGAAAGATCGTGCAGATTTAGATAATTTATCAATAGATATTCTTTAACAAGAGAGTTAATTGCCTCTTCCTTTCTCGATATTGTTAATGACATACAGCTTGCCAAACCTTTTTGTCGGAGATAAATGACGAATCTGAGACATTTGGCTAGATAGATTATTTATGGTTAGTTTTTCTATGAAGTGGTTCGTCTTTTACAGAGATAAGACCATCCTAGTTCAGAACGCACTCACATGGTCACTTGTTTGATAAACACATTTATGTTAGAATGTATCGAAACCCTTTCGCTTGACAGCAAACCACCGACTAGTGTAACGGTAAACCGTTCGTCATATATATGTAAAAGGTAATTTTATTATAGTGTCACCCCTATTGAAAGGGACAGCCGGTTTTGGCTTATGAGACACTTTTCACTTGTTATGCCAAGTACCTCCCAACTTCTATCACTATGCCAGGCACTTAGCGGATATTAATCGGTAACCATTCAATTAAACCAGCTCGCGGCTCACGAACCGGCCATTTCGGAACAAGTCCCACGAGAAACATTCTCCGGACCTACGCCCCCCCTTGGGGCTCAAACTTTCGACCTCCCCGTCCCGAGGCGGACGCATTTACCACTAGGCCACGGTGTCTCCTCCACGGTGTAGTTGTGGATCACCAAAACATATGTATGGTGGGTTAAGGGCTCGACTCCAGGCCATTTCTTAATTTTGATAGAATACCCATAATCCGCCATTTTGAAACATATTTTTTCGTCGGATTACTTCGGTTGTTCTCGGCATACACCGGTTTGTGCTGTAACTCTTCGGTTTTGAGCAAATAGTTCCGGCTAAGACAAATATATACCGAGAACGACCGAAGTTATCCGACGAAAGAATACGTTTCAAAATGGCGAATATGGGTATTCTACCTAAACATTTACTTAACACCAAATTTTTTACTGTCCCAAATTGAAAAAGTTTGCAGACAACATCTCAAATTTGATGAAATTTGGAAGTAATCTGCTACTATTGCAGAAAACATTGTAGGAAAACGACAAATTGTTCATTTTGGGCAATTTCTCCTTTTCCCACAATGGTTTCCAGAGTCATCTGCATAAAGTGGTCAAATGTCGTTACTGTTTAGTAATGGGTTAAGACCAATATACCATATAGTAGTAAGGGCTCCCATCAAATAAAAGGGATCAACGGTTAGATATATAAAAACAGAGACAAACTTTACATGTTATCCATGTCTCTCATAAAAAGAAGAAACGGACAATCTTGCCAGCACTACAGACTCTGAATGTTATCACACGCCCATTGGAGGTTACGATGGAAATCAATTTTAATGCAGCAGATAGGCTGGTGTTTATCCGGAGGCCCCAATGTAATAAACATGCTAGCATTGCACGGCAACTGACATCTTGTATATATACATTCAATTGAGAAAAGAGGTTCAACTGTCCAAGAACCGCTTCTCCTAAGTTCATCCGTTTCGAAGTATAGTGCGGACAAATTCACCTGGCGTTGACCTTTATGCAAGAATAAATTAGTGTAAGAATGACGCGGGATAAATCAATAATTGTCAAGAGATCGTACATCGTACTCCCCATGTGAGTTCTCGTGCAAATTATAGACGGACAGTTCCGAAGATATATATAGAACCCAACGCGGCGTGAAAGTATGATGATGATAGAGGTCATCAACTTCAGCAATCGTATCTACTCGGCAATCCCCGGCACAAGTCGGTAGATATACCTCGTAGGTAGTTCATGAATACACCAGAAATCCGGATAACACACCTGGTTACAACATTTCTCCCCGGACTAAATAGTTGTGTTAATACACACAGATTGTTAAAAAATCACAATTGAATGTTTTTGTCTTTACTAGTTCATCATAACACGGCGACAATGGTACACTGGTAGGGCGTCGGCCTCTTGTATCGAAGGTCCCCAGTTCGAATCCACGTTAGAACAAACAAACATATCAACACCTCTGTGTTTCATATTTTCTCAATCGTTTCTACGCGACATTCCACGGCTTGTGCCGGAGATTGCCGAGTAGATACGATTGCAAACGGACATGCCCTTCGTCGCCGCCATGTTGCCGGACTTCTTTCAAAATGGTTCCCCAATGCCTCCGAGGCAAACTCCTCACAGTAATCTCCCCTTGCTACGCTGCATCGATCACTGCCACCACAAGATTTTTTATCCAGATTTGGATGAAATTCAAATGATGCTGTTTTGTTAAGAGATTACCGGATATCTTAGTTAATTTTGTAATTGATTTCTGACTAGTAAAGTTGAAAAACAAACTGGTTTTCTTTATAAATAAAGCACAAATGGGTTACAATTTTTTAGTTTCGCCGCCATCTTGTTATGCCATTTTCGTTTCTAAGTAGGTGGTCATGTGACATTTGTGATGGCAGTGATCATCCCCATAAAGGGAGATCACTGTGAGGAGTTTGCCTCCGAGGTTATTTTAAAGAAATGGCCGAGAATGGTTCCAATTGCAACGACAGGTGAATTTGTTCGCACTATATCATCCCCTCGTACTCTCTCTAATCTAAGCAAGGGGTGTGGAGTGTGGCGTTTACGCTGCTTACCATGCGAGGGGGTATGACTCTAACAAAGACAATGACCCACTCGCTAATAGTTGTCTGTCCGTTTTACTCAAAAGTGTGGATCACCGACATAGATCTATACAAAAAAGAATATACATCTACATGTCATTTGTATATACATGTAACAATAATTAAGATCATCGGCATACATAATCAGTGCATGCCAGTAGTTGAAGATCTATTAAACATACAATTAGTATAAAGTAATAGGAATAGGCCAGTGGCATGGACAACTAGTGTAAGGATTAACGAAACTTTCGCTAGATGGTTATGAACAGCTATGTATAACCGACTTGTACAATATATTTGTGGATCACAGAAACATACAATTAGTATGAATTAATGGTTATAGGTCGGTGGCATGTACAGCTAGTGTAAGGATTAACGAAACTTTCGATAGATGTTTATGAACAGCTATGTATAACCGACTTGTACAATGTAGTTGTAGATCATCAAAACATACAATTAGTATAAACTAAATGGTCATAGGCCGGTGGCATGTACAGCTAGTGTAAGGATAAACAAAACCTTCGCTATATGTTTATGAATAGCTATGTATAACCGTTTTGTACAATGTAGTTGTGGCTCACAGAAACATGCAATTTCAAAAGCTTTGAACAATTAACATACACAATTAGAAATTACCGGAAATCATAGATGAAAGTCATCAATATATCTAAAATGTATGGACAATCAAAGCATACAGTTAGTATGTACCAATAGAAATGGACTGGTGATGAAATATACGATACACGATTTTAACGAAGACCCGAATGTAGAATAAATGGCCAAACGGTTTAGAAGTTCCTAATGTATCCTAAGGTATATACAAAAAATATTCATCAAAATGCATGGATCATTTATATCTACATTTGATATGTACCAATAACTATTGATCACGAAGATGTACAATTAGAGTATACCAACAGTTTTAGATAAGTAACTGTCCAATTAGTATGAACCATTAGTGATAGATGGCAGAGAAGTACAAATAGTAAATTATACCAATTGCTTCGGTAAACAAATATATACAATTAGTATGTTCGAATAGTTATGGAACGCCGATATGTACAGTTGCAGGCGGTTGAATCACGTGGCCAATGTTTACGATTTTATGTCCGAACAAGATGAGGTATTTTTGCTATTTTAACATACTTTTGCCGATGATAGACACTATGTGTACCGTAAGCCCGCATGCGTTGACCATCACATTTTCGGTTCTAATGGCATATGATAACCAATGCATTATAACGGCGTTACGTCTAACACTCGCCAGAGAAATCGCAGTCAAAGACCGACTGTTTTGTACATGCGCGCCCGTTGACTGCGGTTTCTCTATCAAGGGATGTCACATTGACTTGTCTATGGTGTATTATGGTATATTTTACATAAGACTTATGAAACCATTCTGATGAAGGGAAAGACTGTTCAAAATGAGCTGTTTCTCCTTTTCGTTATATTTTCTTTCTTTTTTTGGAGGGGGGTGGGGGGTTACGGGGGGAGGGTCACATTGAATTGTTATTTTAAATACCTTTAAGTGTAACATAATATTACTTTTAACTTGGACCCATCTCAAAATCAAGTATGGGATACCTGGCTAAAATCAGCTGGGTCGAGTGGTAGGAATGATTCCGTTTACCTTTTATCATACAGTCAAACCTGTGTTAAGAGAACAGCCTATGGGACA